>OZ010608.1:53447661-53460161 GCA_963932145.1 Acanthosepion lycidas | reverse complement strand
ACCTTTAAAAAATGCCTAACTGAAACCTATGCTGACATAGGTATTATATAAATTACATATATAAAAAATGTAATACATATAATGTTTAGAAATATATATTATGTTTCAAAGGATATCATAGCCGGGGGTGATAGTGGAGACAAGCTCCCGCTGTCTATAAAATGCATCAATGCCAGGCGTCTCAAATAGCCTCTGACAATTAAGTCCAGTTCCAAGCCGAAGACAGGGCGAAGGCGGAAAACTGGCGCCTCATAACCAGCTGCATCGGGTAGGTGGAGCTCGTCAGCCCAGGAAGGCAGTCCATCTAGGGGAAGGAGAACACTGATTTTAAACCTACACTGCCTTGGGGTCATATCCAAACACGGAAAAGTCTAAGGAAGTAAATCCAGACAGAAAACCCGGAGTGGGGACCCGAAAGCGGATGGCTGTCAACACTGTCAATTTTCAGGTATCTCCTGCAACCAAGCCGTCCCCAGATATAATGCCCTGTATTCCTTCGGTTTTTGTCGGTAGGGCAAAGAGTGGGGAGCGGACATGTAGTCTAGGCAGCACGCGGTCACCATATGCTATCGACCAGGCGCCCTGGAAAGGACACTCCAGTTTCATCACCAGAGAACTGAATTTTCACCAAACAGGGAGCGAGATAAACAGTACAACTACTATTATTAAACAATTTCTATTAACACACGAAGTAAGCAGATGCAAATAACGTGACTGTAAGTAATGAATGCCTCATTCAGATTGTTACGAGATCGAGTTAATATTTCAATAATTATAAACAACTTGTCTTTGTTCAAAATAGTCGATAATTATGTTAGAGAGAGAGAGTATCTAAGTAACAGAAGACTAGGTAGGAAAAACAAAGAAAAAGAAGTTTATTAAATACTCATACAGAGAATTGGAAAATTGAGTAAATCAAATAATCCTCAAATCCTACTCTAATGAGGGTACTTGCTATATTTATAAATAGGAGCGGTCCATTGTCACAGTAGTAGGGAATGAAAGGATATACTACTCGACAAAAAACCTCTTGGGTATCGTTGATGTGGTGTAATAGTTGGCAGGGTTGTTCGATCTTCACTGGGAGCTCCTTAATTTCGACCTTTTGTCACATCTAATCTACGCTTAATAAATAACTATAAACAACCTGTTCAAAATAATTATAAAATTATGTGCTAATCTTTTTTTACTTTATTTCGTCCATTACAAAGGCCCAAGAGACACTCGAGTTAGAGTGTTACTGAGTGAGATTGTTGCAAGGGAGGAGAAAGAAAGTGTTAATGATAGGTTGTATGGATATCAGTTGACCAGATTAAAATTGGAATTGTCTGGGGTTGGTTGCACAATATAACAGTTCTAAGGGAGAAATAGTCTGAATGGAACTTCCTCCTTACAAAAGGAATATAAAGAGAATAGGGATGCTTTGCTCCATGGTCGACACGGCGAATCCGAGCTGTTAAGATATTAGCTGGTGGATCTAAGTAAGCTAACTTTTTTTTTTGTTTTTTTCTTTTACATTTACCATAGTAACATTTACCATACTAACATTTACCATACGAATCGCAATAGATTAGTGAGAGGCAAGAAAAGTTTCCCCAGTGGGATAAAGTTTGAAGGGTGGGGAATAATCCATCACCGACAAGGCCGTGTAAACGCCTTCGACTCTGTCGAGGCTGGAAGTGAAGAACAGTAAACGACATCCAATTCTTGGTCTGATTTCTTTTCATGCTGAAATATGATCAGGTATCATTTGTTACTTATATCAAACACACACCCACACACCAATATAGACACATATACATTTTTTTTATGGAAAACAATTTTATTAATCTTATGAAGTTTTAAAGGAAGAAATTTTCACACGCGAACGCTTATATGTTTTCCTAAAATATAGATATATTTACGCACACATATACACATATCTATTTATAGACGACATATATCCAAATGATTATATAAACACAAACACACACAGAGAAAAAAGTATGCAATATTTATTGCATCGATTGATATGTCTATTTAACTTTCTATTCTATCACTCGCTCAGTAACCCTCTCTCTCTCTCTATATATATATATATATATATATATATATATATATATATATATATATATATATATATATATATATATATATATATATATATATATATATATATATATATATATATATATATATATATATATATATTAGGTTGGTGCAAAAATAATTTCGTTTTCTAACATATGTTACTATGTGAGAAAACGAAATTATTTTTGCACCAACCTAATATATAGATAGATAGAGGGGGTGAGTGTCTATAAATTACGTATTGCTATAATAACAGTGCTTGAGAAAACATCCAAGTTTTGGGTCTTTTTTTTAAGCACTAAAATGAACATCTATATAACTGGGGAATCGACAATCTTATTATTCTTCTAGGTAGGGATCGAACCTGCATCCTCTTTATCTGGGAAAGACGCTTTTAAATTAGTCCAACAATATGTCTTTCGCCAGTATACTTTTAGATTATTGGGAGAACAATTTTATTTGAACAAACAAAAGTTTATATTGCCAAAGCTAAAAAAGTTGCGTTAAGCGCTTACACACGATCAATTTTATTTTACTCTATTGTTATAGGAATAAGATTTTATCCAATTTCACCGAGTTTATTTTTAATACTTTTTCAGTAGTGAGTAATTTTAAAAATGAAGACATAGAATTGACTCGGTCATAATATTAGAATGATGACATTGAATTGACGCGGTCATAATTGTATTGACTTGGTCATAATTTTAGAAGGAAGACATTGAATTGACGGGGTCATAATTGTATTGACTTGGTCATAATTTTAGAAGGAAGACATTGAATTGACGGAGTCATAATTGTATTGACTTGGTCATAATTTTAGAAGGAAGACATTGAATTGACGGGGTAATAATTGAATTGACTTGGTCATAATTTTAGAATAAAGACATTGACATTGAATTGACGGAGTCATAATTGTATTGACTTGGTCATAATTTTAAAATGAAGACATTGAATTGACGGGGTAATAATTGAATTGACTTGGTCATAATTTTAGAATAAAGACACTGACACTGAATTGACGGGGTCATAATTGTATTGACTTGGTCATAATTTTAAAATGAAGACATTGAATTAACGCGGTCATAAGGGTGTTATAAATGAAAGAATTCTTATTTCATAAATCTGCTCACCCTTCCAAACACACACACACACACACACACACACACACACATATATATATATATATATATATATATATATATATATATATATATATATTATTCAAACAACTTATATTTTTATTACTTCAAGCGATATTATAGTGGCTACTTCGTATTTTAAATAGATGTCTCCATTTCTATTTATTAAACCGTGTATCGTAATCCAATTGGGCTTCGCATTGGATAAATATTAGTAAAGAAAAATCGTCTTCCTTTGCAGGAGAAACCACCGTTTGATCCGGTGTGCTTTACCGCACGGCCACGAAAAAAGGTCACGGCAAGTAATTCACTCCTGTTTTTTTTTCGGAAAACGCACCCACTTCACTCTTATCTTTTCCTTACAAAGGAGGCCCCAGGTTCGATCCCTACCTAACGCATTCGGCTCCAGTAAGATTTCTCGAATGCTTAGGTCGATAGACGTCATACACACTGTTTAATAAATAGAAATGGGGCGTCTATTTCAAATAAGAAGTATCTACTATAATAAAGTTTGAAGTAATAAAAATACACATACATACATACATATGAATTGGGATCAAATACAGATCAAATATGGATTGGAATTCGACAGTATGATAAAATAAGGATCAAATAGAAAATTTTTATGAATCTAATATGTTTCGCTTTTATTAAAGCTTCATCAGAGAATAAAATATGAAGAGGAAAAAGAAAATCCAGATATTTAAAAAAAATGTGCGGTTTGTTTTTCATTGGTTAAGCAGACTTCACGTACTTCACGTGAGATCGGCTTAACGAATGAAAAACGAAACCAAATATTTAAAATTTTCTTTTTCTCCTCCATATTTCATTCTCTGATGACGATGTACTAAAAGCGAAATATGTTAGACTTAAGAAGGTTTTCTATTTGTTCTTTAATTTATAGACTATCATGAATATATATAAATATATTTAAATATATTATATACCTATATATATATATATATATATACATATACATGAGATTTAAAAAACAGCATATTTTTTTATATATTAATCAATATTAAATATATTAAAATGGTATAAAAAATAGAGCGTTAATCATATCATATGAAAAGATTACTTAACATTTAAATATCAATTTTTTCCCGACATCGATATTTCTTTGTAAAATGTCCAGTTATCAGATGTTGTGGTTTTAAACGATATTTCCAATATTTTACAAATTGTTCCACCAAACGAATTGTAAAATTATAATTGCTTAAAAAAATATATTACGGATTTCATTATTAAAAACAACCACTGATTTCAGTAATGGATGCAGTTCAAGCTTACAATCACACCCCAAAAAACAACGGGATCAAACTTACTCGCAGACATAAAATACACACACACACTCACATATATATATATATATATATATATATATATATATATATATATATATATATATATATATAATAGAAAGGCTTAAACACTAATATTCCATGGTCATAATTTATTCCATTGGAATCGTAAATAAATTATGACCATGGAATATTAGTGTTTAAGCCTTTTTATTATATATTACTCTGTCCTGGACATTGAGTTCTACCTGGATTCTATCCTCTTGGAATTTGTTATTCAAAAATATATATATATGTATGTGTATGCATGTATGTATATATATTTATATATTTTGCATATGTACGTGTATATTTACCACTAATATTATCTATCTATCTATCTATCTATCTATCTATCTATCTATATATATATATATATATATATATATATATATATATATATATTATAGTAAAAAGAAAGAACAGTAAGATATATAATCCGATGAAGATGAAACAGAACTAATGCTTTTAATTTAATTATATAATTAAATTTGAAGTTTTTGAAACACGGTAATTCCTCTGTAGCGAAGGAACCATATTTTTAAATCAGTTAATTTATAATATATATATATATATATATATATATATATATATATATATATGAAATTTTATGTCCAACTTTATTTCTTATAACTGCATACACTCATGTGAGTACATGTGTATGAGCTAACAATCATTTTTTTTCTCATTTTTCTTAACAGCGAAATTCAGATCGAGATGGAGTTATTTAGTAAGAATCGTCGAACTATGTCGCTTGGCATGATTTTGAGTCTTTAAAAAAACAAAAAAAGAACAAGGCATAATAACTTAAACACATACACCCTCTAAAAACAACGCTTATATTAAAAAAGAAACAATATATTAACAAACACGCACATACACATATTACGCACACACGCACACACACACACACATGCATATATATATATATATATATATATATATATATATATATATATATATATATATTAGATAGATAGATACGTTTGTAATGTATGTTGCTTTATTGATTTTCTCCCTCGATTATGTAACTATTTAAATAAAATTATTACACAGAAATAATTTTCAAAAAAAAAATGGAGTGGTGGGGCACGAAATAATTTCTTTTGATAAAAAATGTTTCAAGCGCTGTCCTTTATTTTCTTTTCAAATCATCTTGAATGTGAAAGCTTCTTTTTCTCCTCCCCCTCCCCTTTCTCAATTTGAAGGTTCCAGTGACCATTTTTAAAGGATGTTTTTATTCATTCAAATAGTCTTCCTTTTCCATTCCTCAATATCTCTGTCAGTCACTTTGGCCTGTGTTTTATAATTCTTAGTGAGGCAATGGAAAAGGTTTCGGTACTAAACTTCTTAACGTTTCATAGTGCCACCGTTCTTGTGTTCAACTGTCTTGAAAGCGTTCGGGTAGACATCCCGCATTCGCACGCTTTTATATGCACGTACTTCGACGCTGCTTGCATGTACATATTGAATATGGCGCACGTGTTTTCGGCAATTTTAGTGATTTTAGATCTAATAACCTGATTTTAACATTGATTTATGTATGCATAAACATATATATATATATATATATATATATATATATATATATATATATATATATATATATTGGGGAAAATCTATGACAAAGTGTAAATAAGTTTTATGTCACATATTTCATTTTTAGGATTTCATGGTACTAAATTTGTTATGATGGTGCGTTTGCGCATGCGCACGAATGCTGATGTTTTTAAATCGTCGTAATTCCCCGTGTATAATACGCCTTTATCCGTAATACGCACCCTAAAATTGTGATGAAAGTGCGGAAAATACTACTACTGACTCATAATGCGCACTCCTTGTTTAGTAAGTAAGATATTTATCAAAATTTATGATCATCACGATCCTAAAAGGAAACGGAAATACATATATAGTGCCTACTGCGCAGACTCATCAACCTGCTTTTCTTTGATAAAATACGCAATCTGCCTGATCTGTATGTAGTTTTTCATGAAAAATGGTTTTAAACATAGAATAATATTATTTTAATTTAGTTTTATGATAATTCTTATTTTATTTCACATTTGTAAGTATTGTTAGGTACATATGATTGTATTTGACATCCTTATGGGGGGTCGCAATGGCCGAATATTAGTGTCAAATGTTTCTGGTGAGTAGTTATTTCGCTACTGAAATTGAACGAATAAACAACATTTTTTGAAGAATTTTTCTCGCTGTGCTTAATACGCACCCCTAATTTTGCTTGTTCTGTTTTAGAAAAAAAAGCGTACTATACATGGGGAATTACAGTAAAATTTTTATTTTTATTTATCATTTAGCTGATTTTATTTAGATTCTTTTTCTTTCTTTATTTTCATCACTTCTGTTATTAGATATCCCGCATTGAGATAATAGGAGTTCTGCTAGGAATGGTGGAATGTTGTAAGAACCAGGGCGCAAATTTACTGAAGATGACATTGTAATCAAGGCACACTCTAGACATTTACGTCGTGGTGAATAGTTTTCTCCTTGGATCCGAGTCACATTTTTTATGTCAAAATTGTCAATGGACGAAACGCGTCACAAGAAAACTTTATCTACTTTGTCATACATTTTACCTTAATAGTGTTTTTGATATATATATATATATATATATATATATATATATATATATATATATATATATATATATATATATATATATATCGTTATCGTTATCTTATATATGGGAAAACGATATATAAAGTTTTATATATGAAAAATAAATTAAGAAAATAAATTACAAAGTTGGAAAAATATCCATGTGAACGTTTCGTCATTTAGGACTACATGCGAGTGAAGGAGACTCTGATTTTTTTTTTTTTAAATGTGTTTCGTCTACATAGTCTAACCGATATAATTTAGTTTCATTTTCGTTTTGCTTATGTTTTTTATCACTGTTTTCTTATCAAATAGATATACCCAAAACACATATTTAAAAAAAGAATCAATTTAAATTTAAAATATTCAGTCTCTTCATCCCTCTCCTTCATGCACATGTGTAATGACATCAACATAAACATCACTCTGTCTGATGCACTCCTAAAGGACAAAATGCGTTACACGAAAAATGTTTCCACTTTGTCATAGATTTTCTTTAATATATATATATATATATATATATATATATATATAGGGTGGGCCAAAAGTCTCTATAGATTGCAATCATTTTTTCTTGTAAGCAAGCCGTTTTTAATATTATTATACATGATTTTATGAGTGCCCATTCAGAAATGTCCCTTCCAATTCCTGGTAATTAGAAGCTAATACAGATGGCGTATTAATGTTTAGCTGATTACTTTTTCTTACATCAAGTGTTCCCACAAGTGAGGATCCAGAGGATAGTACACTGGGACCACAGGGTACCGTCCGTGTGACTACATGGACCACTGTAAACATACAACGAGACCCCGACCAAGCTTTCCACCATGTGGTCAGTAATTACTCCAACGCTGCATTTCGATTCTTGAAAACATCGATGTGCACCGAAAACTGGGAAAAATCCGCTGCGTGTGCACACGTTGAGAAATGAGAACGCGAACCCTTTTCGAACATTATAACTAGATATTTTATACAGGGTTTCGCTTACTCGTCTGGATGATTAGGTAGGTGACACTTGGGACAACTTTTGCTATTACACCACTCCCCTTCGACTCTTCCCCCAACCGAGTTTCTGTAGAACTCAACATCAGAAAACGTGTCTGGCACCGTAAACGGACGTCATGGAGAGATTGTCACCCACTTAGTGCTGACAAAACTGACTTCTCTCCGATTCCAAGGATGACTGTTAATAGAGACCAGTAAGCAGATACGCTCTATGTCTAGTTTTGTTATCACTTGGTCAAAAAGCCTCATGCACAATTACTTCCCCCCTCGAAGATGCCCCCAAAATAGTCACAACACTGTAGAAAAACTGTTTATCGATAGACGAGTGTTCATTTATATGGATAGAGACATTTGACCCTCCCACATAAACGTATATATATATATATATATATATATATATATATATATATATATACAAAAATTGATTTTAAGTATTCCTTTGGAATATACTCCGAAAATGCAGGTATCACGCTCAAAACTGGCTGTTATAATAAATAAATATAAAGTATGGATGTGTATGTGTATATAAAGCTCATTATCTTCTTACAATCATTTTAATTTTGCTGATCTTAAAACAACCTTGTATGATATGGAATTTTTGACATTTGTGTGAAGATTTAAGTCCGTACCTCTATTCACTATATATATATATATATATATATATATATATATATATATATCTTTGTAATATAAACATTCGCGAATATGAAAGGATTATGAACAAAATAAGCAGACATATTATCTGTAATTTATTCAATCAGATATGCCTAAAAAAGAATTTTCTGCCTAAATGCGCGCACACATACACACACACACACACACACATATATATATATATATATATATATATATATATATATATATAATGGACACACACACACACATATGTATATATATATATATATATATATATATATAATGGACTCTTCCGTCGGTTTCGACGTATGAGGATCTGACGGCTTATTTGATTCAGTTATGAAATTTTGTGCGATAATCTTAAATGTCACTTAAGACCCGTTAGTGATTTACAAAGGAGGCCGCATATGGAGTAAGAGTAAGGATTGTGGGATGAGATCAGTATTAGATTGGATGACCTTTTAGATCTTGCTCTCACTTCTTGAAAACGATTCAGACAAGCTGACGACTTCGAAATCTCCTGTAACTCTTCTGGGTGGTCTGCTCGTTTGACTTGGTGAGTGCTGCCATAATCGTTGTCTTCAGTTCATCTTTGGTTTTACAAGGAGTTTTTTGGTCTCTCGCTCAACTGGGACCCACACATAATAATCAAGGGGGTGCAGTCTGGGGAGTTAGGTAGCCTGATGTAAGGGGTGATGTGGTTGCAGAAATTGTCTGCCAGCCATGGCTGAGTTCGTCTGCTTGCGTAGCATGGTGCAGAGTCCTGTCGCCAGACGTAAGGTCTTCCAGCAGTCACTCTTTTGACCCAGGGCTGCACTACCTCTTCATGGCACTTGATGAAATTCTCCGTATTATGTGTGAGACTCTATGGGAAGATTAATGGAGGCATAACATCGCCATCACTAGTGATCACTTCAAACACCTTCGGAATCACCATTAGGCTCATCCAACACTTTCCGAACCCATAGCCTGTCATCAGATTCACGCCCAAATACTCTGAAATATCCGTCTTGGGGCTTCCGGTGCGAATGCCAAGCATTACAATATGTCGTTTCCAAATTTCTGGCGGAGTGAATTACGTCATGGTGCTCTTTTTCTTATAGACGGTGTCCAACTGCCACTAATTTTCTGTGCAATCGACAAAATCAAAAACAAACAACACGCAAAATTAAAAATATAAAATGTCGACAATTTACCAATATATATAACGTCACACATTATGAAATGGACAAAGTCCGACAATTATTTTAAGACGTTTTATGTTTATACATTCTTTTTATAGATACCAATATTTAAGTAAATGCTCTGTTTATAATAATAAAAAATAGTTTAATGGCACGTCAGGCTATGTAACGTTTCCGTATAGGATACACGTTCGAATCCTGTCGGTGGACGAATATTTTCTATGAAAATTTCTCGGACATTCAGGCCGGTAAATGTGGTTTAATACTGTTTATTATAAACAGAGCATTTACTTAAATATTTGTATCTATATAAAGAATGTATGAACATAAAATCTCTTAATATATATATATATATATATTAGGTTGTTGCAAAATTAATGTCGTTTTCTCACATATGTTACTATGTGTGAAAACGACATTATTGCACCAACCTAATATATATATATATATATATATATATATATATATATATATATACGTTGAACAGAATATGTGTCAATTGTGATTTAAAAATTAACAAAAGATTGGCTCCCTTGTGGTTGACTGACACTACATACATCTGAATGCAAACATACACACAATAACATAAATACATACACATTTATATCTATTAGGTTGGTGCAAAAATAATGACGTAATAATGTCGTTTTTTGACGTTAAAAAATACGTCAAAAAACGCCATTATTACGTCATTATTTTTGCACCAACCTAATATATCTATCTTGGGCAGGCACCTCGGCGTGGTGTAATGGTTAGCAAGCTTGTCTCGCTAGAATATATTACGACTGAGTAGTGAGTTTGATCCTCGCTAGGTGCTCTATACTTGCGGCCTTGTGACACATCTAAGCAGCGCTTAGAAAATCTATCTATCTATCTATTTAGTTCCCTCTTTATATATATATATATGTACACGCACACATGTGTTTGTACGATGTATAATAGTATTCCATACAATATGTATGTATGTGTGCGTGTGTGTGTGAAGTCATTTACATCATTAGAATTTATAGATCTATGCCTATGTATGACGAAATCGGATCACCAAAGCTATAAATTCAATTGGGTAGCTTTGTCACCGCCCATGGAATGAGAGCGGTATCAAATTGGACACCAATATACGGGTTTATAGAGCCCCCGTATTGACCACCCCGTTATACGGCACGGAATAGTGAAACTCATATAGGTCCCTCCTCAATCAGCTGGATGTCTTCCACAAAAGCTGTCTGTGTGGCTATACTTTGACCATAGACTGTCCAAGGCTGATCTTCTCGCCAAATGTAACATTGGTGGAATTGAGATTCTCTGGGCTGGTCATGTTATAAAAGCGACAAGAGAATACCTAAGGTCCTCATATATAGACAGCTTGTACGGCTGTGCCTTAGGTATAAAGACAAGCTAAAGTGTACCTACTCAGCTGACAGTGTGCCTCATGCTAACTTCGAGCGAGTTGCCCTGGATATAAATAATATAAGATATTTGTGCCAGAGTAGTATCAAAAATTTGGAAATAAGTTGTATTGACCGACTAAGAGACGAATGACAACGGCGAAAAGCGTCAACAAATATTTTTGTTGCTATGTCCCGAGATCCTTGTGGTTGGACAATATGTGGACTTGTATGCGGATCACGAGCGGGACTGAAGAAGCACATACGACACAAGCATAAAAACTGAATGAGGTTGTTGGATGCCCATATGCCGAAATCGAGGGGAGAATTCATCATATATATATATATATATATATATATATATATATATATATATATATATATATGATAAGAAGAAATGTTCCACGTGTGTTTATTGTAGTATGTAAAATAGATAGGTTAGTTAATAAAACAAGGACAAACGAAAAACATTATCAAATATTAATTATTAACCATGTGATAGAAATGAAGTGCGGAAAAAAGGTTTGAAGTTCAGAATTTTCGGACACATCTGTATCCTTCATCAACAGACCGAGAAATAAACAGACAATGGGAATTTACTCAACGATGTTTTTCATTCCCGTTTTATGGTTAATAATTAATATTTAATAAATGTTTTTGTACTGAATATATTGGTACCCTTTCGTTTGTCCTTGTTTTATTAACTAACCTATTATTCCATATATATATATATATATATATATATATATATATATATAACATGCAACTTGTCTATATTATTTAATGAAACATGCATCAATATATATATATATATATATATATATATATATATATATTATAGAAATAAAAAAGGGTAAGACAAACTTTACTTTTCATGATAAAAAGAAATTATAAAACAATAAAAAGCCTAAAAACACCAGACATCCCACCCTCTATAAAAAGAGGGTGTGTCTATTAGGACTAGACGTAATTTCAATTTAGATTATTCCGCCTTTAATATTGCATATTATGTGTTATATTATATTTTGTATTATGATATATAATCCCTCGATTCCAGCTCTGTTGAGTGAGAGCGAAACCGGTCCCCCTGTGTTCGTCTTATTATTTATTTATTTATTA
>OZ010608.1:53405161-53442661 GCA_963932145.1 Acanthosepion lycidas | reverse complement strand
TCCTTATCTCCACCCTTCTTTTTTGTTAGATTCTCTTTCTTTCTTTCTTTCTTTCTTTTTTTCTTTCCCTCTCTCTATTCTTCTATTTCTTCTTCTTCTTCTTCTTCTTCTTCTTCTTCTTCTTCTCTTGCTTCATTTATTTATTTTTTCATTTTTTCTTCAAATTTTTTCTCCGATCCTTTCTGTTTATTTCATTCTTTCTCTTTTATTTTTGTTAGGGCTTTCTATCTTTCTTTCTTTCCTTCCTTCTTTCTTTCTTTCTTTCTTTCCTTCTTTACTTCTTTCTTTCTTTCTTTCTTTATTCGTCATTTCTGTTTTCTTCCATTTTTTTCTTCTGATTTTCTTTCAGCGTTTCTTTCTGCTTATTTCGTCCTCTCTTTTCTTTTTATTAGATTTCTCTCTCCATCTCTCTCTCTCTCTCTCTCTCTCTCTCTCTTTCTCTCAATGTCCTTCTCTCCCGTCGTCATTTTTATTCACTTTAATTTTTCTTTTTCATTTTCTTTCACCGTCTCTTTCTCGTTATTTCTTCCTTGCTCTTTTGTTAGATCTTTCTTTTTCTCCCTCTCTTCTTCTTCTTCTTCTTCTTCTTCTTCTTCGTCATTTCTATTTTCTTTTTCATTTTTCCTTCAAATTTTCTTTCTCCCTTTCTGTTTATTTCATTCTTTCTCTTTTCTTTTTTAAGGTCTTTCTTTATGATTTTCTCTCTCTCTCTCTCTCTCTCTCCTTCTCTCCCTTTTCTCTTTCTTTCTTTACCTCACTCATTCTCTCTCTCTCTCTCTCTCTCTCTCTCTCTCTCTCTCACGTCTGTCTGTTTTCTTCCATTTTTTCTTCTCATTTTCTTTCTCG
Organism: Acanthosepion lycidas; assembly: GCA_963932145.1. Lineage (NCBI taxonomy): Eukaryota > Metazoa > Mollusca > Cephalopoda > Sepiida > Sepiidae > Acanthosepion > Acanthosepion lycidas. The sequence goes on along the minus strand of OZ010608.1, from coordinate 53,441,815 downwards.
TCTACTTTCTCCCCATTTCCTCATTTCCATTTTCTTTCTCGTCAAGCCTGTCTTCCTTTCTTTTTTTTTTCTTTTTTTTTTCTTTCTTTCTTCTCTCTTTTGTCAACCAATTTATTGAGCGTCGCCTTGGTGGGGTTCAAATGATTACCGATTAAATCATAAATATCTGCGCATCAGTTTATGACGAGTGTACAATCCGAACAACCACCGTGTGGCAAATGGCGCATTTTTATTTGTTTATCAGAATCAAAGTACATTTTTGTTCACCTGATTTCCCTAACGGGAAAACCAAAACAGATTTCTTGCCAAGAAGTGGACGATATATTTAGCTGTTCGAAAGTTTACTTTTTAAATACTTGAAAAAAAAAAAAAAAACATAAAACTTTTCTTGCTCAAAATTTATCTGAGAAACATGGATCCAAATATTGGATTCCAAATAAAATTCAAAAAAAAAAAAAAAAGAACTGCCAAAATAATTCTTTGTTATTATTGCCCTTTCTGTGTATTTTCAAAACTTCTACGTCACTTTCGAAGCATAAAAAACACTTCATTTTGATCGTAGAAAAAAAAACGGAATGTCTTCTCATGTAGATTTTTAAAATTTATTTGTAATTTTCAATGAATTAAAGAAATATTTCCATCTTTAACTTGTTTGAGTTTTATCAAAGGACGAGAAGCATGACACCGAAATGCGAAAACTCTTTTGAATAGCGAAATAATATAATAGAAATATAATACAGGTCCTCCTAAATGGCAATGAATGTTGAACAATCTTCTCCCACATGAAGCAGAGAATTCAAGCAGCAGAAATGTGGCTCTACATCATGTGGTCAACATGGAGGATTCAAAGAAAATGTGAGCAACAACCAAGTTTCAAAGAAATTGAAACAAAAAGAACACTTACACTTTGCATCAGAAGGGGACAGTTGAAATTTCTAGGGAACATAAAGAGGAAAGAGAGCTTGGAAATTTTGATACTCACTGGACAGATTGAAGGCAAGAGCGACAAAGGAAAGCAGTGCATAACCTACCTAGAGAGCTTCTGTAAATATTTGGCAGTACAGGGATTAGGAGAGACAGCAAAAAGACAAAATTTACTAACCGTTACAAAGAACAGAATTTTTAATTACACTATTTACATTATTCTGATCGTTATCCTCGTATTCATTGCCATATCGTACGCTCCGGCCTTCTTCAGGTGATTGGAATTTCGAACTGAACTCTTTATTTCGTTCAGCAGAGTAGAATATTCTAGTTCCACATTTCATGCCTCTTCTGAGAAAAGAGAAAAAAATGAACAACAAAAATTGCAATATAAGCTCTCGTAAAAAATGCAATAATTAAAAAAAAATTGCAATATGAGCCCTGGTAAAAGTGGTTGCTGAGACATTAGTTTTATAGGTCCCAGAAATCCATAAACAGATGTCCTCAAGGACAAATGCTCCAATGGATGAAGACTTTAGTTAGATCCAGCGAACTAGACCCCCAAAATTGTGAGTTCAATACCAAGACACCGCAGTGGTGAACCAAAAACTTGGAGAGTTGAGTTAAAGGAAAATAACTGAGACCTCCGGAAGAGGCACGGCACTTGGAACTAGAACAATCTACCACGGTGGACGAAATAAAGGGTTCGGTTTGAAATTCCTATCACCTGAAGAAGGCCAGAGCGTACAACGGCCGAAACACTGTGAATATAGAAATGCGGATAACAGTCCAAATAATGTTCTTTCCTTCTTATGTGCCATGTCCTCTCAGGACTCAGGTAATCATGGCTCTCTACCTCCCTCTATCCCTTGCAGCTCTCAACAAGTTCCTTCATTCTGATTGCTCCCCGAGACCACGTTCTGTCATCCACCTGCCCCAGTCCGCCATTTATGCCAGGCGCTGTTTTCCCTTGTCTCTCTTTAGCCTCTATTCGACCCGTGAGTATCAGATTCTCCAGGCCCTCTTTCCTCAATATGTGTCCCAGAAACTTCAGCTGCGTCGTCCTGATATTAAGTATAAGCCTCCACCTTGTTTGCAACCTCTCTAAGATCTCATCGTTGCTCACACGCTCAGTCCATTATATATTTAACATCTTTCTGTACAATCACATCTCTGTGGCCTCGAGTCTCTTTAAATAATTGTAATACCTCAGCTCACAGATATAGACTGAACAGAAAATAGTGGAGAGTCATGATCGTCTACGTTCTGAAAGGACACGGCACATAGAAATGGTTCTGATATAAAATTATTATACTTTGTTTCCTGTGCCAAAGAAGTTTGGCAGAGGTTATAATCTCTCATGTTTTTGTCTTTGTGCGCAGGGCATTTGTACTCAATGACATTTTACAGATGGGCCAAAGAAAAATTGATTACATTTTAGATCGGCTCCACGAATAATTATGGAAAATAATATATCTAGATCTATAATACTCAAAATGTGTGTGTGTGTGTGATCGGATGTTGTTTACGCGTTTCCAGTTTTCATCCGATTTCAATGATTTTTTTTTTGTTTGATAGATAATTCTTCATTGCCGGTTTTGAGTCCAAATTTTTGGCGACAGAGGCTCTCCACTACTTCCTGTCCATTATAACACCCAGCAACGTTTTACTGTTTACTATCTGTTCTTGGATATATGTAAATAAAAACTTTATGAAAATAAATAGTTTAAATTATTACATAATACTATCTGTATATATAATTCTCAAAATGTGTGTATGTAAGTATGTATGTATGTATGTATGTGTGTGTGTGCGTATGTGTGTGCGTGTGTGTGTGTGAGATTGGATGTTGTTGTTTATGCGTTTCCACAGTTTTTTGTTTTTTGTTTTTTTTTTATAGAAATTTCTTCAGCAACGGTTTTGAGTCCAAATTGGCTGGAAAAATTACAACCTTGAAGGAGAAAAACTGATTTTTTTACACTTGGCGCAAAAATCAAAGGCTAAATTTAATATCTGTTAAAAAATTTTTTTAAATAAACAGCGTACAATCAATTTAGAGAGTTGAAATCTAACGCAAAAGATTATTAGAATTATAAAACAGAATTATACTAAATATAAAAATTATCGTATATTATTATTATGACAATCCATGGAAGAGGTTCCTTCCTTGCAAGATTGCGAACGCAAAAACGGCCCTTTTCAGACCATTCTTATTATTAACCCCCTCCATTTGGGGATGTGCCTCAGTTGCACCCAAATGTTGTTACTAATATTGATTTTTGGGTGGGCTGACTTTAAACTTAAACTGCTCCAATTGAGCAGCAAAAATTCCCAGTAATGAAAGACCCTGTCAAAGATGGATTATACTGCTAGTTTCATATATAATGACAATTGTCCGAAATTAGAAAATTCGAAACTTGAATACTAACCCCCAATGAACTGCATCTTTTTATTTTTTTTTTTTTTAATTTCACCCAGAGCAAAGCAGTAAAGCCACTAGGACACAAGGGATTAATAGATGTGGAAGAATTAGAAAACCAAAACCTTTCTAAGGAGCAAGAACAAAAGAAGAGTAAAGAGGAGGTCAGTAGAAACTGATTGATATTGCATTTAAGTTTTTGAAGATTAAAGTTGTCGGGAAAGCATTGAGACGGAAGGGAGTTCCACCAGCGAGAAGTGCAAGAAAAGAAACTGTTAGCATAGAATTTACGGTTACATCTAACCAATTAAATTTTATATCGGTGAGCGTGGTACCACCTCTTCATTGAGATTGTTCCCAGGTCTACCCTGACCCGGGGTGGTAGCACCAGTTAGGATCCCAGCTATGAGCAAATAATGAACACCCAAACAAAAACAAAACACCATGAAAGTATAAAAATACAGTTTTATAGCAAAAATATCGACAATACATTTTTATATAAAAAGAAATTACCAACAATATATATTTATAGTAAAATTACCAACAGACATTTTTAAAGCAGACTTACCAACATTACATTTTATAGCAAATTGACCAACAAGATAATTTCTTTCTGTGGTTGATGCCATAAAGTTGTGTTCAAAATATTTTGATTTCGGCATTAAATAACCCATATAAGTCTATATGCTTAAATTCTTAATGTCTAGGTATCCTGACGAAGAGATATTTATTTCCGCTTAGGTAGAAAAAAAGTGGCACAAGGCCACAAATGGGGAATAGGGAAAAGGACAGTCTTCTTCTGTCTTAAATTTAAACATAGCTAGCCACAAACATTGACCCGAACATACCAGAATATTTCGAACGCCAAAACAACACATTCTTACTTAGCTTTCATACATGCTTAAATACATAAAGTCTAGGTACCTTAGTAAAGAGCTCGTCCGAACAGTTGCCGTGAAAGGATTATAGAAAAATTATAGGGATGCAACTATCCAAATACAAGGAGAGTGAAAATATGACTGAAGCCGAAATGCCAGATCAGGACCAATAATATTGCTGATTATTCTTTGTATTTTATCAAGAATCTCTCTCTTCCTCTCTCTTTCTCTCTCTTCACACACACATATATATATATATATATATATATATATATATATATATATATATATATATATATATATATATATAGGTAATTACACTCGTCTCGGAAAACCTTCGGTTTCTTGATTTGCTAATAATCAAATCAATTTCGAAGGAAAAAAAGGTTGTAATAAAAGAAAGAGCTAGGAACATGAACGTCTGTCGAAAATAATCGTACAGCATACAGGTCCAAAGCCCAAAGAAAAAAAACCCGATACGAGTAATCAACTAACTAAAAAAGTGCTCATTACAAAAGTAGAGCAGACCTAGTCAAACATAGAGAGCCAGACAATAGGGTTTGTCTGGCTCTCTAGGTTTGACGATATATATATATGTATATATATATGTATGTATGTATATATGTATATATATATAGCCGGATCACTAGAGCATATGAAGCAGCAATATTCTAAGCATAGACGAATAGATATGTAAGATAGGTTCAGAAGACGAAGAACCAACTCTCTCAGCAGCTGAACTGTCTATGCATTCATTTTAGTTGCTATCAATTTTAGTTTTTGCTGCTGTTGAAATTGCTCAGGTTTCTGGTTTCTCTTATTTGGTACGCTCCTTTTTTGTGCTTCTGTAGCTGCAATTCACTTACACAGCTATAAAGAATAATAATAATAATAATAATAATAATAATAGTAATAATAATAATAATAATAATAATAATAATAGTAATAATAGTAATAATAATAATAATAGTAATAATAATAGTAATAATAGTAATAATAATAGTTATAATAATAATAATAGTAATAATAATAATAATAATTGTAATAATAATAATAATAGTAATAATGATAATAATAATAATAGTAATAACAGTAATAATAATAATAGTAGTAATAATAATAATAATAATAATAATAATAGTAATAATAGTAATAATAATAGTTATAATAATAATAATAGTAATAATAATAATAATAATATTAATAAAAATAATAATAATAATAGTAATAATAATAATAATAATAATAATAATAATAATAGTAATAATAATAATAATAATAATAGTAATAATAATAATAATAGTAATAATAGTAATAATAATAATAAACTGGAAAATCTGCAACTTCTACGGGAAGCAAACTGAAAGAAACTGGTATGAACACCACCCAGACCCGGTTACGGAGATAGGACCTGTTACAATTCTATGGGACTACACAATACACACTGACAGAACAATCAAGACCAACCGTCCAGATATTGTTATTAAAGACCACAAACAAAAACGGTGCCTCCTTATTGATATGGCAGTCCCTGCTGACTGCAATGTATCTTTGAAGATATTCAAAAAGCTGTCAAAATACAAGGACCTTGAAATAGAAATCTCTAAAATGTGGCATATGGGAACATCAACAATCCCTGTTGTAGTTGGAGCCCTAGGACTGGTTGGAAAAGATTGCAGTAGACTAATTGAAGGGATTCCTGGAATCCATGCCTCAAGGAGATACAAAGAATTGTTCTGACAAGTACAGCCCACACTTTACGAAGGGCTTTATCTATGTAATTTTTTTTTTCTTTTGGTCAGTGGAAAGTGTCATGATGCCATTTCTAACCTTAGGTCCTTGGGTGGGACCCGAAAAGAAATGTGTAAACGCCAGAAAGCAAAGTTTTTTCATAATAATAATAATAATAATAATAATAATAATAATAATAATAATAATAATAATCGTGCCAATTAATGGTTACGTAGTGCAAGGTAAAAAGCTGAAACCGAAGGTTTTATTCTTGTTACACAGAACCAATGCTTCCTAATAAGAAATTGCCAAGCACACGTATTGAAAAATTTTGTTAACCACAAATGCAGATTCTGTGATAAATATCCAGAAACAATTGGCCATCTTGTATCATCTTGCACAATGTTAGCCACCAACTTAAAACAAAATTCGGTATGATAGAGCGAGCCAATATCTGCACTGGATAATATGCAAATTTTACGGGAAGGAAACTGCAAGAAACTGGTATGAACATCACCGAGACCCGGTTACGGAGATAGGACCTGTGACGATTTTATGGGACTTTAAAATACACACAGACAGAAGAATCAAAGCTAATCGCCCAGAAATCCTGTTTAAAGACTACAAGAACAGAATTGGCTTTCTTACTGTGAAATAAGATTGTAATTGTATCTTTGAAGATCTTCAGAAAACTATCCAAATACAAGGACCTTGAAATAGAAATCTCAAAAATGTGGCACATGATGACGTCAATAATTCCAATTTTAGATGAAGACCCTGACTTGATTGGAAAAGGTTCCGATAAATTCATTGAATGGATTTCTGATAGCCCGTGCCTTAAAGGAACGCAAAAAAATTGTACTCACAATTACAGCTTACACATTACGAAGATCTTTATCTATGTTTAAAAATGTTTATGATCTCATGGGATTTTTTTCCCTTTTTTTTTACAAAAATGTTTAATGGAAAATGTCATGAAGCCATTTCTGACTACAGATCTCTGGTTGAGATCCGGAAGAAAATCTGTATACAACAGTACTCAAAGAAAATAATAATAATAATAATAATAATAATAATAATAATAATAATAATAATAATAATAATGTCTGGATTGACAAGCTAAATAATTGATTCCCAATTTTTAAAATTACGAAAATTCATTTGATATCTTCCATAGACATAGTCAAGTGAAGAAAAATTATTCTCATATTTCCAGTGCGAAATCTTTTATCGACTGCACTTCGCAAACTTACCATGACGTTGTAACGGTGTTAAACATGACGAGTCAGTTTGGAGTGAGGAAAATAGTTGATTGAAACGTTACAGTAATATCACCACAACCTCCAATGAAAATACGACATGGCTGTAATGTTGCAAGAATGTTCGTTGATAGCTTTTTTTTCAGTCATTTCATCCCGTGAAAGGCGACAAAACCACTAAGACACAAGGGATTACTGAGTGTGAGAGAATATAAGAAAAAGAAAACATTATTAATGGAGAACAATAAAAGATCAGGAATGAAGAAGACAAAAGATAACAATTGGCATTGCATTGACAATTTTAAGATCAAAGTTGACTGGAAAGCAAGAAGCCTAAAAAGATTTCCCTGAACGAGAAATTCGAGAGATGAAACTAGACAAAAGATGCTAAACGATAGATATAGCCATTTCGACTGTAAAATAATGAGACCTTTCCGCCAATCTAGTACTGTGCTTAAATTCATAAAGTCTACGTACCATAGAGTAACCTTCCTCAGAACTATTACTATGGAAGCATTTATTTAAAAAAAAGACATTGGAAAACTACATTTCGTCGGTCGGAAAGTTTTGAAGCTAGGTCAGGACATTACAGATTTTTTTTTGATATAGGGAAAAGATAACGGTTATTATCTTGGACAGATAAAGAGTTATAGTTATCAGGGAAGCATCCTCTTGGGAGTCGGTTCCACAAAGCAGCGGTTCTTAAGAAGAGTGGAACTTTCATCTGACCAATGGAATATAAAGGAAATCATAGTGATTCATTACAATGTTCGTGGTATAGTGGGTCTTGACCGTGAGGGTTAGAACTGGTGAACTAGGGAATATACTTCGACTGAACAATTCTCATTGAAATAGCGATAGAGCAGCGAAAGGCTTGAGATTTTCTGTCTGTGAAAAATTTGTTGTAGCGTGCCAATGCTTGGAATCAAGTTCCATGTTACCATCCTGTGGAAATTTGCGAAAGAGTTCACTGTCTAAGATCAAAGCGACTTGATAGCGATCGCCAGTAATGTAGGATCACCAGTATAATGTAATACTATGCGAAGTAAATAACATTATTAGTAATAATAAGCCAACAAAATGATGCCAAATAAGTATAAATGATGCTTATAGTCGCGGAAATAACAATAAAAAGTCCTTTGATCGACACAACTATCCCCTGTATAATGAGATGCGAATTCGAGTTTGTTTTTTTTTTCAAGTATATTTTTCATCTTGAATTCTGGCAAATTTATCTGAAGGTTGAAGACTAGATCGGTGGAAAATATTATTTTGAAAGAAGAAAAATAAAAGAAAAAATGATATCATTTTCTTTGCTACGTTTCTTACATCTCCGAGGATTCCATTCCTGGAAGTCTTCAAGTTCAGTTTTTGTTCGCAATACGACGAAACTAACGGGCAAGCAAGAGACAACGGATAGAAAAATATATTGATATACTGGGTGAAACATTGCGAGAAAAACAAAGAAAATCACTTTTCGTCACCATTCATATATATATATATATATATATATATATATATATAATATTAGTGGTAAATATACACATACATATGCAATCATATATCTAAAATATCTAAATATATATACATACATATATATTTGTATAAAAAAGAATTCCAAGGGGATAGAATCCAGGTAGAACTCAATGTCCAGGACAGAGTAAGGATATAATAAAAAGGCTTAAACACTAATATTCCATGGTCATAATTTAATCCATAGGAATCGTAAATACGATCCAATTCATCAGACCTACAAATTCAAAAAGAAAACAGAAAAGTCGATATTAATTTTGTCAAATTTTCTTAATTACACAGCGGCCCTTTTATAAATGCCCTTCGGTTTTAGTTCTCCCCGCCCCATTTCCTCCCCCACCCCTTTTCCTCTCCCTCTCTCATTTTCTGACCTTTAAGATTATATCGTCTATTGTGTGTGTATGTCACCACAAAATGTATCCTTTCCGGTTACATCTTTAATGTATTAGACATTCGAGAATATTCATATTTCTCTCACTTAAACCATCTTTGACTCCCTTCTTTAAAACTTCTCTCTGTTAAATGTTAATCCCCCCCTTCATCTTTAGACCTTCTCTGTTCTTCTCCTGTTCTCTCGTCTGTTACCCCTCCCTATAGCTTTCTTTTACTCTAACATTCGTCCCACACTCTAATACATACACTCTCACTAAATTTTATTTTTTATTCCCGGAGTTGTTTCTCTGTTTCCGTTTTTGTGTAGATTTTAGGAAACTGAATTCTATATCGAAGCCGTGGGCGGTGCCATTGCCACTAATCGATGACATATTGTCATTATTAGGGAAAGCGAAGGACTTGAGGTCCGGGTATTGGCAGGTAGCCCTTGATAATGCTGACAAGGAAAAGGCCGCATTTGCGTGTCACCTGGGACTATTTCAGTTCAGGGTGATGCCATTCGGTTTAGCCAATGCACCGGGAATCTTCCAACAGCTGATGTCAATAGTGTTAGGAGGATGCGAGAGCTTTGCCATGGCATATTTAGATGTTATTTTGATATTTTCAGAAACAGTAGAACAACATTTTTCCCATCTAAAACAAGTGTTGGGAAGATTAAGAAAGCACGGCTTAAAATTGAAATTGTCGAAGTGTCAGTTTCTGAAGGAGGAGACTAGATATTTGGGCTTTGTTATAAACGGAGACGGTATTAAACCCGACATGGATAAGGTGAAAGCCATAAGGGAAATGCCAGAACCTAAGACAGTGAGACAAGTAAGAGGGTTTATAGGAGCTATAGGGTACTACCGACGATTCGTCCCGGCATTCTCGAGAATTGCCATACCCGTAGTAGCCCTGACGAAGAAATACGCTAGGTTCAAGTGGACAGAAGACTGTCAACAGGCATTTGATACCTTAAAAGAACAGTTGACAGCCATCCCACTGCTGACGTATCCAGACCTCAGCAAGCCCATGGTACTATACACTGATGCCAGTGAGCAGTGTGTAGGAGCAGTTCTTACCCAGCCGTGTCCCGATAAAGAAGGACCAGTGCCAGGCATACCAGAGGAGGTACCGATATACTTTCTCTCTCATAAGCTCTCACAGACACAACAGAGATGGCCAGTAATAGAAAGAGAAGCATATGCTATCATGTATGCTCTCCAAAAACTGGACTACTACTTAAATGGTGCGGTCTTTACTATACAGACAGATCACAAGCCTCTACAGTACCTACTACAGGCAGAATGGACAAATAAGAAGATTCAACAGTGGGCGCTAAAGTTAAGTGGCTACCACTGTAAGATAGAGTATTTGGCAGGGAAGGAAAACACGTGTGCAGATTTACTCTCAAGAATACCGAAACAACTGGAAGAAAGATCTGTAAAAGTAGCGCAAGGAGTAGATGATAAAGGCTATAGAATAGGAGTAATTAACTCTAATAAGCTAAAAGATCGCCCTATGTTAGAATCGGACGAGGAAGGGGACGCACAGATAATAACCGATCCTTACTGGACAGAAGGAATTGAAAAGGAGCAGGCAGACAGTGAAATAGCTGCCCTTAGAGAAAAGGTGGACGCAGGAGAGACCACCAAGTGTGCAGTAAAAGAGGAAAGGCTGTATTATCTCTCAGGTAGGGATCAAGCCCAAGTTGTACGTGCCCAAAAGTTTAAGACCAGAGATATTGGAACAGTGCCACGAGAGGTTGGGTCACATGGGAATTGATAGAACATATGGTCTAATAGGGAGAAAGTACTATTGGCCCAAACTGTACGGAGAGGTCACTAACTATGTTCGGAGCTGTGTAGTGTGTCAGTCGCAGAGCAGAAGGCAGGAAATGGCACCATTGGAGGAGATGGACGTGCCGAACTTCCCCTTCGAGAAAGTGAGTATGGATGTATCAGGACCATATGGGGAAACTGCACAAGGAAACAACTATATAGTGAGTTTTGTCGATTGGCTAACAAATTGGCCTGAGACATTTGCAGTACCAGACAAGAAGGCGAAAACTGTAGCCGATTTAATAATAAGTGAAATCTTCCCTAGGTATGGCGCCCCTGTGCAACTTGTCACTGATAATGGCACAGAGAATATAAACAGCATAATGAGAGAAGTGCTGACAGGTTTGAATATAGAGCATGTAAAAACATCTCCATATCACCCCCAAGGAAACGCTAAAGTGGAAAGGTTTCATAGAACCTTGTGAGATGTGTTAGCCAAGCTGGCCAGAGAGAATACAGGAAATTGGAATTTGTATTTGACGCAGGCTCTGGCGGCCGTGAAGTTTACGATAAACGAAACCTCCAGATTTTCTCCTTACTTTATGTTGTTTGGCAGAGACGTTGTCCTGCCTGTGGATAACCTGTTGAAAACCCGAAGAAAGTATATGGGAGAAGATCATCATCAGCTGTTGCTGGAACAACAACATAAAATATTTGTACAGTCCAGAAGAAGAATAAAGAGGGCACAAAAGAGACGAAATGAGAGAGTCAATGCTGAAAGAAAGGTAGTAGAATTTAAAGTTGGAGACCCTGTCTACTATAAAATCCAACAGAGAGAAGGAAAGCTGGACCAAAGATGGGAACCGTACTACTGGATAGTAGAGCAGACGGGTCCAGTATCATATGTAATATGGGATCAAGTGGCAGGACGAGCAAGGAGGGTCCATGCCAACGATCTGAAAAAGGCTGAAATAGCAAACCTGGAAATGAGCGAACCGAGGCCTAAGAAGACAAGGACAAGGAAGGTACCTCTGGTTGAGCCGGAAGAAATGGAGACGGAGGAAGATTTCGAGGAAAATGAAGAGATAGATCGACTTAGCTAGATAGGCGAAGACATTCGAGTGACGGAGTTGGAACCCTCGGCGGGGATCAGCGGCGTTCAGTCGTTGCCTGAATCGGTACAGAGAAGACCCTGTGATGTCACCATCCCACCCCCATGCCCAAAGAAAAGGAAGAGAAAAACGAAGGGATCCAATCAAGCAGTCAAGGGCTCTAAAAAGAGGCACTCTAAACAAGACGAAGAGTTCAACGAGTGGGAGGAAGAAGATCAAATACCCCTTTCCCAGCTCAAAGAAAGACTAAGAAACAGGAGAGATTTAGACATCGAGTCAAGAAATAATGAAGACGACCTGGGCGCGGATTTGAAACAGAAGCAAGAATCAGGAGAGGAAGAAGAGGACAAAACACCTCCTGAACGGGAATTAAACACCGAGGGAAGGTTAGAGGTCGAGCAGGAACTGCCTTTTGAAGATAAGATTGAGAAGGGTGGAGAACCCCAAGTCTCAGTAGAACAAAGAAGGCTGTGCAAAATAGAAGCACTCGGTGTCGACAGATAACGACACTGGCTCATCCCAAAACCTAATTGGCTGACTGTGGTGGATGTGGATGGAGGGATGGAGTCGCGAGCTGCACCTCACGGAGGACGGAAGAAGATTATTGGCATTGCTGACTGGCCATCAGTGGTGTCATGAAGTACGACCTTTGAAGTGGGAGCGCCACGCATCTGCCCGGACCATTCTGTCTGCTAGGAGTTAGTTGGGGGAGGGAAGAGTTGAAGTGTTACAAACTTAGAAAGAAATTATGGAATAATTGAGTGAAGAATTGAACAAGACCGAATGGTTATGAAGAATAAAAACAAGAGAATTTTGTTACCTCGCAGGATTGATCAAAATGAAAGGGTTGATGATGATGGTAGCCACACTGATGGTGACGATGGCGGAAGCTTGGAAGCACAGCCGAAATACCATTTTTAAAAAGACGAGTAAAGTAATAATAACCAGGTCTAAATGGTTGATCACATTCGTGATAGATTTAAAACCATACGAGTCGCTACAAAATAAACTCAGAAATGAGCAGCCCGGTTGAAGGTAGGGCAAGATTATTCCAATGAAAAAGGATATCTCAGATTATTACACTACCTAGAATCAGAGGCCACTATGATAGAGGCTCAATGGAGGGACATGCAAAATTACCTGAAGGGAATAGAGTTACTGCAGACGCGGAAAAGGGATCGGTAGTTCCGATTGTGGGAAAAACGTTAAATGTCCCGTTTGGAACGGTGACTGAAGATGACGTTAAATTCATAAGAAGGAAACTGGGAGAAGTGGAAATAAACCAGAGGACGCTGGCTCAAGTGGTAAGGGATAGTGTGACAATATTAAATGTGCCAAGGTTGGAAGTGGCCAAGGATAGAGCCAGAATTAATTGGTTAATAAATAACCTGGCACGGTTGAGACAAGAGGTAATTAATGATACAGAAACTATAATGATAGAATTACAGGAAATGAGTGGATTCATGCAAAGATATTTCCAACTAATGGCAATTACGAATAAGGTACGACAAACTAGTAAGTCGTTGACGACCTTGCTGGAACATGTGAGAGCGCAATTAGACATGTTGTCATTGGGACACCTCTCCCCAAGCATAGTAAACCCGAGTCACCTAAGGGAAGTGCTACTCGGAATACAGGCCAAGTTACCCCACCATTTAAGACTGCCAGTGGATCCCACCAAAGACTTGTGGAAATATTATAATGCACTGGGATGTGTGACCATGTTGGAAAATAAACGACTATTGGTTATGATGTCTGTTCCGTTGTTAGATAGAGAGAGTATATTCGAGATATACCAAATTATAAATTTACCTATTCCCTTCCCCAGAAGAGATCAAGGTTTGGGAATGGTAGCAAGGTACAAGATGGAAACAGAATACATAGCTTTAAATTCGGGTAGAACAAAATTCATGTTGCTAACAGCTGAAGAAGATAGAAAGTGTAGAAATGACGCTCTAGTTAAGCCCTATCCCTATAGCGGGTAACCACAAAATGTGCATACTAGAATTTTTTGAAGAGAAGAAAGAGGGAATTAAGAGAACTTGTCAAGTAGAGGTATTAGCAAACACGGCATTACCACAAGCTATCAGTGTTTCAGACGGAGTGTGGGCAGTGACCACACAGAAACCCATCAGCTTGTCTAGGGTATGTGGGGGAGAGTCCACAAGAACATTAAGAGTAAAGCCACCATTATCCCTGTTAAAGTTACCCCTGGGATATTTATTTCCTTACCCCACTATTACCAGGAAGAAGAAAGATATGAAGAGAAAGATTCAATCATAGAAGTGATTGGCAGAAGCTTAGTCAATTGTACAGAGTTGTGGGAGCCAATAGTGAGGGGATTCTCCAATGTTACCTTGAATAAAATTCCGATAGAAAAGATCGATATGGATCAATTGAGGGACAAATTAAGTGCGTTGGGGAATTAAGGTATGGCTTGAGAAGATGATGAGCAGATCGCGATAAGTTGGTCGGCAATGATGGGTACATTCATAATTATAGCTATAGGGGGGTATGGCAATATGGAAGATTAGAAGTAAGAGGAAATTAACTAGCGGTAATCAAATGAGTATGCAGCAATACGAGAGGGAGATGCCGAGCAGTGTTCTTTACTCATACAGGATCGGGGAAGAAATTGCAGAAAGACCAGCGGAGGAGGCTGACGTGAAAACGACACGTGCGGCGGAAAAACCTCCTACAGCAGAGAGAAAAACATTGACCAAGAAAAATAAGCCATAATAACCACACATATGCACCCACAGGCACACGCAGACTTTACATTTGCATGTAGAACAGAAGAAAATGAAAAGAACATTACATTTGCATGTAGAACAGAAGATGAAAAGAACACTACATTTGCATGTAGAACAGAAGAAGATGAAAAGAACATTACATTTGAATGTAGAACAGAAGAAGATGAAAAGAATTTACATTTGCATGTAGAACAGAATAAAATGAAAAGAACATTACATTTGCATGTAGAACAGAAGAAGATGAAAGGAATATTACATTTGCATGTAGAACAGAAGAAAATGAAAAGAACACTACATTTGCATGTAGAACAGAAGAATATGAAAAGAACATTACAATTGCATGTAGAACAGGAGAAGGTGAAAAGAACACTACATTTGCATGAAGAACAGAAAAAGGTGAAAAGAATATCACCTTGCATGTAAAACTGTAAAAAAGAATAGAAGAATAGAATTGCATGGGACAGATGCATGATGCATGATGCATGATGCATGCTAAATAGTGTATTTGGGTTTAGGTGTCATTTACGAGTAAATGACAAATAGGTTATGGGGAGGATTGTGACACTATTTTGGTTGCTAGAAAGAAAGAAGAAGAAAAAAAAGAAAGAAAAAGGCGAGAATTAAATTTAGGTGATAAGAAGCCATCACGAAAAGGACACTAAGCGATGTTATTTTTTTTCTAACAAAGAAAAGTGCTAAGGGTTTTTATTCTCATTAGCGAGGAGAGTAAGGTCGCGGATGTGTCGGATTTAATTTAATTTATGACGGCGCACCGAATGGTGAAAATTTCATGTTGGCCAAATGACCTACGAAAAAGAAACTGGGAGATAAAAATTAATTGGGTCGCGAAAAACCAAAATGACCATTGGACCACCCAAATTACAAAAACAAAAGATTAAACTATTAGCTATCTACGGAGAGGTCGTTTGGAAAAGGCACCTGTTTATTGTCTGGCTATGATAGCAAAATTATTTTATCAGAACGAATTAGTGGCACCAAGGTGCAATACGTCAAATTGACCACCCACTTGTTTGGCGAAGGTCCCGGGTGATGAATTCCAGGTGACATTTAGGATAAGAATTGCGATTAAGGGACCACACTACTAAAGAAAAGAAAAAGAAAAAAAAAAGAAGATAATTTTTTTTTTTTTTAGCAAGATTTTTTTAAACTGAGGCTAGTCTGGCCACACCCACACTGCTGGGCGCCCATTGGCTGAATGCTGGCGTGAGCGTTAGGGGAAGGTAAACTATGAAGAAGGAGGGGAGGACTGTTAACGCCCCCGAAGGGATCGGTATGAGATACCACTGTGAGAGAGAGGGGAAACCTGTTGACGCCCCCTGAAGGGATTGGGTGAGATACCCATATGAAAAAGGAAGAATCTGGAAGGACCTCCACAAATGGAAAATAATAAATTTTCCTGACCGAAAACAAAGAAGTGGATTGTGGATTTAGAATTATCTAGGAACCTCAAACCCCGACAAGCCCACCCCGGTTTTGGTCGGCATCTATATAAGCAGAGTCGCAACAAGTGGACAGCAGTAAAGTTGGAGTTGGCGATTGGCAGAGACAGTTACAGAGTTAATAGCCTCGCAGGAAGCTGACTAAAAGATATCCACGCAATTCTCGACCTCAACTTCTAACCAAGAACAATTTATTTTTGAAGAACGATTTAGACTCAAACCACCAAAACAAGTTTTACGAATATCGCCTGAAGATACACCAAAACCAGTTTCTTAAAAGAACAAATTAAGATGTTAAGACTCGCCTAACAAACACAAAGTGTCACGAATCCATATAAGCGGCTTGGTAGAAAGACGCAGCAACCAGATATAAAATATTGTTATCCTTTTTTTAACACATTTGAACTTTTCGAGTTATTACTTTATTTTCTTTTGCATATACTTGTGTGGTATTACCCTTGTTCGAACTCAAATTGCATTACGGCCCAGTGACTGATTGATTTTGTCTACCTAAGATCAAATCACAACGTGAGTAGGTTAGACTAGAAATCAAAACAGTTACTTCGGTAGCCAGACGTTGGAGGCGAGCTGATACCGAATCTAACCAGATTCCCATCCGAATCACCAAAAGGTAAGAACGTCACAACTGGTGCCGTGACCAGGATAGGATAGGACGGCGACGGCGCGGAGACAGATGGGGTGACGTCACAATTTTAATCCAAGCTGTTTTTTTATTTGGCAAGTAATTCTTTCCAGGATTCTTTTGCTGATCTTTCCTATGTCGGGTCGGGTAGGGTTAATTATTCTAGTAGTAGAGTTTTCCATAAAATCTTGTTTGTGGTCTTTAAGAGTTATGTAACATTACTTTTCAGCAAGTTTGCCTACTCTATCGCTAATTTTTAATTTATCAGTTATTTTTTTACTAGCTCTGTTAATGCTATTAACCATATTTATGTTGTTCTTGTAAGCTTTTTTATAAGTCCTGGTTAAGTTTTTTTTAATTAAGTTGTTGTAGTCATCTGCTGCCAATTTGTAGAAGTTGCCAGTTTTGTCAGACTTAACTAGTATTTTATCACAATCACTGATGCTTTTAACTATTTGGTGTAGATGTTTTTGGAAGTGGCTTTTCTTTTTTTGAAAGGAGATGTTATTGATAATGTTGAGTAGATTTTTTTCAAATACATATAGCTGTTTGTTGAATGGTCCAACTTTTTTACTTTTAAAGCCGTAAACTTCGCGTTCTTTATCGGTTGAGTTATTCCCACGAAGGTAGAAGTATGCTTTCCACCTCATTCTGCTAATTAATTCCTCTGTTTTTTGTAAAAGTTTAACAAAATAATTCCGTTTGTTTGTTTGTGGAATGCTTTTCAGAAAAATTCCGAAATTTACTTTTTCCATATTCTTAAAGAAGTTGTTTTAAAAATAAAGGTTCAGAGTGCTCGACCTTAATTCGGAAGCCAATATATGTGAAAATATATAGAAAATAGGAAAGAACTGGTTAGGTAAATAATCCAAAGTTCTTTAGTATTTTAGTTATTATTTTTAAAAAATAGTACTCGATGCAAAAGTAGAGCATAAATATAATTATTACAACACGCTACATAAGAGATCTCATGTTTCAAAACAAGAGCCGAAAACTTCAATATAATTATTTGAATTAAATTGAATAAAAGTAATCTCTGTTCCATCTTCAAGCGAATTTTTTTTTGGAATAACTTATTTCTGAAATTTATGTGTTTTAATAGCATATTCATTATTGAAATCAAAATTTCCATGGTAACGGCCAGCGCGATTGTTCATATAGAAAGGGGCGCGAGATGTTAATAATTTGTATCAGTATAGAGTTAAATTCATAGATGTCAAGTCAGGGTAAGGTTGGGGTGTCTAAATTTAAAACGGAAGATGATTTCGTCTAGTCTGGTTTACGTGTCTATGGAGATTTATTTATTTTTTTATTTTATTTTTTCTGAATGGGTTTTGTGCATATAAAAAAAAAAAATGCCGTAACATTTGTTTTTTGACGACTTCATAAAGGGTTATCTTTTTTGTAGGGTATTTAAGCTATTTATAAGGACTATGGATTTAAAAAAATTTATATGCTAATTATTCAATGCAAAGATTTGATGATGTCGGCAAAAACCGTTAACTCATGTCTATTGTTTAATAGATTTTTATTATTTAGAAACTTAATAATGTGTAGTTTCTCATGTAGGCATAAAGGGCATGGGTCATCCCAAGTTTTACAGGTTCTAGTTTTGTTTATAATTTTCCATTTTACTTTTGGTGTTTTATTCATTTCCTTCAAATGCCAAAAATATTTAGATAAGGATAAAGTATGGACAAACCTTAAAAATAATTTTTACCTCCAGAGATTAAATATGGTTTTGTCGAAAGAAGAAAGAACTGACTTCTATCTCTGGGGTATGCTAAAAGAGAAGGTGTACTCAAGAAAAATCACAGATGCAACACACTTGATTGAACGCATAGAGTGAATGTGTTAAAATTAACAGCAACGTGGTGTTATTGCATCGAGTTCACATGAATCTTGCAAAGCTCATCAACCTTTGCAAATGATGGAAAACATATTGAATATATTATTCGTTAATATTCAAATTCAATAAAATATTGTTGAACATTTCATTTCTGAAAAATATAAGTTTTTGCCTATGTGTCCAGACTTTAGGGACACCCAATATATATATATATATATATATATATATATATATATATATATATATAATTATTTATTTAAAAATATGATTCCAACACACTACATAAGAGTTCTCATGTTTCAAAACAAGAGCCGAAAACTTCAATATAATTATTTGAATTAAATTGAATTAAAGTAATCTCTATTCCATCTTCTAGCGAATTTTTTTTTTATATTTATGCTCTACTTCTGTATCGAGCACTATTTTTTAAAAATAATAACTAAAATACTAAAGAACTTTGGATTATTTACCTAACGAGTTCTTTCCTATTTTCTATATATTTTTCACACACACACACATATATATATATATATATATATATATATATATATATATATATATATATATATATATATATATATATATATGTAGATTTAAAACAAATAAGCTAACCAAGCCACCGCACAAAAATAATAAAATAACAAATAAACAAAACGGAAATAGATTAAGTAATCTGCTAAAGTCTACACAAACAAAAGTCAATGTAATAATAATAAACAACAAATAATTATTGAATAAATACAAAAATACACTAATTAATCGATAATAAATAATGCGTAAAAGCAAAAAATAACATTATACAATAGCTACAAATTACCGTTAGAATTAAATAGACTTCGGTACCCATAATGCACCATTAACTAACATATATAAATAGTCGAGTCTGCGTTCAAGCATGAAACAGGTTGTCACAGTGCCACTGTTAACTTTTACATTTATATTTACATACATTCTGTTCCTTTAATCACTAATATGGCATACCTTGAAACTATATTTGTATCATATATATATATATATATATATATATATATATATATATATATATATATATATATATATATATATATATATATAACCGATTAATATATATATATATATAACCGATTAATATACATATATATATACATATTAATTGGTTATATACATATATATAACCTACTTCGATGGAGCGGTTCCGGGAAAGGAAAGGTGTGGCTCTTGGGGTACAATCCATTGTGTTATGAATACTTGGATGAGTATCATCAAGGAATTTGTGAGTAGCAGCGCTATGCCAAGTCTATTCAGTTCCTTCTTCGTCAATGGCACATGTGTTGTATCGAAACGGTCCGGGTTCGAATCTCGATAGTGGATACTCGCTGCTGGCAAGTCCTAACAATAGGACGGAACGACCGTTCAGCGCTTTCTGAATTCTGTTTAGGATTCTTCTAGACTCGATGAATTGCTATAATATATTGCGTATATGTTAGCAGCAAACGTTCATTTAAATAGTTTCGATTAAATTTAACACGGAAGGTGTATTTTAATCGATTATTCTTTGACAGATTATAAATTATTGTTAAATTTATACAGAACTGTCTAAAGTCTATGTAAGTTCAAATTCGAGCTTATACTTGACACACAACCATAACTCTTTCTCGTAGACTAACTTTTATAATTCTGAATATACGGAAATATATGATATGGAAACATAAAAATTACAATAATATCGGATGACTCCTTTTGAATATCATAATAATACTCAAGAAAAATAAACTATAAATAGAAGCCATTCATATTAAGTAAAATACAGTCACCTACAAATCACTTTTGATGATGGAATGGGCATTTTATTTAACTGAAATATGCATTTTATTCAAGTGGAATGGGCATTTTATTTAACTGGAATAGGCATTTTATTTAACTGTAGTATGTATTCAAATTAACTGGAATAGGCATTCTATTTAACTGGAATAGGCATTCTATTTAACTGGAATGGCTATTCTATTCAACTGGACTAGGTATTCTATTTAATTGGAATGGGTATTCTACTTAACTGGAATAGGCATTCTATTTAACTGGAATAGGCATTCTATTTAACTGGAATGGCTATTCTATTTAACTGGCGTAGAATTTCTGTTTAACTAGAATATGCATTCTATTTAACAGGAGTAGGAATTCTATTTATCTGGAAAAGGCATTCTATTTAACTGCAATAGACATTCTATTTACAAAAGTATACATTCTATTTAACTGGAATAAGCATTTTATTGAACAGGAGTAGGCATTCTATTTAACAAGAGTAGACATTCTATATAACTGGAAAAGGCATTCTATTTAACTGGAATAGCCATTTATATTTAACAGGAGTAGGCATTCTATTTAAATGGAAAAAGCATTCTATTTAACTGAAATAGGCATTCTATCTAAAGGAGTATACATTCTATTTAACTGGAATAAGCATTGTATTTAACAAGAGTAGGCATTCTATTTAACAGGAGTAGACATTCTATTTAACTGGATTTGGCATTCTATTTAACTGGAATAGCTATTCTATTTAACAGGAGTAGGCATTCTATTTAACAGGAGTAGACATTCTATTTAACTGGAATAGGCATTCTATTTAACTGGAATAGGCATTCTATTTAACTGGAATGGGCATTTTATTTAACTGGAATAAGCATTCAAATTAAGAAGTCTTAATAAAGAAAATGCTCCCAAAGCCCTAAATTTCCTTAAGGTTAGTCGAATGTGCAGGCCAATAGAATAAAATAAAAACGTTGTGTCTATTTCAAATACGTGTATCAACTAAAATTCGTTTAAATTTATAAAAATGTATAAGTTGACACCAAATTCAACTAATGTAGCCATGTAAATTTTCAGTTTCAGAATGATGCCATATTGTAAAACCTGACAATTTAAAATGAAGATATAGAATTTTTTCGAATGTTATGAAAAATATTCGCTAAAATTGCTGAAAGGCATGTATTATGATAATTCTCTTATATAATTAATCTTTTTCCATTTAATTTTTTAAACTACTAATCCCTTTTTCTTTTAACTCTCCAGGATTTTATACTTTATTATTGCCGTAATTAGCATAAAGAAAAGAATTTTAAAAAATGCAGTTTTTTTTTTTCAAATCGCGTGATCTCCAAATATGAAATTTTATTTTTTCGAAGCGATCGATCAAAAGGCAATGCTTGTTTCTTAATTGCAAAAAAAAAAAAAAAAAAAAAAAACTGTATATAAAACGTATCAATATTGAACGCAAAGGCCTCAGGATTCGAAATCGGGCCTTCTGAATGTCAGTGGTATTCGGCTTTTGATTGTGTATGTATATACGCCGAGTAGATTATTCATCATCTTTAGATAATATCTTTCTTCTATTGTAAGTCTCAAGAAAGCTCTTGGGTAGCAGCCATTATCAACTCCGTCGTGGCATCTGTCACCATTCTGCGAACCTATTCTACACTGTAATAAACAGTAGCCTTAATCACAGCTCACCTGAATGCTTTCAAAGAGTTTTACAATAATGATTCTTCTCTCAGTTACAATGATCGCAGCAGCCTGTTTGCCTTAAAGTGAAAAGCTTCTATAAACATTCCTTACCTACTGTGAATGACTGCAGTAGATTTTCTACCAAACGATGAAATTGTATGACACTTCGTTGCTTTCTACTTGTCCAGAAGAGCAGCCATTTTTTGGGAAAGAATTCTTATCTCACTCTTGTGTATTTGCGCGTAAGTTAATATAACGAACACGACTAGAATTCGAACTCGGCTCTCCGATCTCCAATTCTGAGCCGTTATCCATTATACCATCCACACATTCAACAACACATGGAATTCTCATGCTGTCACCCATCTGACCAGGCTTGATGTTCCGTAACTTCGGTGATCGTACAAGAACTGGTATTTCAAAGTGATATATCCGTAAGTCTCTCTATGGCATATAAAATAAATTGTTTAGTAATGGTTTTAGAAGTACAAGGACGACACTGGAAAATTATTAGATAATTAAATATTACGGAATATAAGACTGTATTATTTTATTAATTTGCATAAACATTGAGAAATTTTTAATCGACCATGATTAATGAGTGCTATCATTATCATCATTATCATTATCATCATCCTTCAACTTCCCTATGGTTGGTCGGAATTCCATTCGCAGTCCCTTTCCACACTGTTCAGTGCTGCATTGCTGTTCCCAGATCCCCACTGACCATACCTGAGACCCGAGCTATGGCGTCTGGGAAAGTAAATTTTCGTGAGAAGACACTTCCAGAAGGATACCATTGGTTTAAGGCTGGGACGATATCCCTGTCCGCTCGGTGGCAGTGGCCGGCAAACTCTAATCGTTTTTGTTTCAGCTTAAAAGAGAATGGTCTCAGTTCTCCGTAAATTCTTTTAATTGTTGCATGGGATCCCCAACTTAGTTGATCATAAAAGTCATCAATTTCTGACACAGGTGTGTTCATGGTTGGGACATAACAGCCCACAATATGGAAGAAGAATTGTTGTCGAATTCTAAGACTAGAGTCATAATGCGATCATTTATTCCTTTCGAAAGAGATGACGGGGATTTAGCAATGTCTGATTTTATGGCAAAGCCTACACCTGTATGGCGGGGATCACCTTCGCTTTTTGTCAATCCAGGAAAAGGTATATCCTGCACTGAATTCCTCAAGTTGAGAGTTGCCTGCAAAACGAATCTCACTGAGAACAGCTATGTCAATATCAACGATGAGGGCTGTTTTACGCTCTGGAGAAGAATCGTTGTCTTGGACGGTTCTTAGATTCCAAGACCCGAGATTACGAGTTTTATTTGTACTAAATCGACTATTGCAACTGCGTTATTGGTTAACTAGACAACTGCAGCGCACTGCCAAGTTGATTAAGAGCAAGCAATGTTTAGGGAAACTTTTTCTAGCCCCCCTCTTCCCGGATTAGGGAAAGCAATGCTATTTCTAAATCTGCTTTTTCACCATCGTAGGACAAGTAAAGAACAGTTGCTCAGGGTTTTGTGAAACAACGGCCATCACACGATGGTCGTCACTGTAAATATATATATAGATATATATATATATATATATATATATATATATATATAATATGTATTGTGTTTTGCCTTGACTATTTATGTATGCTGCACTATCACATAATTCAATATTTTAGCCTAACAACTTTAATTTCAAGGACAATGATAAATATGAATCCTGGTTATTATATTAAGAAGTATGGGGGTACAAATGAAAAGATTTGAAACTGAGTTTTTCATTTCACAGAAACATATGCTAAACCCTTTTATTTTCCCTACTTTCTTTCTTTCTTTCTTTCTTTCTTTCTCTGTTACTTTAATTCGTTTTCTCATTGTAACCAAGTAACGTCTCTGATATGCTTTTCCGTCTTTCACGAGCTCAAAACAGAATAGTGCATTATTCATGATGTGTTGGCAGGAGACGTTAAACACGTTTATTGTCCTTCCTTTCTTTCTTTCTTTCTTGTTCTCAATGAAAACAAGTATCGTCTCTAATATGCATTTTCCGTCTTTTCATGAACTCAAAACTGAATAATTCAATATATATGAGATAATGGCAGGAGGTGTTAAACACATTTATCGTCCCTTCTTCCTTTCTTTCTTTATTCTTTCTTTCTTTCTTTCTTTCTTTCTTTCTTTTTCTCAATGAAAACAAGTAGCGTCTCTAATATGCCTTTTCCGTCTTTCCATAAACTCAAAACTGAATAATTCATTATTTATGAGGTATTGGCAGGAGATGCTAAACACGTTTATCGTCCCATCTTTCTTTCTTTCTTTCTTGTTCTCAATGAAAACAAGTAGCGTCTCTTATATGCCTTTTCCGTCTTTCCATGAACTCAAAACTGAATAATTCATTATTTATGAGGTATTGGCAGGAGATGCTAAACACGTTTATCGTCACTTCTTTCTTTCTTTCTTTCTTTCTTTCTTTCTTTCTTTCTTGTTCTCAATGAAAACAAGTAGCGTCTCTTAAATGCCTTTTCCGTCTTTCCATGAACTCAAAACTGAAGAATTCATTATTTATGAGGTATTGGCAGGAGATGTTAAACACGTTTATCGTCCCTTCTTTCTTTCTTTCTTTATTCTTTCTTTCTTTCTTTCTTTCTTTCTTTCTTTCTTTCTTTCTTGTTCTCAATGAAAACAAGTAGCGTCTCTAATATGCCTTTTCCGACTTTCCATGGACTCAAAACTGAATAATTCATTATTTATGAGGTATTGGCAGGAGATGTTAAACACGTTTATCGTCCCTTCTTTCTTTCTTTATTTATTCTTTCTTTCTTTATTTCTTTCTTTCTTTCTTTCTTGTTCTCAATGAAAACAAGTAGCGTCTCTAATATGCCTTTTCCGTTTTTCCATGAACTCAAAACTGAATAATTCATTATTTATGAGGTATTGGCAGGAGATGTTAAACACGTTTATCGTCCCTTCTTTCTTTCTTTCTTTCTTTCTTTCTTTCTTTCTTGTTCTCAATGAAAACAAGTAGCGTCTCTTA
Organism: Acanthosepion lycidas; assembly: GCA_963932145.1. Taxonomy (NCBI): domain Eukaryota; kingdom Metazoa; phylum Mollusca; class Cephalopoda; order Sepiida; family Sepiidae; genus Acanthosepion; species Acanthosepion lycidas. The sequence goes on along the minus strand of OZ010608.1, from coordinate 53,416,590 downwards.
TATGCCTTTCCCGACTTTCCATGAACTCAAAACTGAATAATTCATTATTTATGAGGTATTGGCAGGAGATGTTAAACACGTTTATCGTCCCTTCTTTCTTTCTTTCTTTCTTTCTTTCTTTCTTTCTTTTTCTCAATGAAAACAAGTAGCGTCTCTAATATGCCTTTTCCGACTTTCCATGAACTCAAAACTGAATAATTCATTATTTATGAGGTATTGGCAGGAGATGTTAAACACGTTTATCGTCCCTTCCTTCTTTCTTTCTTTCTTTCTTGTTCTCAATGAAAACAAGTAGCGTCTCTTATATGCCTTTTCCGTCTTTCCATGAACACAAAACTGAATAATTCATTATTTATGAGGTATTGGCAGGAGAAGTTAAACACGTTTATCGTCCCTTCTTTCTTTCTTTCTTTCTTTCTTTCTTTCTTACTTGTTCTCAATGAAAACAAGTAGCGTCTCTTATATGCCTTTCCCGACTTTCCATGAACTCAAAACTGAATAATTCATTATTTATGAGGTATTGGCATGAGATGCTAAACACGTTTATCGTCACTTCTTTCTTTCTTTCTTTCTTTCTTGTTCTCAATGAAAACAAGTAGCGTCTCTTATATGCCTTTCCCGACTTTCCATGAACTCAAAACTGAATAATTCATTATTTATGAGGTATTGGCAGGAGATGCTAAACACGTTTATCGTCCTTTCTTTCTTTCTTTCTTTCTTGTTCTCAATGAAAACAAGTAGCGTCTCTTATATGCCTTTTCCGTCTTTCCATGAACTCAAAACTGAATAATTCATTATTTATGAGGTATTGGCATGAGATGCTAAACACGTTTATCGTCACTTCTTTCTTTCTTTCTTTCTTTCTTGTTCTCAATGAAAACAAGTAGCGTCTCTTATATGCCTTTTCCGTCTTTCCATGAACTCAAAACTGAATAATTCATTATTTATGAGGTATTGGCAGGAGATGTTAATCACGTTTATCGTCCCTTCTTTCTTTCTTGTTCTCAATGAAAACAAGTAGCGTCTCTTATATGCCTTTCCCGACTTTCCATGAACTCAAAACTGAATAATTCATTATTTATGAGGTATTGGCAGGCGATGTTAAACACGTTTATCGTCCCTTCTTTCTTCTTTCTTTCTTTATTCTTTCTTTCTTTCTTTCTTTCTTGTTCTCAATGAAAACAAGTAGCGTCTGTAATATGCCTTTTCCGACTTTCCATGAACTCAAAACTGAATAATTCATTATTTATGAGGTATTGGCAGGAGATGCTAAACACGTTTATCGTCCCTTCTTTCTTTCTTTCTTTCTTTCTTTCTTGTTCTCAATGAAAACAAGTAGCGTCTCTTATATGCCTTTTCCGTCTTTCCATGAACTCAAAACTGAATAATTCATTATTTATGAGGTATTGGCTTGAGATGCTAAAAACGTTTATCGTCACTTGTTTCTTTCTTTCTTTCTTTCTTTCTTTCTTTCTTGTTCTCAATGAAAACATGTAGCGTCTCTTATATGCCTTTTCCGTCTTTCCATGAACTCAAAACTGAATAATTCATTATTTATGAGGTATTGGCAGGAGAAGTTAAACACGTTTATCGTCCCTTCTTTCTTTCTTTCTTTCTTTCTTTCTTTCTTTCTTTCTTGTTCTCAATGAAAACAAGTAGCGTCTCTTATATGCCTTTCCCGACTTTCTATGAACTCAAAACTGAATAATTCATTATTTATGAGGTATTGGCAGGAGATGTTAAACACGTTTATCGTCCCTTCTTTCTTTCTTTCTTTCTTTCTTTCTTTCTTGTTCTCAATGAAAACAAGTAGCGTCTCTAATATGCCTTTTCCGACTTTCCATGAACTCAATACTGAATAATTCATTATTTATGAGGTATTGGCAGGAGATGTTAAACACGTTTATCGTCCCTTCTTTCTTTCTTTATTTATTCTTTCTTTCTTTCTTTCTTTCTTTCTTTCTTGTTCTCAATGAAAACAAGTAGCGTCTCTTATATGCCTTTTCCGTCTTTCCATGAACTCAAAACTGAATAATTCATTATTTATGAGGTATTGGCATGAGATGCTAAACACGTTTATCGTCACTTCTTTCTTTCTTTCTTTCTTTCTTGTTCTCAATGAAAACAAGTAGCGTCTCTTATATGCCTTTTCCGTCTTTCCATGAACTCAAAACTGAATAATTCATTATTTATGAGGTATTGGCAGGAGATGTTAATCACGTTTATCGTCCCTTCTTTCTTTCTTGTTCTCAATGAAAACAAGTAGCGTCTCTTATATGCCTTTCCCGACTTTCCATGAACTCAAAACTGAATAATTCATTATTTATGAGGTATTGGCAGGCGATGTTAAACACGTTTATCGTCCCTTCTTTCTTCTTTCTTTCTTTATTCTTTCTTTCTTTATTCTTTCTTTCTTTCTTTCTTTCTTGTTCTCAATGAAAACAAGTAGCGTCTCTAATATGCCTTTTCCGACTTTCCATGAACTCAAAACTGAATAATTCATTATTTATGAGGTATTGGCAGGAGATGCTAAACACGTTTATCGTCCCTTCTTTCTTTCTTTCTTTCTTTCTTGTTCTCAATGAAAACAAGTAGCGTCTCTTATATGCCTTTTCCGTCTTTCCATGAACTCAAAACTGAATAATTCATTATTTATGAGGTATTGGCATGAGATGCTAAACACGTTTATCGTCACTTCTTTCTTTCTTTCTTTCTTTCTTTCTTTCTTGTTCTCAATGAAAACAAGTAGCGTCTCTTATATGCCTTTTCCGTCTTTCCATGAACTCAAAACTGAATAATTCATTATTTATGAGGTATTGGCAGGAGATGTTAATCACGTTTATCGTCCCTTCTTTCTTTCTTGTTCTCAATGAAAACAAGTAGCGTCTCTTATATGCCTTTCCCGACTTTCCATGAACTCAAAACTGAATAATTCATTATTTATGAGGTATTGGCAGGCGATGTTAAACACGTTTGTCGTCCCTTCTTTCTTCTTTCTTTCTTTATTCTTTCTTTCTTTCTTTCTTTCTTGTTCTCAATGAAAACAAGTAGCGTCTGTAATATGCCTTTTCCGACTTTCCATGAACTCAAAACTGAATAATTTATTATTTATGAGGTATTGGCAGGAGATGCTAAACACGTTTATCGTCCCTTCTTTCTTTCTTTCTTTCTTTCTTGTTCTCAATGAAAACAAGTAGCGTCTCTTATATGCCTTTTCCGTCTTTCCATGAACTCAAAACTGAATAATTCATTATTTATGAGGTATTGGCTTGAGATGCTAAAAACGTTTATCGTCACATGTTTCTTTCTTTCTTTCTTTCTTTCTTTCTTTCTTGTTCTCAATGAAAACAAGTAGCGTCTCTTATATGCCTTTTCCGTCTTTCCATGAACTCAAAACTGAATAATTCATTATTTATGAGGTATTGGCAGGAGAAGTTAAACACGTTTATCGTCCCTTCTTTCTTTCTTTCTTTCTTTCTTTCTTTCTTTCTTTCTTGTTCTCAATGAAAACAAGTAGCGTCTCTTATATGCCTTTCCCGACTTTCCATGAACTCAAAACTGAATAATTCATTATTTATGAGGTATTGGCAGGAGATGTTAAACACGTTTATCGTCCCTTCTTTCTTTCTTTCTTTATTCTTTCTTTCTTTCTTTCTTTCTTTCTTTCTTTCTTTCTTGTTCTCAATGAAAACAAGTAGCGTCTCTAATATGCCTTTTCCGACTTTCCATGGACTCAAAACTGAATAATTCATTATTTATGAGGTATTGGCAGGAGATGTTAAACACGTTTATCGTCCCTTCTTTCTTTCTTTATTTATTCTTTCTTTCTTTATTTCTTTCTTTCTTTCTTTCTTGTTCTCAATGAAAACAAGTAGCGTCTCTAATATGCCTTTTCCGTTTTTCCATGAACTCAAAACTGAATAATTCATTATTTATGAGGTATTGGCAGGAGATGTTAAACACGTTTATCGTCCCTTCTTTCTTTCTTTCTTTCTTTCTTTCTTTCTTTCTTGTTCTCAATGAAAACAAGTAGCGTCTCTTATATGCCTTTCCCGACTTTCCATGAACTCAAAACTGAATAATTCATTATTTATGAGGTATTGGCAGGAGATGTTAAACACGTTTATCGTCCCTTCTTTCTTTCTTTCTTTCTTTCTTTCTTTCTTTCTTTCTTTTTCTCAATGAAAACAAGTAGCGTCTCTAATATGCCTTTTCCGACTTTCCATGAACTCAAAACTGAATAATTCATTATTTATGAGGTATTGGCAGGAGATGTTAAACACGTTTATCGTCCCTTCCTTCTTTCTTTCTTTCTTTCTTGTTCTCAATGAAAACAAGTAGCGTCTCTTATATGCCTTTTCCGTCTTTCCATGAACACAAAACTGAATAATTCATTATTTATAAGGTATTGGCAGGAGAAGTTAAACACGTTTATCGTCCCTTCTTTCTTTCTTTCTTTCTTTCTTTCTTTCTTACTTGTTCTCAATGAAAACAAGTAGCGTCTCTTATATGCCTTTCCCGACTTTCCATGAACTCAAAACTGAATAATTCATTATTTATGAGGTATTGGCATGAGATGCTAAACACGTTTATCGTCACTTCTTTCTTTCTTTCTTTCTTTCTTGTTCTCAATGAAAACAAGTAGCGTCTCTTATATGCCTTTCCCGACTTTCCATGAACTCAAAACTGAATAATTCATTATTTATGAGGTATTGGCAGGAGATGTTAAACACGTTTATCGTCCCTTCTTTCTTTCTTTCTTTCTTTCTTTCTTTCTTTCTTTCTTTTTCTCAATGAAAACAAGTAGCGTCTCTAATATGCCTTTTCCGACTTTCCATGAACTCAAAACTGAATAATTCATTATTTATGAGGTATTGGCAGGAGATGTTAAACACGTTTATCGTCCCTTCCTTCTTTCTTTCTTTCTTTCTTGTTCTCAATGAAAACAAGTAGCGTCTCTTATATGCCTTTTCCGTCTTTCCATGAACACAAAACTGAATAATTCATTATTTATAAGGTATTGGCAGGAGAAGTTAAACACGTTTATCGTCCCTTCTTTCTTTCTTTCTTTCTTTCTTTCTTTCTTACTTGTTCTCAATGAAAACAAGTAGCGTCTCTTATATGCCTTTCCCGACTTTCCATGAACTCAAAACTGAATAATTCATTATTTATGAGGTATTGGCATGAGATGCTAAACACGTTTATCGTCACTTCTTTCTTTCTTTCTTTCTTTCTTGTTCTCAATGAAAACAAGTAGCGTCTCTTATATGCCTTTCCCGACTTTCCATGAACTCAAAACTGAATAATTCATTATTTATGAGGTATTGGCATGAGATGCTAAACACGTTTATCGTCACTTCTTTCTTTCTTTCTTTCTTTCTTGTTCTCAATGAAAACAAGTAGCGTCTCTTATATGCCTTTCCCGACTTTCCATGAACTCAAAACTGAATAATTCATTATTTATGAGGTATTGGCATGAGATGCTAAACACGTTTATCGTCCTTTCTTTCTTTCTTTCTTTCTTGTTCTCAATGAAAACAAGTAGCGTCTCTTATATGCCTTTTCCGTCTTTCCATGAACTCAAAACTGAATAATTCATTATTTATGAGGTATTGGCATGAGATGCTAAACACGTTTATCGTCACTTCTTTCTTTCTTTCTTTCTTTCTTGTTCTCAATGAAAACAAGTAGCGTCTCTTATATGCCTTTTCCGTCTTTCCATGAACTCAAAACTGAATAATTCATTATTTATGAGGTATTGGCAGGAGATGTTAATCACGTTTATCGTCCCTTCTTTCTTTCTTGTTCTCAATGAAAAAAAGTAGCGTCTCTTATATGCCTTTCCCGACTTTCCATGAACTCAAAACTGAATAATTCATTATTTATGAGGTATTGGCAGGCGATGTTAAACACGTTTATCGTCCCTTCTTTCTTCTTTCTTTCTTTATTCTTTCTTTCTTTCTTTCTTTCTTGTTCTCAATGAAAACAAGTAGCGTCTCTAATATGCCTTTTCCGACTTTCCATGAACTCAAAACTGAATAATTCATTATTTATGAGGTATTGGCAGGAGATGCTAAACACGTTTATCGTCCCTTCTTTCTTTCTTTCTTTCTTTCTTTCTTGTTCTCAATGAAAACAAGTAGCGTCTCTTATATGCCTTTTCCGTCTTTCCATGAACTCAAAACTGAATAATTCATTATTTATGAGGTATTGGCTTGAGATGCTAAAAACGTTTATCGTCACTTGTTTCTTTCTTTCTTTCTTTCTTTCTTTCTTTCTTTCTTGTTCTCAATGAAAACATGTAGCGTCTCTTATATGCCTTTTCCGTCTTTCCATGAACTCAAAACTGAATAATTCATTATTTATGAGGTATTGGCAGGAGAAGTTAAACACGTTTATCGTCCCTTCTTTCTTTCTTTCTTTCTTTCTTTCTTTCTTTCTTTCTTGTTCTCAATGAAAACAAGTAGCGTCTCTTATATGCCTTTACCGACTTTCTATGAACTCAAAACTGAATAATTCATTATTTATGAGGTATTGGCAGGAGATGTTAAACACGTTTATCGTCCCTTCTTTCTTTCTTTCTTTCTTTCTTTCTTTCTTGTTCTCAATGAAAACAAGTAGCGTCTCTAATATGCCTTTTCCGACTTTCCATGAACTCAATACTGAATAATTCATTATTTATGAGGTATTGGCAGGAGATGTTAAACACGTTTATCGTCCCTTCTTTCTTTCTTTATTTATTCTTTCTTTCTTTCTTTCTTTCTTTCTTTCTTTCTTTCTTGTTCTCAATGAAAACAAGTAGCGTCTCTTATATGCCTTTTCCGTCTTTCCATGAACTCAAAACTGAATAATTCATTATTTATGAGGTATTGGCATGAGATGCTAAACACGTTTATCGTCACTTCTTTCTTTCTTTCTTTCTTTCTTGTTCTCAATGAAAACAAGTAGCGTCTCTTATATGCCTTTTCCGTCTTTCCATGAACTCAAAACTGAATAATTCATTATTTATGAGGTATTGGCAGGAGATGTTAATCACGTTTATCGTCCCTTCTTTCTTTCTTGTTCTCAATGAAAACAAGTAGCGTCTCTTATATGCCTTTCCCGACTTTCCATGAACTCAAAACTGAATAATTCATTATTTATGAGGTATTGGCAGGCGATGTTAAACACGTTTATCGTCCCTTCTTTCTTCTTTCTTTCTTTATTCTTTCTTTCTTTATTCTTTCTTTCTTTCTTTCTTTCTTGTTCTCAATGAAAACAAGTAGCGTCTCTAATATGCCTTTTCCGACTTTCCATGAACTCAAAACTGAATAATTCATTATTTATGAGGTATTGGCAGGAGATGCTAAACACGTTTATCGTCCCTTCTTTCTTTCTTTCTTTCTTTCTTGTTCTCAATGAAAACAAGTAGCGTCTCTTATATGCCTTTTCCGTCTTTCCATGAACTCAAAACTGAATAATTCATTATTTATGAGGTATTGGCATGAGATGCTAAACACGTTTATCGTCACTTCTTTCTTTCTTTCTTTCTTTCTTTCTTGTTCTCAATGAAAACAAGTAGCGTCTCTTATATGCCTTTTCCGTCTTTCCATGAACTCAAAACTGAATAATTCATTATTTATGAGGTATTGGCAGGAGATGTTAAACACGTTTATCGTCCCTTCTTTCTTTCTTGTTCTCAATGAAAACAAGTAGCGTCTCTTATATGCCTTTTCCGTCTTTCCATGAACTCAAAACTGAATAATTCATTATTTATGAGGTATTGGCAGGAGATGTTAATCACGTTTATCGTCCCTTCTTTCTTTCTTGTTCTCAATGAAAACAAGTAGCGTCTCTTATATGCCTTTCCCGACTTTCCATGAACTCAAAACTGAATAATTCATTATTTATCAGGTATTGGCAGGCGATGTTAAACACGTTTGTCGTCCCTTCTTTCTTCTTTCTTTCTTTATTCTTTCTTTCTTTCTTTCTTTCTTGTTCTCAATGAAAACAAGTAGCGTCTGTAATATGCCTTTTCCGACTTTCCATGAACTCAAAACTGAATAATTCATTATTTATGAGGTATTGGCAGGAGATGCTAAACACGTTTATCGTCCCTTCTTTCTTTCTTTCTTTCTTTCTTGTTCTCAATGAAAACAAGTAGCGTCTCTTATATGCCTTTTCCGTCTTTCCATGAACTCAAAACTGAATAATTCATTATTTATGAGGTATTGGCTTGAGATGCTAAAAACGTTTATCGTCACATGTTTCTTTCTTTCTTTCTTTCTTTCTTTCTTTCTTGTTCTCAATGAAAACAAGTAGCGTCTCTTATATGCCTTTTCCGTCTTTCCATGAACTCAAAACTGAATAATTCATTATTTATGAGGTATTGGCAGGAGAAGTTAAACACGTTTATCGTCCCTTCTTTCTTTCTTTCTTTCTTTCTTTCTTTCTTTCTTTCTTGTTCTCAATGAAAACAAGTAGCGTCTCTTATATGCCTTTCCCGACTTTCCATGAACTCAAAACTGAATAATTCATTATTTATGAGGTATTGGCAGGAGATGTTAAACACGTTTATCGTCCCTTCTTTCTTTCTTTCTTTCTTTCTTTCTTTCTTTCTTGTTCTCAATGAAAACAAGTAGCGTCTCTAATATGCCTTTTCCGACTTTCCATGAACTCAATACTGAATAATTCATTATTTATGAGGTATTGGCAGGAGATGTTAAACACGTTTATCGTCCCTTCCTTCTTTCTTTCTTTCTTGTTCTCAATGAAAACAAGTAGCGTCTCTTATATGCCTTTTCCGTCTTTCCATGAACTCAAAACTGAATAATTCATTATTTATGAGGTATTGGCATGAGATGCTAAACACGTTTATCGTCACTTCTTTCTTTCTTTCTTTCTTTCTTGTTCTCAATGAAAACAAGTAGCGTCTCTTATATGCCTTTTCCGTCTTTCCATGAACTCAAAACTGAATAATTCATTATTTATGAGGTATTGGCAGGAGATGTTAATCACGTTTATCGTCCCTTCTTTCTTTCTTGTTCTCAATGAAAACAAGTAGCGTCTCTTATATGCCTTTTCCGACTTTCCATGAACTCAAAACTGAATAATTCATTATTTATGAGGTATTGGCAGGCGATGTTAAACACGTTTATCGTCCCTTCTTTCTTTCTTTATTCTTTCTTTCTTTCTTTCTTTCTTGTTCTCAATGAAAACAAGTAGCGTCTCTAATATGCCTTTTCCGACTTTCCATGAACTCAAAACTGAATAATTCATTATTTATGAGGTATTGGCAGGAGATGCTAAACACGTTTATCGTTCCTTCTTTCTTTCTTTCTTTCTTTATTGTTCTCAATGAAAACAAGTAGCGTCTCTTATATGCCTTTCCCGACTTTCCATGAACTCAAAACTGAATAATTCATTATTTATGAGGTATTGGCAGGAGATGTTAAACACGTTTATCGTCCCTTCTTTCTTTCTTTCTTTCTTTCTTTCTTTCTTGTTCTCAATGAAAACAAGTAGCGTCTCTAATATGCCTTTTCTGACTTTCCATGAACTCAATACTGAATAATTCATTATTTATGAGGTATTGGCAGGAGATGTTAAACACGTTTATCGTCCCTTCCTTCCTTCTTTCTTTCTTTCTTGTTCTCAATGAAAACAAGTAGCGTCTCTTATATGCCTTTTCCGTCTTTCCATGAACTCAAAACTGAATAATTCATTATTTATGAGGTATTGGCATGAGATGCTAAACACGTTTATCGTCACTTCTTTCTTTCTTTCTTTCTTTCTTTCTTTCTTGTTCTCAATGAAAACAAGTAGCGTCTCTTATATGCCTTTCCCGACTTTCCATGAACTCAAAACTGAATAATTCATTATTTATCAGGTATTGGCAGGCGATGTTAAACACGTTTGTCGTCCCTTCTTTCTTCTTTCTTTCTTTATTCTTTCTTTCTTTCTTTCTTTCTTGTTCTCAATGAAAACAAGTAGCGTCTGTAATATGCCTTTTCCGACTTTCCATGAACTCAAAACTGAATAATTCATTATTTATGAGGTATTGGCAGGAGATGCTAAACACGTTTATCGTCCCTTCTTTCTTTCTTTCTTTCTTTCTTGTTCTCAATGAAAACAAGTAGCGTCTCTTATATGCCTTTTCCGTCTTTCCATGAACTCAAAACTGAATAATTCATTATTTATGAGGTATTGGCTTGAGATGCTAAAAACGTTTATCGTCACATGTTTCTTTCTTTCTTTCTTTCTTTCTTTCTTTCTTGTTCTCAATGAAAACAAGTAGCGTCTCTTATATGCCTTTTCCGTCTTTCCATGAACTCAAAACTGAATAATTCATTATTTATGAGGTATTGGCAGGAGAAGTTAAACACGTTTATCGTCCCTTCTTTCTTTCTTTCTTTCTTTCTTTCTTTCTTTCTTTCTTGTTCTCAATGAAAACAAGTAGCGTCTCTTATATGCCTTTCCCGACTTTCCATGAACTCAAAACTGAATAATTCATTATTTATGAGGTATTGGCAGGAGATGTTAAACACGTTTATCGTCCCTTCTTTCTTTCTTTCTTTCTTTCTTTCTTTCTTTCTTGTTCTCAATGAAAACAAGTAGCGTCTCTAATATGCCTTTTCCGACTTTCCATGAACTCAATACTGAATAATTCATTATTTATGAGGTATTGGCAGGAGATGTTAAACACGTTTATCGTCCCTTCCTTCTTTCTTTCTTTCTTGTTCTCAATGAAAACAAGTAGCGTCTCTTATATGCCTTTTCCGTCTTTCCATGAACTCAAAACTGAATAATTCATTATTTATGAGGTATTGGCATGAGATGCTAAACACGTTTATCGTCACTTCTTTCTTTCTTTCTTTCTTTCTTGTTCTCAATGAAAACAAGTAGCGTCTCTTATATGCCTTTTCCGTCTTTCCATGAACTCAAAACTGAATAATTCATTATTTATGAGGTATTGGCAGGAGATGTTAATCACGTTTATCGTCCCTTCTTTCTTTCTTGTTCTCAATGAAAACAAGTAGCGTCTCTTATATGCCTTTTCCGACTTTCCATGAACTCAAAACTGAATAATTCATTATTTATGAGGTATTGGCAGGCGATGTTAAACACGTTTATCGTCCCTTCTTTCTTTCTTTATTCTTTCTTTCTTTCTTTCTTTCTTGTTCTCAATGAAAACAAGTAGCGTCTCTAATATGCCTTTTCCGACTTTCCATGAACTCAAAACTGAATAATTCATTATTTATGAGGTATTGGCAGGAGATGCTAAACACGTTTATCGTTCCTTCTTTCTTTCTTTCTTTCTTTATTGTTCTCAATGAAAACAAGTAGCGTCTCTTATATGCCTTTCCCGACTTTCCATGAACTCAAAACTGAATAATTCATTATTTATGAGGTATTGGCAGGAGATGTTAAACACGTTTATCGTCCCTTCT
>OZ010608.1:53302661-53402661 GCA_963932145.1 Acanthosepion lycidas | reverse complement strand
AATTCATTATTTATGAGGTATTGGCAGGAGATGTTAAACACGTTTATCGTCCCTTCTTTTCTTTCTTTCTTTCTTGTTCTCAATGAAAACAAGTAGCGTCTCTAATATGCCTTTTCCGTTTTTCCATGAACTCAAAACTGAATAATTCATTATTTATGAGGTATTGGCAGGAGATGTTAAACACGCTTATCATCCTTTCTTGTTCCCTTTCTCTCAGTGAAGTCAAGTAGCGTCTCTGATAAGTCTTTTCCGTCTTGCCACGCGATCAAAACGGAACAGTCCTTTATTTATGAGGTGTTGACAGGGCAAAATGATCGAGCTAACTAAAGAAAGAAGCATACTGGCAATTGTCTTTACGCAACATAACGAATGATGCAAGGAAATCTATTTCTCACAAATTCATTTTCAATTCCATTGACCAAATTCCAAACTTTCTAAGTCGTTCCTTTTTGCGGATTTAAATAAAAAGTAACGATTTTACAATTACCTAATAGCAAATCGCTAACAGCGTTGTGTTTTTTATTTGATAAATTGCCTTTGTTGTCGTTGTTGTTTAAATTATTCGTAATGCTCGTAATCATCACTGCCACATTAATTAATCCGTGATAATTAATTGGAAAATAACATAAAATTAGAAAAAACTAATCACATTAAAAATAATCAAACTTTTAAGCTCCAATAATGTTCTTTTTTAATTTTATTTTCGCCTCGCTGAAATAAACAAGCGAGTCGCTTTCTGTCTAGTGACTCATTAGAGCTGCCTAAAACGAATAATTATCTAGGTTACTGAATTTTGTTTTATGGACATAAGGATGGATGGGCTAGATAATTGTCGGCCCTAGACTTGAAGAGGATATGATTGTAATGATGGGGGAAGTATCCGCGAGTGAATCTGTAGCCCAAAGCAACGGCTTTTGGGAAGAATCTGTCCGAATGGAAATTCCTTCTTGAAGATGGTTTGTACTTATGTTCATGACATGACAGGTCCTAGCTGTAAAAGTTTGAACGCATCGAACTAGGGAACGTAACCACTAAAAACATTTTCCATTGAAATAGCGATTAGTACAAATAGGCATACGATGTTTCGTCTGTGGGAAAGTGGTTGTATTGTGGAAGGCGACGTAAAAGGTTTTGAACTCTGTCGAAGATGAAAAAGCAAGAGTGACAAGATCCATCCTATACAACATTAACGGAAAGGAAACTGCAAGAAATTGGTATGAATATCACTCATGCCGGGTTTTATATCAAGGGGGTGCCAATACTGTTCAAGCTGATACAAGATAGTCATCATCATCATCATCATCATCATCATTTGTGCATGTTATGTTTCCTGCTTTGTATCCTGTAGAGCAGCGTCCGAAATATGGTCCTTAGGCCCTATAGGAGAATTTTCAAGCATATGGTATGTTCCTTATACGACGATTATCTGAGAAACTTGATGTTGATGTTACCTGGGAGACTTTTAGTAAAATTGTCCATTCCTTTTCTCACGAGGTCCAGTGCTCTGGTTACTATTGGTACAGTGCCAGTCTTTATTCCCCACATCATGATATTCTCAATCTCCAGGTATTTAGACAATTTCTCGATAATTTTTATGGAGGGGTTTTCTTTAGCATAAACTTTCTGAATGTCTTGTCTTTTACGATGATAACAGATCTGTTGACTTTTATTTCTCTGTCAGTTTGAATTGGCATGTCCCAGAGGATAATTACATCGTATATAGAACCGATCATTTTTCTAACGTTTCACAAAGAGAATGAAAATTATATTCGACATTAAAAAAATCAAAATTATGTTTGACTTTAAAGAAATTCAATTACTGAGTTGACCAAAAAGTCCTGACTCACTTATGAAGCAGAAAGAAAATAACAAAATTTTATGGAGCAACACCAACATTTATTCTTCAAAATAAAATCCATTATTCTCGAGGATCTTCTGCTAGCGATCAGCCAACATCCGAATCTGTCCTAGATACCCGTCCGCTGGCTTTGAATCAAAAATCTGTAGAGAAGCTTCCTTGACTTCATCGAAAGTGTTGAATCGCTGAACGCTGAATAAGTGTGCCATTGAACAGAATAGGCCATAGTCACTCGTAGCAGTATTGGGACTGAACGTCGGATATGGAAGAATCTCAAAACCGTCCATCTGTTTGAACTTCTCCTTAGTCAACCTGACTGTGTGTTAACTCACATTGTCTTGCTGAAACAAAGCCCGACCAAAGCAGGATACTCCTTCTTTAGTTTGTCGTTCATGCGGTCTAGCTGCTGACAATACCGTTTGGCGTTGATGGCGCGACCATGTGGAACAAGCTCGAGATGCAGTACTCTTTGGAAAATCCACCAGAGATCACGATTTGTTGCTTTCTTTGTGGGTTAGGACTTTATGGTCAACCTATTATAATTTGACAAACCAAAAAACCAAAAAGAAGCCAAGCATTGGCGGAAGAATAACTTCGAATCTTCTTTTTATGAAACGTGTAGACATCCGTGGTTGCTTTGGGGAACGGATTCCCCCGACGATGCTCCCCCCTACTATTACAATCTTACTCCCTTCAAGACTACAGTCAACAATTATCTATCCTAATCGTCTACAATCTTTACGTCCATAAAACAAAATTCATTGAAACTTGTAGGCATCCATGAAGAAACTTTGCCTCTAAATGTTACTAGCGTAACATACTAGCGATAGGGCTTCAAACAGAGACATCAAGTTCAAAAGATTTCTTTTTCATCAGAACATGGCAACAGATAAGATATGATGAAATCAGAAAATGTACCTGTTAGATGCTGTTAGTATTTATAGGTATGATATTTTGGGTCTGCCAAGAATTTGATCCACAAATTTATTGGCTCCTTTGCGAATGATATCAGATATTTTCTAGAACATTTTCAAATTATTATTATTATTATTATTATTATTATTATTATTTCCTTTTCTTTCTGGCTTATACTCATTCCTTTCAGGGTCCAAACCAGAGATCTAAGGTTAGACATTTTCCACTGAGTATTTTTTAGAAAAAGAAACACCTAACATCACGCATATTTTACATAGATGAAACCCTTCGTAAGATGTGGGGTGTACTTGTAAGGACAATTTTATGTATTTCTTTAAGGCATGATCTAGTAGAAACCCCTTCAATGAGTCTATAGGAATATTTTCCAATCAATCCAAGGGCTCCAACTACAGCTGGAATTGTTGATCTTCTCTTATGCCACATTTTTGAGATTTCGATTTCAATGTCCTTGTATTTTGATAGTTTTTTGAAGATCTTCAAAGGTACATTGCAGTATGCAGGGACTGCCATGTTAATAAAACCTATCTTGTTTTTGTGGTCTCTAATCCCGATGTCTGGGTGACTAGCTTTAATATTTCTGTTTGTTTTTATGTATTTTAAAGTCCCATAAAACTGTTACAGCTCCTATCTACGTAACCGGGTTTGAGTGGTGGTCACACAAATTTCTTGCAGTTTTCTTTCCGCAAAAGTTCCAAACTTTACAATGCAGATATTGGCCAATATTAGACAAATCTGCAACATTTACGGAAAGTAAACTGCAAAAAATTACTATGAATACCACTCATGCTCGGTTTTATATCCAGCGGGTGCCAATACCGTTAAAGTTGATACAAAATAGTTATCATCATCGTCATCATCACCATTATCATCATTTGTGTATGTTATGTTTCCTGCTTTGTATCCTGTAGAACAGGATCCAAAATATGGTCCTTGGGAATTATAGGGGAATTTTCATTTAATTGATAGCACTTTGCTAAGTATATGGTATCCTCCTAGTAGCGATTATCTGGGCAACTTGTATGCTGATGTTACTTGGTACACTGTTAGTAGAACTGCCCATTACTTTTCTCACGAGGCCCAGTGCTCCGATTACTATTGGTACAGTCTTAGTCTTCATTCCCCACATCCTGTGATTCTCAATCTCCAGGTCCTTTGGACAATTTCTTGATAATTTTTATGATGTGGCATCTCTCAGTATGCACTTCGTGAATTTCTTATCTTTTATGATGATAACAGATCTGTTGATTTTTATTTCCCTGTCAGTTTGAATTGGCATGTCTCAGAGGATAGTTACATCGTTACTTTGGGTGACACTGTCTGGTTGATACTCATACCATCTCTCAGTGGTTTCGATTTTGTGCTTCTTGCCTATCATCCAGAGCACATATTATTATTATTATTATTATTTTCGAATATTTTGGGACTCCGTAGAAGTATATTTTTTCCTTTTCATTTACTCAGTCTGGAATCTTTAATCCGGCACCCTTGGTATCAGGCCCCTGCCGTATCACAGTAAATATCGAATCACAGAATTCATTCCTAAAAAATCCCTATATAAACATAATTTTGCGAACTCATTCAGCATATGCATTGCTGTGTTATCAAAGGTAAATCAAAACTTGAAACAGAAAATAAAACAGTCATTAAGGCTTCAAATTTTTTTTATTATTTCATGTAATACATTTTGATTTATTATTATTTTCATTATTATATATTATATTATTATATATATTATATGTATATATTTCTATTATATTATATTACATTATATATATATAATGTAATATAATATATATATTTCTATTATATTATATTACATTATATATATATATGTGTTTTTTTTTTGCTGTAATTCGGCAAAAAATTACCTCAACATAGAGATAATCAATTTCAAGACATTCTGTGCGTGGCTATCATCAGCCCCCAAGTGTCTGTCACGGAATATTGTTTTAAGCTTATTTTCCATGTCAGTCCTCCTCTGGTAGACGCCATATATATATATATATATATATATATATATATATGGCGCCTGTATATATATATATATATATATATATATATATATATATATATATATATATATATTATATATATTATATTGTATTATTACTTTAATGCGATACATTTTTACTATTTCATGAAATACAAAGTCGAAAAAAGAATAAAACCAACAATTTATATAAACTTACTATTCTGAATGGGTAAACATGGAGTTATGTATAAGAAATGTTCAAGACCATATCACCAAAACACTCTGATGCTTTTGGCTGCTGCAAAACTTTGTATTACAAAGTGTGGAGCCGCCCTTATACCCGCTAAATGAACTGATGGCAGCTGATTTCAAAAATACCGCATAGGAGTTGGCAGACAACTTTATTAAAAAAAAAAAAATGATAGGACTGTTTATGCAAATGGATCGACACATTTTATTAGATTTGCCGATAACCAAAACTAATATAGCTTAATAATATAGCTTAGAAGTGGCACAAGGTCGAAAATATGGAGCATCCAGTGAGGGTCGGACTCACTACTCGAGAAAAGCTTGTTAACCATTACACCGCCTTGAGGTGCCTCAATAATATGAGATATATTGTCGGATAATTTTTTTTTTGTAAATTTCGTTGTTGCTCTTCTTGGTAGTGCTTTTCTATTAAAAAAGAAAAACAAAACAATATTTTATGGGTTTTTTTTTCTATTGAAACAATCGAACAAATCTGCAAATGTTGTGGCGACAAATTTGATTTCTTTTTCTTCTCTCAGAATGTAAATCCACCTTGTGTTAATTCAGTTAGTCAAGTACCGTACATGATACACGATCGTGTCGCTTTCCATTCGTGACTGACTAGGCACAGATTTTCCCGCGGTAGGTTGTCGTTTCTTTCTGCGTTAGACTGGTTACCAACCAAATCTATTGGACCCGTCTGCTAATCAACCCATAGCTAAGAGAAGAAGAGATGAATTTATACATTTTCCAAAGCTATTTGCACGTAAGTTAATGAAACAAACACGACTGGAATTTGAACTCCGCTCTCGTACTTCGCATTCCAAGTCGTTATCCGAACGTCCATAGTGAGAATCAGGATGAAAATTTTAACACTTTGAAACTTTCCAACACCTAATGAATTCTAAGGACAATTGATGTATTTGAGATCAAGGCATTGTTTTAATAAGCATTCACGTTAAAATAGCGAGAAAAATAGGATTTTAATTTTAACTGTAACGTTCGTTTTTTATTTTATTTTTTTAAAGAAAATGGAAAATATTAAAAAAAAGATTTTTCAAAAAATATTCTCAATAATCGAACAGCAATTATCCTACGTTTTTTTAATTGTTCGTGTGTGTGTGTGACATCGTTGTTCAAAAAAAAAATTGATTAAATGTAAAAAATATTTTTTAAAAAGTAAAAGAAATAAATTTTCTTGGAATAATGTCTATAGATTTCTTCTATTTTTCAAGAAATTATAATGATTTTTTAATTTATTCCCATGTTTTTTTTTTTTTCCTGTTCTTCCCAAATAAAATGTTGATTCCTATGTCAGCTGTCCTTGGTGGCACTTGAAAAATCTGAACAGATAGCATGGAATTCATTGTTCACTTTAAATTCTGAAGTGTCAACAGTTAAATAAAAAAAATATTAAAACTTGAATCGTCATTTTGTCGTTATTTTTCCATCTACTAGCTGTTTCATAAAAGGTTTCTTCCTACAACCATTACTCTCGATTCTTAAATGAAAAGGAAAAGGCTGGAATAAAGTTGGGTTAGATTTTTTTTTTCTTTTTCTTTTGGAAAACGTTTCTTTTGGAAAAGGTGGTTGAAGAAAATTTGAGGTGGGTATGAGATTAGATTAGAATTTAATTTATTTCATTGTTGTGTAAACATGCAACAAACTACTTAATGGGAGTCAAAACAATTTTCTTCTTATCAAAGTGTTTCTTCTTTTATATGCCATGTCCATTTGGAACGTGCAGTCGCAACGCTGAGTTTGAATTTAAATTCTAAGGTTTTGCGTTTATGTACAAATGTAGTGATAAGAGAATTCTTTATTACTGGTAGATTATCCGTGAATATGGCATGAACTATATTGTTCAATAATTACAGTAATGTCGCACTTATTATCCGAAACAATAACACATTTACCATAGCATTTTTCGGATTACAACCCTGTTTTCGTTGTCCACTTATTATTGAGAGTAAAAACAAGAACACAATCTATTTCATACCTGAGGATGTCTGTAGGAACAGACGAAAGCTTGTAAAAATGAAAAGACCTATTGTAACTGAAATTTATAAAACAGGATCTTTTCATTCATAAACAGGTTCGGGGGTTTTGTATATTATTTGAATTGTTCGCGAAGATGGATTTCTCGCCATTTAAATCATTAACCTTTGTATTTGTTTTATGTATGAATAATTCATGAATATATATATATATATATATATATATATATATATATATATATATATATATATATATATATTAATCATTTCATACCAAGTAAGGTGCAAAAGGTTACTGAAATTAGAAGATAATGAAGAGAAAAGACGATAAAAGAACAAATTTCAGAAAGACAAAAATGGCGACTGACGTTGCATTTATATTTCCGAAACACCTAGATGGCAGGGAACAAAAAAAAACGGACGAGAATTCCACATTTGAGAAGTGCGAGGAAAAGAACTATTAGAATAAAACTTACGGTTGTATCTAGCTATTACAACAGTTGATTTTGATGTCTCCAATTTGCAATTTGCCTGTTGTGCAGTTCCTTTTGCTTACAACTATGCCTCTGTCTTCTTAAAATTGATACGTAGTCCTATCTTCTCGCTTTCTTTCATTACATTCTGTAGGATTTATTGTAATTTCTTTTCTGTGCCTGTGACCAGTAATGTGCCAACTTCATATCTTATGTTGTTAAGATTGTGAACGCCAATAATGTATTCTTGTAGAACTTCTAATTCTCTCAGAATCGCCTCACTGTATACTTTGAATAAATCCGGCGAGAAGTCACGTCCTTGTCTTACACCCCTTTCTAGTTTTATATATTTGTTGAATTCATTTTCTATCCGTATGCAGACGTTTTGCTCCGAGTAGAGGTTCTGGATTATTCTAATATCAAGTCAAAACAGAAAAGCTGGGATAAAATGCGAGACCAATTTTACTAATTTGGGGCTCTCTTTGGATCAGCCCCGCCTCGCATGTCTACTATCTGCTTCACAACCGGGTTGTGGCGCCGGACTCAACGCAGTGCTCTCCTCATCTACCGGTGCTCTTCTAGATGATCAGTGTACTCAGGTCGGACTCACGATCCGCCTTGGGCTCAAATTATATGAGCGTCACAGATGCACCTGTGAAGCTTCAATTGATGCGTTTGGTTTTCATTCTTTCTCCTGAATCGTAGTGCTGCCCGCTTTCAAAGGCATGCAGCAATAAACGACACCATCAGAAGAGGTCTGGGTGCAGCTGGGTTCCCTTCTCAAATCGAACCCGCAGGCCTCGAACGTGGTGATGGAAAGCGGAGGGATTTTTACTCTAGTCGCAGTGGAGACTTCTGGGATTATTGGTCCTAGTTCGATGACGTTCCTTCAGAGGATTGGCGGAATGACGTCTCGATTAAGGGACGAGACTCGCAAAATGCAGTGGCTCTTGCAGCGTGTCTGACTGGCGATGGTGCGACGTAATGCTTTCTCCATCATTAGGGCTGGCAGAGGATAGCAAAAAAAAATATTGTTTTTTTTTTTTAGATTTTTTATGGATACTCTACACAAAAATAAAATACAAACAAACGAAACGTAAAGTTCTAATATCCTTTCCAAATATGTCAAGGTTATCTGGCCATTCTTTATGACGTAATTTATCAAACGCTTTTGCATAATCTATATAAGGCAGGTACATATCTTTTTCATTTTTATTGCTGTTTCTGGTATCATTCAGAGTATAAATATTGCATTTTTTGTTCCAGTGTCTTTCAAGAAACCGCACTGTTCTTGATCTATTTCCGTTTTAATTCCACTGCGCCCTCTATTTATCAGAAATCGAATAAGTTTTTTATTATATGGATCATATGACGGAGATCACATTAGCTTTCACTTGGCTTCTTAGGCAGTGCTATGAAAATGGATCTACTTAGATCTTCCTGCATTTCACCACTATTGTATATTTCATTTATTATGTCACACGCAAAAACGTCTACTAGAATTTTGAGATGTACACACACACACACGTACGCACTGACTTCATCCCGACACGACCAGTGTATCCATATCTTCTCGTAATTACAGATTAAATAGGCGAGCGGAAAAAAACTTCGGAAGTAATAACGATGTGGTAAGTTGTAAGAAACAGATAAATCTACAAGGTTTATTGTTAAAGGAAGATACTGTAGCAGTGTTGTTGTAGCTATTATTATTTTTTACAGTGAGAGTCATTCTGTAGAAGGCCAGAGGTCTACGCTAGGTAGAGGGTTACATTAAGATGTAGTTTATTCGAATAAGAGAGGAAGATAACGGTTTACCCTAGACATGAACAGGTGAAGATTGCAGTGATCTGGTAAGCAACCACTTGGGAGTCTGTTACACAGAACAGTTGTTCGTGGGAAGAAGCTGTTCGAGTGGTACTTCTCACGAATGAAATACGGGGGGGAATGTGGATGGTTTTCTAGAATGTAAGTGGCATGGTGAGCCCTGGCCGTGAAAGTTAGGGCTGGCGGAACCAAGGAATGTAGCTCGTCCGAGCACTTTCCATTTAAGTGGCAATTGGACAGTGAGATCCTTGCCACATCCTCCCAACACTGAGAGAGAGAAAGAGAGACTGGAGGTCTGGGAGAAATAATTTGTTACCTACAAGGACTCGAGAACGCTTTTGGACTCTATCTAGACTGAAGAGAGGAGAATCGTCTAAATATGTGATAGAATTTTGGCGATTTAGGCAAATCATTATCGTAATTAATCACGTCTAGAATCCTCAACAGAATGCAGAAAGCACTGGATGACCGTTTCGTTCTATTTTTCGGGACTCATCAGCAGTGCACATCAACTACCAAGATTCTATTACTTGTATATCCACTGACCAAAATTCTCTTACTTGCATATCCTTGCTTGACCCAACTAATGCTCTGCGATGGAAGGGTTCGGGGGGAAAGGAAATTCGTGGCTCTTGGGGCACAATCCGTTCGATTATGAATACTTGGAGAAGTATCACCAAGGAATTTGTGAGTAGCGGCGCTATATGGAGTATATTCAGTTTTTTCTTCGTCACCGAGGACCCTTAGTACAGTTGGTATGACGCTTGCGTTGTATCGAAAGGGTATTGGTATTAGGTGCGAATTTGATTCTGAAAAATATTTCAAAACATCCATCTAGTGCTTTCTCTTTTCTGTTGAGGATTCTTCTAGACTCGATAAATTACTATATATATATATATATATATATATATATATATATATATATATATATATATATATATGAATTACATATAAATGAAATTCAAATATACCCCATTTAGATGGCCATTTCGCTCCCCGAGATATTTCCTGGAGCTTATCGGTACCAAGACATTTGATAAAAAATGAATTGTAAGTTTGTTTGTTTTTTAAATTAAAGAGATAGGAAGAATGAGAAAAAAAAACTGCAAATAAGGGAAAAGGGATTTAAAAGGGAGATAGAAAAAAGGGGAAAGGAAAAAACAAAGTAGTGAGGGGAATACAAGAAACGGGGAGGAAACAGGATGACTAGATATACGCACAATTTACATTATTCAGACTATTCTCCGCATCTTTGTCGCCATATTTATAACAACGTTTCGGCCATTGTACGATCCGGCCTTCTTCAGGTGGTTGGAATGTCGAAGTGAATCCTTTATTTCGCTCACTGGTGTAGACTATTCTAGTTCCACGTGCCATGTCTAATGGATGTTAGTTGTTAGTTATCTCCTGTTAATTCCACTTTTCAAGTTCTCTACTGGGTATTAACAGATATAAGCACAAGTCTAGACAGAAGTTTAAAACGGTTGAAAATTAACATTGACCGATGTTTAAAATGTTAACTCTTGTTCAAATAGGAAAAAATTAAATGAAGAATTACAATGTTTAAAGTTAAGAAAGTGTTTTTAATGATGTAGATTAAAGAAGTTTTAGAATTTAATATTAATACTATTATTTAAATTTAATATTATAAAAAGGAATTTAATATTATAATAATAAAAGCTAATTATTCATATATAAACAAAATAAAACATAATATTAATATTAATAAATTAATAATAGAAAAATAAAAATAAATAGATAAGAGCCTCGAAAAAGAATTTTTCAATATAAGAGAACAAATTTATATAGATTCATATATATATATATATATATATATATATATATATATATATATATATATATATATATATATATATTAGGACAGCGATCATAATTTTATTGTTGAAATAGATACAAAAGTATAACGTTTAATATTTATAATTTTAGGCATCTTTCAATCGACACTTTTTCAGAAATAAAATCGACGGCATTATAAAACGAAGTCGTTAAAAAGAAAAACTTTTACAAAGAACTGATAAATTGCCAAGCAGGAATAGGCAATTGGGGAATGAAAAAAAATACTAATTTTCTATCCAGTTAAGCAATTGATTCCTCGAATAGAGACAACTTATATTTCAACTTCCGTTGCCTACACAGGGCAGGACGTTGCATGTCAATAAGGATAGACTCCACGATGTCTAAATGGAGTCTCATCCGCGCCCCGTGCAAGACAGAAAAGAAATCAGGGAAATAATTCGCCCTGCAAGTAACAGAATTTAAAAGGTGCTCCCCGATCGCAGAATCATGAGTCTGCGAAGGCCCAGATGTCAAAGGCTCTTATCTGCACACCTGGCCCGGAATATGCTGGGTGATCCTAACCTCCAACATCTGGATGTTCTTGCCAACATACTCGATCTCACATCCAAATTTATATTGATATATTAACAAACTTTGTTGATTGGCAGGCAAGACTTACTTACGGCAAGGGCGAGGGGAAGCCCTCCTAGTGTAAAAATACTTCAGACCATAAGCGCATTGAAACACCAATTAATCGAATTAGAAATTTTGTTAATATATGTTTGACTCCAGGGACCAATCCACAGGAGCCTCTCATAAATAGGACACTTAAATAGGACCGTATTTCTTAACCCAATTGAACTTTATATATATATATATATATATATATATATATATATATATATATATATATATAAATAAATAAACAAGAGTTTATTGCTTCAGCAAAACCAAGACGAAAGAATATATATGAAAGTATAAAGGACTGCGTACATAGAGATGTCATTTTTTTGTAGCTAATGTATATGGAAAGTGCTATTAAAAATGCTGGCAAACTTACTTTTGAGAAGAATTCTGTGTCGATTTTGTACAATTAGATATAGCTGTATACAGACAAAATTATCAGTGTATACTGCGTACTTTCTTGGTTTGTGTTCGAACAAATAATTGGTTTACAGGTGGCGCAAAGTCCCATCCCAAAGGGGGAAATGAAAATATCAAGGAATATAGGAATCACGTTCAATAAAGTAAGAAGTAAAGAAATAGACGATTATTGCCAAAAAAAAATATTAGCTTGGTGCAAAAATAATGACGGTTTTTGACGTATTTTTTAACGTATTTTTTAACGTCATAAACTGACATTATTTTTGCACCAACCTAATACTTGCATTCTTCAAGAACTCTTTTGTTCTTATAAATCCATTGCCCCATCATTCAGTGCTTAAAATATTAACCCTTTTTTTATTGACATTACGCCTCCTTTCTATTGTGTATTCTATGATAATAATTTGCAGCGAAAAAAGCTTACAAGTATTTTCGAAGTAGTCTTTTATTCTGATAAATTCATGGCCTCATTAATCATTACGTAAAATATTATCAATTTAAACACCGAATATCGAGGCAATGTATTTGTAAGAATAAATGAGTTCTTCAACAATGCTGGAAAATGTTTGGCGCAACTTATTATGATTGAATATACAATATAATAAGAAAGGGACTTAATGTCAATAAAAGACAAGGATAAAATTTTATTTACCGAATTTAGAAGAATAAAAGAGTTCTTCAAAAATGCAAGCATTTTTTTCCAACAATTTTCTATTTCTTTACTTCTTACTTTCTTGAAAATGATTCCCATATTCCTTGATATTTTTAGCGATCAATTGCATTCCAATCTTCTATTGTTTTATTGTCTGCTTGCTTACGACATTCTGCTAGTCCCGGTTTACCCTCTTGTTTTTCATGACTTATTTTTCGATTACTATCGAACGACTGGAGACAAAACTATCTACTGCAGCCATCTGTAAGAAGCTGCTGGAAACAGAATCTCCCTGCTTTTTATGGCGGGCAGATAAGCGATGATGTCTTACGCGTAGAAACCATTCACTACATTGGGGTAAAATATGATTGCTCAACATGTCTGTGGGATAGCGCGTTTACGGTCAGTATCCAAATATAGTTATTACTTGCTAATTCCTCCAGATCTATCTATCTATCTATCTATCTATCTATCTATCTATCTATCTATCTATCTATCTCTGTTCCTATCTATCTATCTATTTTACTCTGTTCTTATCTATCTATCTATCTATCTCTATCTCTGTTCCTATCTATCTATATATTTTACTCTGTTCATATCTATCTATCTATTTTATTTTGTTCATATCTCTGTATCTATCTCTGTATCTATCTATCTATCTATCTACCTATTTTACTCTGTTCATATCTATCTATCTATCTTCCTATCTATCTCTGTATCTATCTATCTATCTATCTATCTATCTATCTATCTATCTATCTATCTATCTCTGTTCCTATCTATCTATATATTTTACTCTGTTCATATCTATCTATCTATCTATCTATCTATCTATCTATCTATCTTACTCTGTTCATATGGTGACGATCGACTTGCTCGACACAGATTTGAACACAGATCTATTGTTTGTAAAAAAAAAAATTAATTCCAGTGCTGTGCATTAAAATGAGATACCTGCGTATTCACTTTATTTCTGTCACTCTTAGGGAAATTCCAAAAAAACGGTGCAATTGATATTCCGACCCTTCTTTATTAAATTGTGTATTTCATCATATTAAGCATCCGCAGAAACGGTTTCCATCATTCTTTAAGAACTCTTTTATTCTGATAATTTTATAGCCTCATTATTCAGTATTTCAAATATTATCCCTGGCTTTTCATAATGTGTATTCCATAATATTAATTTGCAGCAAAAAGATTTTATTTTTAAAAAAATACATTGCCTTATTATTCACTGCTTAAATATTATCACTGGCTTTTATTGACATTGCATCGCTTTTCTATTATATTGTGTATTCTATTATATTAAATACTTAAAATATTATCACTTTTATAGACATTATTAGTATATAAATAAGATAAGACAGAATTAATAATTTAATAATAGAAGAATTAAAAGAAATAACTAAGTAAGCGTTCGCAAAAAAATTAAATATAAGGGAAAAAATTTATACAGATTCATATATACATGTATATATCAACAAGAGTTTATTGCTTCAGCAAATCCAAAAGGAAAGAATATATATGGAAGCAAAAAGGAATCAGTAAAAAAAGATGTCTTTTTTTATAGGTACGGTATGTGGAAAGTCCTATTAAAAATGCTGGCAGACTTACATTAGAGAAGAATTCTGTGTCGATTTTGCAGAATTAGATATAGATGTATATAAACAAATAATCTCATGGCAGTGTATACTGAGCAATTTCTGGGTTTGTGTTCGAAGAAATAATAGGTTTGCTGGTGGCCCAGAGTCCCATTCCAAAGGGGAAATGAAAAACGTTGTCTCACTATGACATCATGCGGTTTTAAAATATAAAGAACGAAAGCGAATGACATTGCACGCTTTTCTATCATACTACGCTTTAACAAAGCCGTCTAGCAGTTGTCAGCAGAACTTATTTGGCAAAAAAGTGAACAGAATTTCGAATTTCCCTAAGAGTGACAGAAATAAAGTGAATACGTAGGTATCTCATTTTAATGAACAGCACTGGAATTATTTTTTTTTTTTTTACAAACAATAAATCTGTGTCCAAATCTGTGTCCAAATCTGTGTCGAGCAAGTCGATCGTCACCATATGAACAGAGTAAGATAGATAGATAGATAGATAGATAGATAGATAGATAGATAGATAGATCCGGAGGAATTAGTAAATAATAACTATATTTGGATACTGGCCGTAAACGCGCTATCCCACAGACATGTTGAGCAATCATATTTTACCCCAGTGTAGTGAATGGTTTCTACACGTAAAAGGTATCATCGCTTATCTGCCCGCCATAAAAAGCAGGGAGATTCTGTTTCCAGCAGCTTCTTACAGATGGCTGCAGTAGATAGTTTTGTCTCCAGTCGTTCGATAGTAATCAAAAAATAAGTCATGAAAAACAAGAGGGTAAACCGGGACTAGCAGAATGTCGTAAGCAAGCAGACAATAAAACAATAGAAGATTGGAATGCAATTGATCGCTAAAAATATCAAGGAATATGGGAATCATTTTCAAGAAAGTAAGAAGTAAAGAAATAGAATATTATTGGAAAAAAATGCTTGCATTTTTGAAGAACTCTTTTATTCTTCTAAATTCGGTAAATAAAATTTTATCCTTGTCTTTTATTGACATTAAGTCCCTTTCTTATTATATTGTATATTCAATCATAATAAGTTGCGCCAAACATTTTTCCAGCATTGTTGAAGAACTCATTTATTCTTACAAATACATTGCCTCAATATTCAGTGTTTAAATTATTGCACCTGGCTTTTATTGTTATTATTCCATTATCTATTATAGTGTGTGTCTTATTATATTAAGTTACTGCCAAAAAGTTTTCCATCATTCTTGAAGATCTCTTTCATTCTTATCAATTTATAACCTCATTATTCAGTGCTTAAAATATTATCCCTTATTTTTATTGAAATTACGCCTCATTTCTATTATATTGTGTAGACCATGATATTAATTTGCAGCAAAAAAAATTATAAGTATTTTTGAAGTCCTCTTTTATTCTGATAAATTCATGGCCTCATTAATCATTACTTAAAATATTATCACTGACCTTTATTGATATTCCGACCCTTCTTTATTAAATTGTATATTCCATCATACTAAGCATCTGCAGAAACGGTTTCCATCATTCTTTAAGAACTCTTTTATTCTTATAATTTTATAGCCTAATTATTCAGTATTTCAAATATTACCCCTGCCTTTTATTGACATTACGTTCCTTTTCTATCATAGTGTGTATTCCATAATATTAATTTGCTGCAAAAAGGTTTCCAGAATTGAAGAACACTTATTTTTACAAATATATTGCATCAATATTCAGTGCTTAAATTATTATCACTGGCTTTTATTTGATATTGCGCCACTTTTCTATTATATTGTGCAATATATCATATTAAGTTGCTGTCAAAAGTTGCTGTCATTATTCTTAAAGAACTCTTTTATACTTATAAATCCACTGTTTCATTATTCAGAGCTTAAAATATCATCACTGATTTTCATATCGATCCTTTTTTGTTATATTGTGTATGTCATCATATTAATTAGCTGCAAAAAGTTTTCTAATATTTCTGAAGAACTCTTTTATTCTTACAAAATCATAGACTCATTATTCAGTACTTAAAATATTCCTTATTTTTATTGATATTACGCTCCTTTTCTATTATCTTGTGCATACTAATTTTCAGCAAAAAAGTTTTCCAGGATTCTTGAAGGTTTCTTTTATTCTTATAAATCTATTTCCTCGTTAAGCAGTACTTAAAACTTTTTTTTTTATCTCTGTTTTTTTTGTAATTACCCCTTTTTCTACGATATTGTGTATTGCATCATATTAAGTTGCTTCAAAAAATCTTTCCAAGATTCTTGAAGAATTCTTTTCTTCTTATAAATACATTGTCGCCTTATTCCGTGATTAAAATATTATCACTGGCTTTTGTTATTACGTTCCTTTTCAATCCTACTGTGTATTCCCTCATTGTCAGTTGTCACAAAACAGTTTTCCATCATTTTTGAAGAATTCTTTTATTCTTATATATTATTAGTCTCATTAATTAGTAATTAAAATATCACTCCTGGTTTTATTTGACACGAACTCGTCTAAACATTTTCCGTTGAAATATCGTTTAGGTAGTCAGAGGAATGGGAAATGTTTTGTAAGGTGGAAAACGTTTCTTCACCCACAAGGACGCGTAGTGATTTTTGAATTCTATCAAGACTCGACAATGAAGACTGGGCAGCACCAACCCACTTATGGCAGCAGTATTCCATTTTTGGCCTCATCTGGCTCTTGTAAATATGAAGCATATCAAGAGGAATCGGGTAATTACTGCAGTGGTGGAGGAAACCGACGCATTTTCCAGATAGAAGATTGGAATGCAAATGATCGTTAAAAATATCAATAATATATCCCTTAATAATATCAAGGCATATGGGAATCAAGTTCAAGAAAGCAAGAAGTAAAGAAATAGACGATTGTTGCAAAAAAAATGCTTGCATTCTTGAAGAACTCTTTTATTCTTCTAAATTCATTGCCTCATTGTTCAGTACATAAAATATTATCCTTGTCTTTTGTTGAAATTATGTCCCTTTTTTATTATATTGTGTATTCAATCGTAAGAAGTTGCGTCAAACATTTTTCATACATTGTTGACGAACACATTTATTCTTACAAATACGTTTCCTCAATATTTAGTTTTTAGTGATATCCATTCTGTCATAGGAACACGTCAGGCATTATGATGATTCCGTGTAGGTTCGAATCCTGTCGGATGCCACATATTTTCTAAGAAATTTCTCGGACATTCAGGCTAGTAAATGTAGTTAATACTGTTTATTATAAACAAAGAATTTACTTAAATATTTTTATCTATAAAAATAACATATAAACAGAAAATATATTAAAATAATTTTAAGACTTATTCCATTTCATTTTATTTATATATTCAGAAGGGCTTAATAGTTTAGGACGAATTTTTCCTTTATGACAGTTAGTGGAACATTTATATCAGTAAGGAAAAGAAGATTTAAATATCTATATCTATAACTCTCAAAATGTATGTATGTATGTGTGATCGGATGTTGTTTATGCATTTCCACAGTTTTCATCCGATTTCGATTATTTTTTGTTTGTTTGTTTGTTTGTTTGTTTGTTTGATAGATAATTCTTCAATGCCGGTTTCGAGTCCAAATTGGCTAGAAAAAAGTACAACCTTGAAGGTGAAAAATTAAAAAAATAGACATTTTACACTTTACGCAAAAATCAAAGGCAAAATTTAATGTCTGTAAAAGAAACAGCGTACAATCAATTTAGAGAGTTGAAATCTAACACAAAAGATTATTATAATCATAAAAAAAATTATATTATGAATAAGAATTATTCTGTATTATTATTATTATGACGGTCCATGGAAGAGGTTCCTTTCTTGCAAGATTGAGAACGCAAAAACGGCCCTTTTCAGGGCCACACCCCATTCAAATTGTTAGCACCCCTCCATTTGAGGATGTGCTTCAGTTGCACCCAATTGTTGTTACTAATATTGATTTTTGGGTGGGCTGACTTTAAACTTAAACTGCTCCAAATGAATGGCAAAAATTCCCAGTAATGAAAGACTCCCTCGAAGACTGGTTATATTGCTAGTTTAATATATTTTTAAAAAGGCATACAAATGTAGGGTATGTTTTTTTTTCCTGAACCGATACTGTAAGACCCAACTTCGTGATCAGAACTTGCAATTTCTGAAAAGATAGCAGTACCACCGCGGATATGATTGAATGTAATAAGCATGGTTGAAAAATCTGATACAATAGGTCCATATACAACTATACTATGCTGTATATAAAACATATCATCCACAAAATCAAGGTGTGATTTTTCTTTCTGTAGCTTTATTACCGGACACGGTGTTCTTATCTATGTGTTTCTGTATGAATCTAGGTATAAAAAAAGGGTCACAGGACAAAAATTAATGAAAAACTAATGACAGGAAAAATAGTATTCTGTAATCCTCTACTTTGAGTGGATCCCGGCCTTTATGCAGAAAAAAACCCTCACTGTAACTGTTTTCTAGGGAAAATGAAGAAACAGGCAAATCTTAAGAAGATCAAGAAATCGGAAAATTCCTTCAAATGTAAGTGAATGTCCCCGTCACTTCTACAGTTCGTTATTATCCGCGGTTCCAGATTTCGGTTAGAGAGGTCTTCGGGTATATTGATCTTCTAATCGTAGCTTAGATGTGGCCCAAGGGCGGAAATAAAGGACACCCAGTGTGGATCGAATTCACTATTCAGTTATAACTGTTTTAGCAAGACAAGCTTACTAATACACCACGCCGAGGTGGCCAAGGTCTTCGCCTATATAGCCCGCGAATAAACGACATTGGCTGTATTATTAAAAATCTTTGCCAACATTTTTGTACGTAAAAATTTCAATTACGATGTTTAATTATGATTTTCATTATTCTCCGATGAAATATTTAAATATCATGCGCTGTTCTTGTGGGGAAACGGAGGGCAGTCATATTGAATGAAGTGAGTCACTCGCCTTTGACTGGTGTCTTCACGATTTTCCTATGAGTCGTGTTCAAGTTGAAAACGGTAGGCGGTCTTTTCGCTGCCAAGAAGAACCACAGATGTGCTTCAGGCGTGAAGATCGTTTTGTATTAAAACGTTTATGAAAAACATTAGAATAACATAAAAAAAATCAGCTTACGACTGATGCGATTGGCTATTCTTTTTCTGTGTTCTTAAAGAAATTCTGTTAAGATTCCTTTTGGAATTCAAAACCCTGGGCAATGTTCAAGCAATCAATCAACGCACCCCGCGTCGTCTGTCGCTTGAAGCAATCAGTGGTCTTTATTTCGATCAACCAAGACTCGATCGGTAGCGTGATGTCACTCCAGTTCTTGTTCATTTGTCTGAGGCTTTCTTGATTGATTTATTCGCAGTTAATTTCTTCTTCCACAGATCTTTCGTATTTTGTTGCATTAGTAATTCTATAGTCCTCAGAATGTAAGCTCACTAGGTAAGAATCTTTTCGATTACAAAATCTTTAAGACCCAATCTCTCCGTGGGCATTTCCAGCCGAACGCGGTAAGCTTGTTCTCTTGGAGAATTTTCTGAAATTCTATGACCAATAAAATTTGACTGCTAAAAATCTCTTTCCTTCCAGACATTATATATATATATATATATATATATATATATATATATATATATATATATATATGCAGAATATCTTCATTCAAATATGTTCCATTGAATAACAAAGACATATTGTGTCTATTTTTATACTAATCCTTTCTATTTCTCTAACCAGTTTCTTGACGCTCGTAATGCTCTTAAGTAGAAACCTATTATTATAGCAGATTTAATTTTATAGGTGTGGTTTGGATAGAAGTTGACCAGGTCGTTGACCATAGGTTTCTAGTCATACACAGAAATAAATTCGACCACAACTTTAATCTAAATAACGCCACACTCATCAAAAGAGAAAGTAATTTACGCAGAAGAGCAATTGTGGAAAATATAAATCTACACCCCAATCTCATCTGATCTTTCTTGAAAGAATTACTACTTCTAAAAGCCAACATAAACAACCACAAATATGTTGAAAAATCAAAAGAAAACTGTTCATTCCCTTATGCCTTTGAAGATGTACAGCATATACACTGCAGTTCAAAAGTTTGAAGGAACACCCAGAATTAGCACAGGATAAACTTGACAGAAGAGTGAAAAAAATGAAAAAGAGCTTTTAGAGTCATTGAAAAAAGAATGGAAAGAGCACCTCGGGGTGATGTAATGGTTAGCAAGCTTGTCTTGCTAAAACAGCTACGACAGAATAGTGAGTTCGATTCTCACTGGGTGCCCCATACTTTCGCCACATCTAAGCTATGCTTAGAAAATAACCTTGGGCACCTTGACGTGGTGTAATGGTTAACAAGCATGTCCCGCTAGAACTATTACAACTGAGTAGTGAGTTCAATCCCCTCTGAGTTCCCCATGCTTTCGGCCTTCAGCCACATCTAAGCTGTGCTTAGAAAATCATTTGAAAAAAGAATGGAATCAATTATCAAACTTATAGTTTGAGAAACTTTTGCAACGAATGCCAAACATTGTGCTGCAGTAATCAAGGATAAAGGAGGATATTTTGACGAGAGCAAAATGTAATCATCAATTTTTTTTTTTTTTTTTTTTTTTTGTCATAATAAAATTTCTAATAAAAAATCATGTTTCACTTTCTTTAAACATGTATAATAATTTTCTCTTATTTAAAGTACAAAACGACTACTTTGGGGGCCAGTTTTAAAAATTACCAGGGGTTTCCACACACTTGTGAATTCTAGTGTACGTCCATCTCATATCATAACACTCTAATCCTTATCAAAACAATATTCATTTAAAAAAAAATAGAATATTATTCGCTCACTTTATTTTTTACCAGACTTTGAATTCTGACACTTTGTGTCCTCCTCATACTTTGACTGGCCTTTCAACTTATTTCTGTGTATGACTAGAAACCTATGATCAACGACTTGGTCAACTTCTATCCAAACCACACCTATAAAATGGCCTTTCAACTAACTTATGAACGTTTATGAACGTTCTCAAATGTATAAGCTTTGATAAGCATCCTTCCTTCTGTATATAAACACGTGCAGCATAATAAAATCTACATTGCTTTGATAAAGTCCCTCAGAGAACGAAACAAAATAAGAAATGTAGTTTTTCCTCCTGTCTCTTTTTATTCATTTTGTCTTTTCTACAGAAAAAACTCATTAAAAATTACTGTCGTGTTTGTTTCTGTATACTGGCAGAGAAAACAAATATGATAACCCCACTCCAATTGCAAACACCTTCTAAATAATTGATGCGCGTATCATTAAATTTTTTTTAAAATCTGGCCTTAACAGTATCAGCTATGAACACGGTTACAATGTACTAGCCGTATTCGGGAATTCAATTGTTTACCTTTCAGAAATTTATGAACTATTTGCAATTGAACTGACAAAACATTTACAATAACACCTCCAAAGCCGTTTAAAATAACTCATTGATTAGATAAGAGCGCTCGGAAGGAACAATCATTTGCAGAATTTTTACATACACTAAGTTCATAAAAGAAAGCTTTTGTTCGCATACAACAAAGATTTCGTTCTCTACATACTAGAAATGTCGAAATAGGTTGGCCAACGCTCCAGATCGATCAATTGGCGTACTGTCTCTAACTCTATTACCAAATTCTCAAGAATTACGACCCGATCCATTGTCGGAATAAGGATAGGGAGTACTAAGAAGTATACGTCGGAAATTTGAGATTGGTTCCAACGTTTTTATTTTCAAGGATCTTATTTATATGGTAATTTAGAAAAAAAAGAAAAAAGTAGGGAGTGGAAAAAAGAAAGAAAGAATGAAGAGAGAAAGAACGAACGAAATAGCGATTTATTTCCTCAGAAAGAAAGAAAGAAAGAAAGAAAGAAAGAAAGAAAGAAAGAAAGAAAGAAAGAAAGAAAGAAAGAATGGTATGTACATAAAGAAAGAAAAAATTATTTATTTACTCATAGAGATTTATTTACTCGTGAAAGAAAGAAAGAAAGAATAAGAAAGAAAGAAAGAAAGAAAGAAAGAGGAGAAATTTATTTCCTCATAAGGAAAACTAAAAGAAAGAAAGAAAGAAAGAAAGAAAGAAGTAGGGTGTGGAAAAAAGAAAGAAAGAATGAAGAGAGAAAGAACGAACGAAATAGAGATTTATTTCCTCAGAAGAATAAAAAGAAAGAAAGAAAGAAAGAAAGAAAGAAAAAAAGAATGGTATGTACGTAAAGAAAGATTTATTTACTTACTCATAGAGATTTATTTACTCATGAAAGAATAAGAAAGAAAGAAAGAAAGAAAGAAAGAAAGAAAGAAAGAAAGAAAGAAAGAAAGAGGAGAAATTTATTTCCTCATAAGGAAAACTAAAAGAAAGAAAGAAAGAAAGAAAGAAGTAGGGTGTGGGAAAAAGAAAGAAAGAATGAAGAGAGAAAGAACGAACGAAAGAGATTTATTTCCTCATAAGGAAAACTAAAAGAAAGAAAGAAAGAAAGAAAGAAAGAAAGAAAGAAAGAAAGAAAAAAAGAAAAAAGAATGGTATGTACGTAAAGAAAGATTTATTTACTTACTCATAGAGATTTATTTACTCATGAAAGAATAAGAAAGAAAGAAAGAAAGAAAGAAAGAAAGAAAGAAAGAAAGAGGAGAAATTTATTTCCTCATAAGGAAAACTAAAAGAAAGAAAGAAAGAAAGAAAGAAAGAAGTAGGGTGTGGAAAAAAGAAAGAAAGAATGAAGAGAGAAAGAACGAACGAAATAGCGATTTATTTCCTCAGAAGAAAAGAAAGAAAGAAAGAATTCCATCCAAAAAAAGAGAATGTATTTATAAAGGTAGGAAATAAAGAATAAATACAGTTTTTAAGGGAAGATTGCAAAGGAAGGAAGGAAGCAAAGTAAAAAACGGAAACAGATGTGAATAAATACACAGTGATAAAGAAAAGCAAACTACAATATGACACAGGCCTTCCTTAATCAAATAACTCAATGCACTAATTTATTGATATTTTCCAGCTAAAAAAAAAATGTTTAGAACAGAACTGATGTGCGCCGGGCGGCTGTGCACATGAGATTGAGAGAGAAATAGGAATTTAATAAGCCTAGACTAGATCAAGTTCATCAAAAATAAAAGTGTGCACAGTTTTCAAGGTTTATCGAATTTTGTGCAAAACAACATTCTTCTTCTTCTAACTATTATTACTAAAGCAAGCGTTTGCGTGCGGATAACGTAACAGGAATCGGCGCGAAAAGCGAAATCAGGCGAATCCGGTTCAAATTGTTGTCTAGTCTGATGCGTTTATTTCCACACTGATCTTCTAAGGTAAATGTATGAATTCGTTTCTTCTTCTCACCAGCAAGGGATTATAGTGTCATCTGGTCCTATCTTTTGAGATTCTAGTGTAAACCGTGCCTACGCCTATCTTTTGGGATTCTACTGCAAACCGAGCCGGTCTATCTTTTGGATTTCTAATGTAAACCAAGCTTATGTCTATCTTTTGGGATTCTAGTGTAAACCGAGCTTACGTCCATCTTTTGGGATTCTAGTGTAAACCAAGCCTACGCCAATCTTTTGGGATTCTAGTGCACACCGAGCCTGTCTATCTTTTGGAATCCTAATGTAAACCGAGCTTATGTCTATCTTTTGGGATTCTAGTGTAAACCGAGCTTACGTCCATCTTTTGGGATTCTAGTGTAAACCGAGCCTACGCCAATCTTTTGGGATTCTAGTGCAAACCGAGCCTGTCTATCTTTTGGAATCCTAATGTAAACCGAGCTTATGTCTATCTTTTGGGATTCTACTGCAAACCGAGCCGGTCTATCTTTTGGATTTCTAATGTAAACCAAGCTTATGTCTATCTTTTGGGATTCTATTGTAAACCGAGCTTACGTCTATCTTTTGGGATTCTAGTGTAAACCGAGCTTACGTCCATCTTTTGGGATTCTAGTGTAAACCAAGCCTACACCAATCTTTTGGGATTCTAGTGCACACCGAGCCTGTCTATCTTTTGGAATCCTAATGTAAACCGAGCTTATGTCTATCTTTTGGGATTCTAGTGCAAAGCGAGCCTGTCTATCTTTTAGGATTCTAATGTAAACCCAGCCTACGTCTATTGTTTGGGATTCTAGTGTAAATCGAGCCTAAGTCTATCTTTTGGGATTCTAGTGAAAACCTAACTTAAGTCTATCTTTCGGGATTCTAGTGAAAACCTAAGTCTATCTTTTGGGATTCTAGTGTAAATCGAGCCTATGTCTATCATTTAGGGTTCTAATGTACCTTTTTGACTCCAGGCTTAAACAGACCTATCCCCTCTTATTTATCAATTCATTGCGAATTTTGTCTCCTAAAATTTATGTCATTAAATAAACTAACAAGCGTTTATGTGTCCTTAGCTAAACTAACCTAGCGTAACCTGATGAGCTATTCGCATGAATATAATGTTGTATATCTGAGATGCAAACAGTATAGATTTCGTTATTTTAAGTTCACTGCTGATGCCTTAACTGTCATTATACCGTGAACGCTTGATAATAATTTAATCACGAAATGACCGACTTAGATATCTTGAATAAAGTTGACAGGGTGTAGCATAGGGGTTGCTGTACAAACTCTGCAAATCTAGATGAGTCTTTGCAGTTACCAAATCTATTCTATCGGGTAGGTCCACAAAGCTTGATGATAATGCTTATATCTATCTTTTGGAATATAATTATAATGCACAGTCCCCTGAAGCAGATTTGATCAATGAAAGCGTCCCCCAATGGTCTCTACGCGGACCTACACTTTTTCAGTTTCATTTTAACGATCTGCCTAAGAACATTCTCAGATCGCAATTATAAAATCTTTCAGTCTCTGGGTCACAATGTCTAATTTAACGCATTTTCACCGACCAAAGACAAATCTTTACTTCATAAATAAATGGATCTATGACAAAGCGTAAACATTTTTCGTATGTCGATTTTCATCCTTTGAGTCTCCATCAGACTAAAGAGATATTAATAGTGATGTGACTGCACATGCGCAGAATGTAGAAGGGAAGTAGTAATATTAATTATTTTGATATCTGTTTTGGGTATATAGTATAGCCGATTTAATTTACTTTCTTTTAAAAATTACCAGGGGTTTCCACAAACTTTTGAATTCTAGTGTACGTCCATCTCATATCATAACACTCTAATCCTTATCAAAACAATATTCATTAAAACAAATAGAATATTATTCGCTCACTTTATTTTTTATCAGATATAAAAGAAAGAAAGAATGAAAGTTAGTTTCCCTACCTTCTTCATGTTTCACTTTCCTTCCTTCGTCAAATTTCATTTTCCTTCAACTTTTTGCCTTCGTTACTTCATTTTCTTTGTTTGTCTGCTTTTTTCTTTCTGTCTTTCTTTCTTTCTATCCTTTTACTTTCTTTCTTTAGTTTCTTTAAATTCTTTTCCAATTTTCTATCTGCATTTCTTTCTTTCTTTTTTTGTTTATGTTTTGTCACTTTTGTTATTAATTCGCCCACATGGTGATAGATTTGACAATAATGTTGATTTAAAAATGCTGCTCGAATTGAAAGTGAATGCAATTTACACGGACAAAAGTATATTTTTTTGACTCAACCAAGACACGTTGCAATTTTTGTGATGTCAACGAAGATTCATTGTCACTTTTGAAATGCTCGTCGTAGTAGATACTTTGTAATCGCAGATACAACTGTAGTACGCCGTTGAACAATACTGGTGTCAGACGCTTTCGAATATCACTCGCACTAATAGTACTTGCTTGATAATACTCGCTCGAATAGTAATCCGTATAGTGATCCGAATAAAGAAATAGTATTGTGAATAAAGAATAGCGGTCCCTATAGTAATAGAGGATAGAGTAGGAATACAGATCCGAATAGTAATAGAGGATAGACTAGAAATGACGATTGTTAGTCGTCAGCTACTTCCTACATATATGCGTTTCCTCAATGGCCACGTGGTCTACTTAATCCAATAAAATGATCGTCAGTGTTTGCTTACTAGCGATCTATGTTCAGACTCAAGAGTCGGTAGCGACACTTTATTCCTATATAACATATATAGAAAGTGCTTTAATCGCTAGATCATTCTTGTTAGACCTTCAATGTGAGATCCTTAATAACAAAAGTGATATAAACATATACAAAAAACAAACTGAAATCAGCTATAGTATAGAGTGCCCAGTAAAAAAAAAATTATTATCAGCCTTTTATCTTTCTGGGATAATTGACCTTGATGGACCTTGAATAACTTTGAATAAATTTCTTGAATATTCATGACCTTGAATAATCTTTCGACTTTCGCGTAATTCCTTAATTTTCATTGGTTCTTTAATGATTGATTAATTGCTGCTCGATCTTGTGACTCGTTATTTAAATGTTATTTGCAGACAACTTTCGTGTTTCGTTCTGCCCTTCACATATGGCTAAACAATTCACTGATTTTGAGTATCAAGTTATCGTACTTTTCAAAGAACACCCGACGTTGGGATTGATGAAATCTGTAGAAATTCTTCCTGAATTTTTCAGTCACATCAGTCGTCACCAGTTTTCAACGGTTGTCTTAAGTCTCTTTCTAAATTTACGGCTTTTTTACTGGGCATCCTTATATGTACCAAAACATTCTTTTTTTTAAATTAAATTGAAAACGTTTAACATTTCAGGGTTCCTTCTCCTTCGTGCGCATGTGCAGTCACATCAACATCATTTTAGTTAGATGAAGTCCTGACACGTCACACGATTTTTTTCTACTTTGTCATAAATTTTCCTAAAATTGTCGGAATTTATAAAAGTTTTGATCTCTTTTTCCCAAATAAATGAGTCTAACTTACATTAGTTTGTAGAGAGGACTGATTTTCTTCTTGAAACCAGTATGGTATAAATCAGAATAAATAAATGTTCTAATTAAAGAATGAAGATCTTGTGGCGAGCCGGATGCCGCCCACGGGTCGTAGTTTGGTGACACCTGACCTCGTCGAGGTACCATTCTGTGTCCTTCGTGACATTTCTTGGAGCAATAGAGGTTACTTGTTGGTATTGAAAGACATTTAAGGGAAAACCTCGCCACAATTGTTTATTTCTTTTCAAAGATTTCTTTGTTTGTATCTTGTTTTGTTATCATTTTCCGACCTTTTTCACCGACAAAATCAATTTTTTATTCTTTTATTTTGTCGTGTCTAATTCTAATCTTCAACAAGGATTCCATTTTCGATTTCAAACTTTCCTAAAATCTTTCTTCCTCATTCGTTTCAATGACTATCTTTCCTTTTTTCCGTTTTGCTTTCCTTCTCTTTTTCTTTTTTCTTTGTTTCTTTCATTCTTCAACTTCAGCCGTACTTTAAATGCTTTACCCTTTTCCGCTGTTCATTTTTTTGTCTTTCTTTCTTTGATTCGTTTTTGAACTTCTTACATTCTTCAAACAATTTTATATGTTCTTCCTTTCGTTTTGCACTGATTTGCTTTCCTTCCTTCCTCGTTTCCTTCCTTCAGGAACGAAACAACGAATGAAGGTGAACTTCGTTCGTTCCTTCGTTCGTTCTTACGTCCCAGCTTCAGCTTTCAACTTCCGCCCTTCCTCCTTCAGCTTTTACTTTACTTCCTTCTTTCCTTCCGTTTTCAACTTCCGTACTTCTTCAGATTTCATTTTCCTTCATTCCTTCTTTCCTTTTCCACGTTCCTTCCGCTTTCAACATCCGTTCTTCCTTCCGTACTTTTTCACATTTCACTTACTTTCCTTCCTTCCTTTCTTCCTCTCTTCCTTCCTTCCTTCCTTCCTTCTTTCTTTCCTTCATTCCTTCCTTCCCCGCTTCCTTCCTTCCCTCCTTCCCTTCTCTCCTTCCTCTCTTCCTCTCTTCCTTCCCTCCTTCCTTCTTTCCCTCCTCCCTCCCTCTTTCCTTCCTTCCTCTCTTCCTTCCTTCCCTCCTTCCCTTCCTTCCTCTTTTTCAGATTTCACTTCCTTTCCTTCCTTTCGTCTTCCTTCCTTCCTTTCTTCCTCTCTTCCTTCGCTCCTTCCTTCCTCTCTCCCTTTCTTCCTTCCTTCTTTCCTTTTTTCGTTCCTTCCTTCCCTGCTTCCTTCCTTCCTTCCTTCTTTCCTTCCTTCCCTCCTCCCTTCGTTCGTTCCTTCCTTCCTTTCCTCTCTTTCCTCTTTCCCTTCCTTCCTTCCCTCCTTCCCTTCTCTCCTTCCTCTCTTCCTCTCTTCCTTCCCTCCTTCCTTCTTTCCCTCCTCCCTCCCTCTTTCCTTCCTTCCTCTCTTCCTTCCTTCCCTCCTTCCCTTCCTTCCTCTTTTTCAGATTTCACTTCCTTTCTTTCCTTTCGTCTTCCTTCCTTCCTTTCTTCCTCTCTTCCTTCGCTCCTTCCTTCCTCTCTCCCTTTCTTCCTTCCTTCTTTCCTTTTTTCGTTCCTTCCTTCCCTGCTTCCTTCCTTCCTTCCTTCTTTCCTTCCTTCCCTCCTCCCTTCGTTCGTTCCTTCCTTCCTTTCCTCTCTTTCCTCTTTCCCTTCCTTCCTTCTTTCCTTCCTTTCTTCCCTCCTTCCTTCTCTTCCTTCCTTCCTTTCTTCCTCTTTCAAATTCCATCATACTTCCATCCTTCTTCACTCTTAGTTTCCCTACCTTCTTCATGTTTCACTTTCCTTCCTTCGTCAAATTTCACTTTCCTTCAACTTTTTGCCTTCGTTACTTCATTTTCTTTGTTTGTCTGCTTTTTTCTTTCTGTCTTTCTTTCTTTCTATTTTCTTTCTATCCTTTTACTTTCTTTCTTTAGTTTCTTTAAATTATTTTCCTATTTTCTATTTTCTTTCTTTCTTTCTTTCTTTCTTTCTTTCTTCAGTTCCCTACATTCTTTAAATTATTTTTCTTTTTTTTTGCTCTCCTTCCTTTTTTTCCGTCCATCAACTTTCATCTTCCTAACTTATTTTCCATTCCACTGTCTTCACGTGCTTTTCCTTGTCTCTTTCTTCCGTTCTTTCTTCACGTTTTTAAATTGTTTATTTTATCCCGTATTTTTTTTCTCTTTTTTTATTTCTTTTACTTTGCGGTCTTTCTTCCTTCTTCTTTTCTTTTTTCTTTCCTAATCTTCATTATTTTCTTTTGATTGATATTTACTCATCTGTTTTATTTTCTTTTTTCATTTTCTTTCTTTCTTTCTTTCTTTCTTTCTTTCTTTCTTTTGCGCTTTGCCTTTCGCCCTTTCTTCTTTCTAGATTTCGTATTTCTTTTCTCTCACCTTCTCACTTTCGTTTTATTACCATTGTTCGTCTTTTTCTTTTTTCCTTTCTTTTTTCTTTTTTTTTATTGCTTTCCGGCTTTTCTACAATCCTTTTTTCCTTCATTCGTTTTTTGTTCTCCTGTTGTTCCTTGGTCTTTTCTTTCACTCTTTTTTCTTTGAGTCTATCCTTGATTACTTCTTCAACACAAGATTCGTGCTGTTGTTACCATTCAACACACTCCGATTCTTTCCCGCCTCTCAGATTACTTATTCCCTGTTGAATATTAATGTACTAAACTTTTTAATGTTTTGCCGGTTTTCGCTTTCTGTAATTACATTCGTTCTTATTACTTTATTTTATTGTTTGAAGGATTTCTCTTTCGTTTTTTTTTGGGGGGGGTTGTTTTTTTTTTGCTGATTTTTTATTATTATTATTTCATTTGTTATCCATTTTTATTCATGTTGGTGTCTTTAAACAATCATTGCTTCATTCGGTTCTATTTTTCTTTCTTCGGCTTACTTCATTCTTTCTTCTCCTCGTTCATTCTTTTTTTTTTTTTGCGTTGCTTTCCTCTCTTTATTGTTTTCTCTTTTTCGTTCTCACATCCGCTTCTTATATTCTATACTTGCTATTTCTTTCTTTCGTCAGATTCCTACCATCTTTACATGCTTTGCTTTGCTCTTTCTTTCTATCTTTTTCTTTCTTTTTTCATCTTATTACTTTTATTTACTTCTCATTGTTCTTTATTATTCTTTCTTTCTTTCTTTCTCTCTTTCGGCAGCTTCATACCATCTTTACATGCTTTTCTTTGCTATTTTTCTTTTTCTTTCTTTCTTTTTCTATCTTACTACATTCTTCTACTTGCTTTACATTGTTCTTTTTTTCTTTCTTTCTTTCTTTTTGCAGCTTCCTACCGATTTTACATGCTTTTCTTTGTTCTTTCTTTCTTTCTTTCTTTCTTTCTTTCTTTCTTTCTTTCTGCAGTTTCATCCAGTCTTTCAATGCTTTTCTTTGCTATTTCTTTTCTTTCTTTCTTTCTTTCTTTCTTTCTTTCTTTTTTCATCTTACTACATTCTTCTACTTGCTTCTCGTTGTTCTTTCTTTCTTTTTGCAGCTTCCTACCCCTTTTACATGCTTTTCTTACTTTCTTTCTTCTCATTGTTCTTTCTTTTTTTCTCTTTTCATTCTTTTTTTCAGCATCCTTACATCTAAAATTGCTTTGCTATATTATTTAATTACTTATTCACATTTCTACCGCCATTATTTTCTCTCCCTTGCTCTTTCTTTCTTTTTCTTTCTCTTTGTTTCTTACTTCCTTCATAGTTTGATTCCTACTTTTTACTCACCTTCTTTCTTTAGTTTTATTGCTTTCTTTCCATTGCCCTTTTCCTTTTTCTTTTCCTTCCAACCTTCCTTCTTTCCTTCCTTCCTTCCTTTGGCGTCCATTTTATTTTTACCATTCGTCTTTCCTCTGACTTTTCCTTCTATCTTTCTTTTTTACATTAATCTGTTATGAGTTCGACCACACAAGATCCATGGCGTTTTTGCCACTCACTTTTTACAAATTATTTCTTTCTCTTCATTGATTTCTTCTATTTTTATCAAACTTCTTTGCTTACACTTTCCCTTAAAACTATCCTGTTCTTTCTTTCTTTCTTTCTTTCTTTCTTTCTTTCATTCTTTCTTTCTTTCTTTCATTCTTTCTTTCTTTCTTTCTTTCGTTTGTTCGTTTTTTCTCCTTGCTGTGTTATTGTTTCGTTCGTTCTCGACATCTCTTTCAAGCGTTATTCAACACCACTACTCACTATTACCTCCACCATGTTTATCTTACTACTTTTTTATCGATCGACACTTTAAACAAATTTGATAGCCAAAGCCGTGAACAACCACAAAAGCCCGCGCTTTACCTTTTGGCGCCAATTAAGCATGCAGCACCTGCGACGACAGATGGCCGCCATTAAAGAGAGTTTTATGTTCGCTTTTAGCAAAGGGGAACAAAGAACAACTAATGACAAGAAGAAAAGATCATGCTTCTCCAGAGTCCAATATTTACGCATAAAGTAAAAGGAAAAACAACTTTGCAATTGCAATCAAAGACCACAATACTATTACTGTGTGATTGATTCCTGTCAAGGTTGATAGCTGGGGTAACAGCTTTTAGCTGTTGATTCTAAAGTAGAAAGCTTTAGCTAAGAACGTATTTATCCGCTATTTCTTCAGCAATTATCGTGCCAGACAAGAGAGGAGTCGTTTTGTTTAACAAAGAAACAGAACGCAGTATGTGATCTGTCATTTTTCTAGTGAATTCTGAGCATTAGCGACCGAAAACAAATCAAAAAAAGTTTGCTTCCTGGGGAACTGTAGTTGTTGCGGTGCCTTGCCATTGCAATAAAATTGGTAGGCGTATTTCTTGATGACTTCTTTAAAATCCGATGTATTCTGTAAACGGAACATTGCCATTATTACATGCCCGTTTTTTGTTTGTTTTTACAAATGTTCAATCAATACAAGACCCAAGAGGCTCTCAAAGTAGAAGCTTACTAAATGTTGTATATAATGAACGTAAGATTTAGAAATCAAACTTGAAGATTATAATGATCGATATCGAGTTACCCTAGACATGAAGACTGTAATGTTTGAGGGTGTATCCACACTGGATTCTTTTCCCAAAATAGCGGTTCTTGGGAAGCTTTCGAAGTTAGACTCTCTTCTTAGAAAATGAGTATATAGGAAATGACTGAATCCTATGTACATACCAAGGCAACTTTTGGCTGGAAAAGTTTTAGATGTTGGCACTAAAGAATAGAGTTTGTTTACACATTTACCATGAAAGCAGCAGTCGTGTAGCGATCGATATGCTTGAGATGATGTGAGTGAGGGGCTGTAGCGTGAAAATCACCAACAAGGCTGAATAAATAATTTTGAACTCTCTCTACTCGAACCCCTTCCCAAAATGTATTTTTTTAACTTAATTTCATTCTAATAATACAGGGTAAAATAAAACAAGCCGTCTCAAAGCTTCACGTCCAAATATTTGCAAACCCACTCTTGCATAAATCAGCTTTTTCCTTGCTGACTCGTTCACGGCTACTTTCTTTATATGCGTTTGAAGGCAGATAAAGTTTAGAGTTTTACATAGCCAAAACATTCGAGCCATTCCATCAAACGTTTTCCAGTATTAACGACGGGATGAGACCGCATCGGTGTTTCTTTATATCATAATGGCATCGACAGGCGCACGTCTTTAGCCATTTTAAGGTGATTTTACACAAATATATGACGCTAGGTTCAATT
Source organism: Acanthosepion lycidas (assembly GCA_963932145.1). NCBI lineage: Eukaryota > Metazoa > Mollusca > Cephalopoda > Sepiida > Sepiidae > Acanthosepion > Acanthosepion lycidas. The sequence continues at coordinate 53,369,719 of OZ010608.1, read as the reverse complement.
AAAGAATATTGTTACGGTTGGAATGGTAAATATTGGACATGGTGTATAATATGAGTGGCAGAAAACGTGTCAGGAAGGGTAGATTATAGCAGGGAAGATAGATTGACCCTTAATCTGAAGAGGTCCAGATTAAAATATTAAGGGAGGGATGCACGTAAAGTCCTAGTTCTTGCAAAATAGTTGCCAGACTTGAACCGCATCTTTCATTTTGAAACACGAGGGAGAAAAGAGCGATTCAACTCCGTGAAAGGAACATTGTGCATCTTTTCAGTATAGGTCTGAACTGAAGGGACATGAGAAAAAAGATCATCTAAATATTTGCCATGGAAACCGTAATGTTATTGACGATTGACGTTGTATTTAAATTGGCGAAGATCGTAGTTGACATAAAAACAAACATTCGAAGAGATTTCCTCAAATGAGGAGGACCGAAGAAACTTTTAACATAAAACTTATGGTTTGATTTTAGCAACTTCAACAAAGGTCCTGGCTTAAAACGTTGCGTCTGTGGGAAGTAGCTTCTACCGAGGTAAGTATCTACACCCACCACAAGACTATGAACGATTTTAAAGTCTATCAAGACTAGAAAGTTAGTATTGAACAGCCCAGATATGACATCAGTACTCTATTTTTTAGCCTTATCTTACTCTCATAAGATAACACGTTCTAGCAAGTCATATCCAGAAATCGGCAAAAATACCTCCCATATTGTAAACTGTCACGTGTGCGGTGCTAGTGAATTTAGACAAGTGGTAATGATGTCTGCATTTAGCTAATGTCCTACGATTTCTTTTCAGATATCATCAGTTATCATCATGGTTTTGACCGGTGCACACATTTTTAAGACTGCTGAATCTGTAATTGCAACAGAGAGAGATTTTCGCGTTCATTTCTTGTTACGCCGGCATGATGCCGTTCCGGATAGAAAACCGATACTGCTCCGGGTTGAATATTATAAGACCACAGATTAAGCGCTTAAATAGAAGCCATATGGAAGACCGCGAAGCTCAATAACTCTAGAAAATGTCCAATGAGAAAGTCTGTTGTGTAATCTCCTACACGTTCAACCGGGAAACATGCTTCTGTTTTGGGATTGTCTGATCGAACAGTAAGAAGAATTTTACACACCAATAGGAAGTTCCAAACTGATAGTTGTTCAAGAATTGTAAGAGCGCAAGTGGCAAAATCGCATGGCATGCTGTGACGATATCCTTCAAAATCTTCCTGCAAATGTTCTTATCACAAGTGATGAAGTTCACTTTCATCTCATACAAAAAAAGTTTTGCTACTGGGCGTGAAATAATCCTAGACAGCTTCATAAAATGTTCTGTACACATGAAGTGACTGTGACGTTCTGAGAATGAAAGATATCTAGCGGGTGTAACAGAAAAATTGTTCATACTATGTAACAACATGTAATAATTGTCTATGCCACAAAATGTTTAATATCTAAAAAAAACACTAAACTAAGTCAGTTTCTTTTTTTACCCCGTTTTCAAATAAGACGTTTAGCCAACTTGACAATATTTGTCATAAGAATCACTGAAAAAAAAGTTATTTAGATAGAAAAAGAACAGTTTAAAATCGTTTTGTGTCAACCCTACTATTTCTTCCCAACTGAGCATTGGTGAGAGGAAAAATATTATTCAGGACCTCAATAATGGTACCAGCATTCATACACTGGCTTCCATCTTCAAAGTCCATTCAAGAACCATCAAGAGAACGGTGAATAAGTTTTAAAAAAAGGGAGAACAATATAGGGGAAATTGGATCAGGATGTCACAGCAGCAAGAGGGATCATCATTTCGACTTAAAGCTAAATACATTCTTACTGATCAAAGTTGAGTCCTATAGTATTATAAAAAACCTCCAAGAATTCCAGTAAGAAATCTTTAATCATTCCTAAGATACAACGGTTCAGAGCTTAATCTAACAAATGGACAATTTTACTGTTATATCCGGTACACAACGAGTGACTAGTGAGTTGAGAAATTTGGTGTATGGGCGTCTTAATTTTTGAGGAAAGAGTCTACTTGGTTACAGTGACATCTGTGGAGGTGTTACGGACCTTTCTGTAACCAATACTCAGAGACCTTATCAATGGATTATATATGGGAGTTTCCGGTTATCTCTGGAGTTGATCCGGTTGACATTGAAACCATGGAACCTGATAGAGAATTAGAGTGTCCATTGTGATCGGAGAAACACATGGTTTGAACGATGATCAGGAAAGGATACTAAATTGATTTTTTATTGAAAGTGTAGTCTTCTTGGTTGTAATAAAATCCCCTAATTCGTTTCCTTCGACCAACAGAGTAGCGTAAGTCAACCAATCCAACAACAAGTGTCTCCTGTTTGCATCTTTAACCACGTTTTATAGATTGAGTGTCAATTCAAATTTGCATAGGTTGAAAGAGGTTCTTTTGAAAGTCTACCCGACTCCGAGATCTCTCTTTGATTAAATATACAACTCGAAAAGCCGCCATTTTCTTTTGAGTAATATTTTACACGTGACACACGTTCGAATCCGTTTTCATCCAGGAGGTAAGCCACTTTTTCTAGTGTTACGGAAAGTGACAAACCAGTTCTCTTGCCATTGAAGTGTTAGAGTATATCAGTTGAGAGGTCAGTTGTGAGACCAGTTGATCGATCGGCTGCATCTTTACAATGTCAAACACTATGAGGATTAGCAACTGACTGGTTTAGAGTGATAGTTAACACGTTGTCTGGATTAGGACGAGCGTAATGAATTCGGTTTTCGTCGGTAATCCATTGGAAGAGGACTTAGCATAATTAAACCAGAAATATTAGGTTGGTGCAAAAATAATGACGTAATTATGTCGTTTTTTGACGTATTTTTTAACGTCAAAAAACGACATTATTACGTCATTATTTTTGCACCAACCTAATATGACAAGAACATTTTGACTTTTTTATAGACATTGGAAAAAGAAATACAATCTTTATTATTAAAATGCTATCCGATCAAGCAATACAGAGGCCGAAAGGCGTGTAACAATATTTCATTGGATATATGTAAAATCAGGCACTACTTTAGCGTGAGGTCTATCATAGATTCCGTAGTCTACCCTGTGACTTTTAGTGGAAGCAGGCTACACATTGAAGTGTAAAAATGTAAAAAGGGGTATGAATCAAACAACCGGCACAGCAAGGCGATCTTAATAAAACTGGTTGCTGCACGGGGCTATATGTTTGGTGGGTACAATCTCAACGACATTGGGTATAGAGATGATCTCGCGTTGCTGGTAGATACAGAAAATAGATTGCGGGTACTTCTAGTCAAGGGAGTAAAGAAAAACGAGACGAAAGAACGGATCGTTAGTTGCAATAAAACAATCTATGTTCGTAAACAAGACCAGCCCAAGATACGAACTACAGATTGGAGGCATCAAAGTAAAAAGCAAGCATAGGTTTAACCACCTAGAAAGTGTTTTAAGAGTCGTCGGAAAATTTGAGTCGAAAATCCGAAGAGGCAGCGGAATAGTGAAAGTGACCTTTCAAAAGCTAAACAAAGTATTAAGAACCAGGACAATTTAGTTATTATGTTGGTGCACAAATAATGACGTAATAATGTCGTTTTTTGACGTAAAAAAATACGTCAAAAAACGACATTATTACGTCATTATTTTTGCACCAACCTAATAGAAACACAGAAACTAGTGTCGGACTACTACGTGTGTCGGGTGAAAGGTTTGTAAGCTGACTATGAAGGAATGATGCTCGTTCTGTTAAATATTGCATGCACTAATTTCAGCTCTTATTAAAAAATGCTTTGTTTATTTCCAAGTACGAGTGTTGGCTGAAAGGTTTGTAAGATGACTATCAAAGAGTGAGACTTGAGCTATGAAATCTCGCAAGCATTACTTTCAGCTCTTCTTATTAAGAACTGTATTGCTTATTTCCAAGTACGAGGGTGGGCTGAAGAGTTCATAGGTCGGCTATAAAGGAGATATGCTAGAGCTGTGAAATCTTGCATGCATTAATTTCAACTCTTCTTATTAAAAACTGTATTTATCTTTTCAGGTAACGAGGGTGGGCTGAAAAAGTTCATAGAATGACTACAAAGGAATGATGTTAGAGCCTGCGTTAATTTCAACACGTCTTATTAATAACTGCATTGTTTATTCCTAGGTAAACTTACATCTGAATATTCAAAGAAAACTTCAAAATAACAAGTAGCGACTTCTGTTGAAAATGAACAGGCTGATGCATCGTGGTGTTATCAAGTACCCGCAGAAAAGGATTTAGCCCCCAAAGATATCCATTCTGACGCCCTAGATTTGTCAACAGTGCAAAAGTAGGCAGCTGAACTTAAGAGAAGAAGGGGGAGTCTTGAAGGTGACACACGGTCTGGACGTCCTGCAACTGTCATCAGCGAGGGAAACATTGATCATGTTCACTACATGGTGAGGAATAACAGACAGTTAAATCAAATAGCCAATGCTATTAGCATGTCCCACAAGAAATTTGATAACTTTTCTGTACAATGAACTTGGGATGACGAAGGTTTCTGCTCGGTGGGTGCCACGTCTTCTGACACTTGATTGAAAGCGCACCAGGCTGATCCCATTACGGGAAAAGCTGACATTGTCTGTGGCAGATCTAGCAGGTTTCTGTTGGAATTTTTGGGTACCCTGGTGTACTAGTGAGCCAGCCAAAATGAGCTGACTCATTTTATAGTTCACCGATAGAAGGGTTAACCAATCAGAAGGTTCAAAATATTCAATGCAACGTGTATAAAAGCGGCCATGTTTTTCCCGAATATTCACTGCCAGCCTTTGATATCGAAGACTGAAGAATTACAGAACAGCTGCTGGTGGTATTGGCGTTATAGTCAGCTTCAGTAGAGTGTCTGACTCGTGAGTATTAATCTTTAACGTTGTTTCATTGAACAGATTACGTACTGCGCTGTATTCTATATTCATAGACTATGGTGAACACGGTCAGCAGTTTCCTTGGACCTTTTCTAATCCCGAATATGTGTTGGCTTCTTCAAAGAGACAATCCATCAGTGGAAATACTCCTCTTCACGCGCTCCAAAAAAGAATAAGGCCGTTCCTTCTGCAGGGAAGGTGTTGGCCTCAGATTTCTGGGTTGTAAATGGCATTGTGTTTATTGACCCTCTTCAAAAGGGTCACACAATCAATTGAGTACTATGCTAACTTGCTGAGGTTGTTACGAAAGTAACCAATGCCCAGGAAATTTGACGAAAGATGTCTTGTTTTATTAGAACGATACTCTAGCACACAAGTCCTTGGTTTCAATGGCAGTTGTGTGTGACTGTAGCTTTAAACTCGTTGACAACCATCCCTATTCTCCTGATTTGGCTCCCATCTATCACCTGTTCCTCCACATAAAAAGAACACTTGGCTGGAAATCAGCATCGCAGTGATGATGACGTCATATCTACTGTTGGTAACTTTTCCACCATCAGGATAAAAGCTTATTCACCAATATGATGCAACACCAATTGACAGATGTGCGTGAATCGAAAGTGGGACTATAAGGTCACATTCCACGGGAGTATCTTGGTCAGCCTTTGAACTTTTCATCAAAAGAACGAGGATTATAATTGGGCAAAATAAACTTTGGCGAGAGAAATCATCTAGTTCAACACAGGAAACCATCTTTTCTAGCAGCAGACATAGTAATTGATAAAAGACGATTTTAAAAAAGTACTATAATTTTGACAGAGTTTAAAATATCAAGCCATTTCTTGCACTAGTTAACAACAGATTGAATGTTATTTTCGAGATATCAGTTTAACTTTAGCTACAAAGGATAAGATGTTGTGTGGAGCAATTACCACCAATGTCCTGAAGAAAAATGCGCTCTATAACTATGACCTTGTGCCATACTAAGCATGGCTTAATAAATATCAGTAATGTAGACACGTTGTTTACGACATCACTGGATAGTTTATTTCCCGGTAATTGCCAGAATACTTCAAGAAATGATTCAAATTTCCGTTTGGTCTTTTTTTTCTGTCGGCAAACAAGAATTTGATTTCATATATGCGGAAAACACTGGATTGGTTGGAATAAAAAGCAAATTTTATAAGACGATTCAATTGGCGGTTAATATATACTTTATTTTTAGACGAGCTTCTGCAGTTTGTAAACATCGAACGGTTATCCTTGGCGATATTAGGATAAGGTTCTTTGTGAAAGAAAAAAAAATAGAATTTATTTTTAAAAGTTTAAATGTTTCTCGAGTTTTAACTTTAAATGATTTTAAAAAAAAGAAAGGAATGCAATGTAAAAGAAAGAAAGAAATATTAACAGAAAACGAAGAAGGAAAAGAGAGCAAAGAAATGCGGAAAATTTAAAGACAATGACAAGCAAAGAAGGGAAAACTAGAAAGAAAGAAAGAAAGAAAGAAAGAAAGAAAGAAAGAAAGAAAGAAAGAAAGACAGAAAGATTAACGGAAAAGGAAGGAGAAGGAAAAGAGAGCAAAGAAATGCGGAAAATTTAAAGACAATGACAAGCAAAGAAGGGAAAACTAGAAAGAAAGAAAGAAAGAAAGAAAGAAAGAAAGACAGAAAGATTAACGGAAAAGGAAGGAGAAGGAAAAGAGAGCAAAGAAATGCGGAAAATTTAAAGACAATGACAAGCAAAGAAGGGAAAACTAGAAAGAAAGAAAGAAAGAAAGAAAGAAAGAAAGAAAGAAAGAAAGACAGAAAGATTAGCGGAAAAGGAAGGAGAAGGAAAAGAGAGCAAAGAAATGCGGAAAATTTAAAGACAATGACAAGCAAAGAAGGGGAAAACTGGCAAGAAAGAAAGAAAGAAAGAAAGAAAGAAAGAAAGAAAGAAAGAGAGAAAGATTAACGGAAAAGGAAGGAGAAGGAAAAGAGAGCAAAGAAATGCGGAAAATTTAAAGACAATGACAAGCAAAGAAGGGAAAACTAGAAAGAAAGAAAGAAAGAAAGAAAGAAAGAAAGAAAGAAAGAAAGAAAGAAAGACAGAAAGATTAACGGAAAAGGAAGGAGAAGGAAGAGAGAGCAAAGAAATGCGGAAAATTTAAAGACAATGACAAGCAAAGAAGGGAAAACTAGAAAGAAAGAAAGAAAGAAAGAAAGAAAGAAAGAAAGAAAGAAAGAAAGACAGAAAGATTAACGGAAAAGGAAGGAGAAGGAAAAGAGAGCAAAGAAATGCGGAAAATTTAAAGACAATGACAAGCAAAGAAGGGGAAAACTGCCAAGTAAGAAAGAAAGAAAGAAAGAAAGAAAGAAAGAGAGAAAGATTAACGGAAAAGGAAGGAGAAGGAAAAGAGAGCAAAGAAATGCGGAAGATTTAAAGACAATGACAAGCAAAGAAGGGGAAAACTAGAAAGAAAGAAAGAAAGAAAGAAAGAAAGAAAGAAAGAAAGAAAGAAAGAGAGAAAGATTAACGGAAAAGGAAGGAGAAGGAAAAGAGAGCAAAGAAATGCGGAAGATTTAAAGACAATGACAAGCAAACAAGGGGAAAACTAGAAAGAAAGAAAGAAAGAAAGAAAGAAAGAAAGAAAGAAAGAAAGAAAGAGAGAAAGATTAACGGAAAAGGAAGAAGAAGGAAAAGAGAGCAAAGAAATGCGGAAGATTTAAAGACAATGACAAGCAAACAAGGGGAAAACTAGAAAGAAAGAAAGAAAGAAAGAAAGAAAGAGAGAAAGATTAACGGAAAAGGAAGGAGAAGGAAAAGAGAGCAAAGAAATGCGGAAGATTTAAAGACAATGACAAGCAAACAAGGGGAAAACTAGAAAGAAAGAAAGAAAGAAAGAAAGAAAGAAAGAAAGAAAGAAAGAAAGAGAGAAAGATTAACGGAAAAGGAAGAAGAAGGAAAAGAGAGCAAAGAAATGCGGAAGATTTAAAGACAATGACAAGCAAACAAGGGGAAAACTAGAAAGAAAGAAAGAAAGAAAGAAAGAAAGAAAGAAAGAAAGAAAGAAAGAAAGAAAGAAAGAGAGAAAGATTAACGGAAAAGGAAGGAGAAGGAAAAGAGAGCAAAGAAATGCGGAAGATTTAAAGACAATGACAAGCAAACAAGGGGAAAACTAGAAAGAAAGAAAGAAAGAAAGAAAGAAAGAAAGAAAGAAAGAAAGAAAGAGAGAAAGATTAACGGAAAAGGAAGGAGAAGGAAAAGAGAGCAAAGAAATGCGGAAGATTTAAAGACAATGACAAGCAAACAAGGGGAAAACTAGAAAGAAAGAAAGAAAGAAAGAAAGAAAGAAAGAAAGAAAGAAAGAAAGAAAGAGAGAAAGATTAACGGAAAAGGAAGAAGAAGGAAAAGAGAGCAAAGAAATGCGGAAGATTTAAAGACAATGACAAGCAAACAAGGGGAAAACTAGAAAGAAAGAAAGAAAGAAAGAAAGAAAGAAAGAAAGAAAGAAAGAAAGAGAGAAAGATTAACGGAAAAGGAAGGAGAAGGAAAAGAGAGCAAAGAAATGCGGAAGATTTAAAGACAATGACAAGCAAACAAGGGGAAAACTAGAAAGAAAGAAAGAAAGAAAGAAAGAAAGAAAGAAAGATTAACGGAAAAGGAAGGAGAAGGAAAAGAGAGCAAAGAAATGCGGAAGATTTAAAGACAATGACAAGCAAACAAGGGGAAAACTAGAAAGAAAGAAAGAAAGAAAGAAAGAAAGAAAGAAAGAAAGAAAGAAAGAAAGAGAGAAAGATTAACGGAAAAGGAAGAAGAAGGAAAAGAGAGCAAAGAAATGCGGAAGATTTAAAGACAATGACAAGCAAACAAGGGGAAAACTAGAAAGAAAGAAAGAAAGAAAGAAAGAAAGAAAGAAAGAAAGAAAGAAAGAAAGAGAGAAAGATTAACGGAAAAGGAAGGAGAAGGAAAAGAGAGCAAAGAAATGCGGAAGATTTAAAGACAATGACAAGCAAACAAGGGGAAAACTAGAAAGAAAGAAAGAAAGAAAGAAAGAAAGAAAGAAAGAGAGAAAGATTAACGGAAAAGGAAGGAGAAGGAAAAGAGAGCAAAGAAATGCGGAAGATTTAAAGACAATGACAAGCAAACAAGGGGAAAACTAGAAAGAAAGAAAAAAAGAAAGAAAAAAAGAAAGAAAGAAAGAAAGAAAGAAAGATTAACAGAAAAGGAAGAAGAAAAGCAAAATAAAGAAAATTTAAAGAAAATGACAAGCAAAGAAGGGAGTATCTTGAAAGAAAGAAAGAAAGAAAGAAAGAAAGAAAGAAAGAAAGAAACCCATGAAGATTATAAGACAGAATGACAAATTGAGGGTATAAAAAAATTAAAAGAAAAACTTGAAGAAATTAAAGAGAAAAAAAAATTATTATAGAAAGAAAGAAAGAAAGAAAGAAGCAAGTGAAGGGTATAAAACAAACAAATAATAGAAAAAACTTTTTAAAAAATAAAGAAAAAACAAACATTAAAGAAAGGAAGCAATCAAACAAACCAACAAAGGAATACGTGTATGCCGTAAAACAAAGAAATGACAGAAAAATATGAAGAATGAAAAAGAAAAAATCAAACATTATTAAACGAAGAAGCAAACAAAGAAACAAGGAAAGAAAATATGAAAAAGACAAGTAAAGGAAACAATACAAAGAAATAACAGAAAAAAACATAAAAAAGAAAGAAAAACAATTATCTTTAAAGAAAGGAAGAAAGGACGTCGTGGAGGGTACAAAACAAACAAATAATATAAAAACTTGAAAAAATAAAGAAAAAAATATCATTAACGAAACAAACAAACAATCGAACTAGTGTAGGGTATAAAACAAGCAAATAGAGTGTAACCCGAATATAAGAGAGTTGTCGGGACCGGAGAATAATCTCTTATATCCGGGTTTTTCTTATATCCGGGTTTTTCTTATATCCGGGTTTGGTCTATTTTGTTTAGTTAAGTATGGCTCTGATTTGGGACCAGATAAAATTTCTCTTATATCCGGGTTTCTCTTATATCCGGGTTACACAGTGTTAGGTTGGTGCACTTTACATCGGGCCCCATAAGCCATCTTTGTATAAACAACGTGAGTGTTTGTTGGGACTCGCAGTCATTTGTCTCTAGTTCCTTTTGCATATTTTTATTTTTTTATTTTTTATTTTTTTTCACAATTTCCTTTTATTGTACATTTTTCTGTGTTAATTTTAAATCTCCCGTTGAAGCCTGAAGAGCGGGAGCGAAACCGGATGCTCCGCCCGTTTTTAATATGTCTCGTAATATTAAGTTTTATACTTTTATTTCGATATATATATATATATATATATATATATATATATATATATATATATATATATATATATATATATATATATATATATATATATATATATATATATATATATATATATATATATATATAACGACAACAACCTTTTATACTCACAATAAGTTTTTGGTCAAATCTATGTTAAATGACGATTGAAACTAAGACGAAATCAGACAATTTAAAAAAAACAAGTTGATTTGTCGATATATCTTCCGCGTAACTATTTTGGAGATATCCGTGCGTATATCTTTTAAAACACTTATTGTCTGTTAATTATCAGCGTGTGAAAGCTTTTCATCAGCAGTGTGACAATATCTGCTAGGCGGGATGCATTGGAGCGACAGGAGGCTAACCATAAAGAGTGAATTTATTAAAGGACATGTCGTCAACTCCACGATTGATCTCCACTTCTTAAGAATGCTTATTAACAAAAAAACTCAGAATCAAACATAGTTTTTTGTTACTTATCTCCACTGGTCAACATTGTCGCCAACAACTCCTTCATAGATAGGAATCCCAGTTTTAACAAAGGCAACATAACTTTCTTCTATTTTCCAGAAGATATTTCTGGAAAAGAAAGACATGGACAATTAACCAAATCATAGTTATTGACCAACCCACGCATAGAGAAGAATTTGTACAAACTATATATAAAAAAAGAAATCTCTTCATTCAAAGAAGTTAGCTTTTGGGAGGATGGAATTATGATGCTGTCGCAAGAGGGAGCGAAAGGTACCCGAACAAAATGGTACAGATGAAGTTGAAGAAATCTATGTACAAATATTATCTGTAAAATTCACTTCAAACGGATGCGAATTTTTGATCACGTGGTCTTTCGTTTTGTTATTTATTTTCCTTTACTAAATTATTCGCATATTTTGCCAAAGCCTTCCTATTAATCGACTAGTGTGGATGTGGAAGGTAAAAATTTATATCCGAACTATAGTGGAAACAATACAGGAACACGGAAAGCTGTGCCGACGACGTGTTTCGTCTCTTTATGGAAAACGTATTTAAGATGGTTTGAGAGACAAACTCGTGTGTGAGAAGTGTGAGTTGGAATATAGAGAAGAGTATATAAAGATCCTTATCAAATATTGCGAAACCAAAATGTTTGAAATACAGCAAAATATTTTGTTTATAAAGATCTATATCAAATATTGCGACTGTTCTAGTTCCACGTGCCATGTTTGATGGATGTCAGTTACCAGTTATCTCCTGCTAATTTTCCCACTGAAAGTTCTGCACTGCCTTAACCGGGTATTGAACTCAGACTCTTTGGGTCTGTCACTGGATATACCCCAGTGATCGAAATAAAGGGTTCAGTTCGAAATTCCAACCACCTGAAGAAGGCCGGAGCGTACAAGGCCCGAAACGTTGTGATAAATATGGCGACAAAGATGAGGACAATAGTCCGAATAATGTAAATACTGTACGTGATACCTCATCTCAGAAATATAGACAGAATAAAAAATCCTTTAAAAAATTAAGGTAAGAAAAAGAAAAGAAAAAGAATGAATAAAAGGAAAAAGGAAATAACGGAATTTGAATTTAATTTTTATTTTTTTGGCTGAAAATGTAAAAAAAAAAAAAAAAAAAAAACGTCTTTGGCGAAGCAATTATTAGGTTGTTGCAAAAATAATGTCGTTTTCTCACATATGTTACTATGTGAGAAAACGACATTATTTTTGCACCAACCTAATAATTGCTTCTGGCCACACAGCATCTAGTCTTGTCCGAAACAGAGATTGAGATAAGATGCTTCACTGGTGTTGCTTCTCTCTGAAAATTACTTTTGTGTTCGGTAGAATGAGGAATGCGACGTCAATGTCGCTGAGCTGCAAGCCAAGAGCAAGATGAAGTCTGCACTCTACAGACGAGAAAAATGGCTCGTTTTTGCTTCGCCTGAGACAGCTTCGTTTGTTATCTTTAGGAAAGTTTTCTTCGATGAAGTACCTAATTCGGCCAAATCGCTCAAATATCAATGAATGGGAAGAGTTCAGTTGCCATTCACATCTATATATTCCCCTTGATTATATTTCCAAGTCATATATCAACACCAACGAACGACTTACCAACGAACAAATCCATCAATGATTTATTTGGGGAATTGAAACAAAAGCTATTTCAAAATTGGATGGTTCTATTTATATATTATTAGTGTATATTCATGATTTAAAACATTTTCCTGTAGATTTAATACGATTTTTTCCTATGGTAATAATTTGTTGAATGGCACCAGTGAGAGAATGATTGATAGATGATTATTAACAATTATTTGGCTTTCCTTCAATGTGTCCTTAACGATTGGCTCTGATTGATAGATTATTATTACCAATTATTTGCTACATTGGTTCTTAACCATTGACTGTATGATTAAATGAGGATGATTCTTGTAAATAAAGACCTGAACGATTCAACAATTTCTGGTTGCTAACCAACTGACGAACAGAGAACGATTGCTGCAGGCCTTATATATAACCAGCCCGGTATCTGTCACTTTGTAAATCTCGGCGTTTTTTCTCTGATAGTTCGTATACTGCATGCTAATAAGGCGAAAGCCAACAGATATCTACTCAGACTACTTAACGTAAGTACATCCGGAAAAGAAACGATAGCTATAATAATTTTTTAAAAATGGAAAGTCTTCCTTGAAGCTTTAATGTTAGCTTAAATTTCAAGTTAATAGATTAAATTTAATATCTTTAATAAGGAAAATACATTGCTGTATTTCAAAAACAAATTTAAATTGACTAGGAAGACATCCCAGTATGTTTCGACTCTAAATTGGGGAGGGGAAAGTATTTTGCAGTCATTCCCAGAAGGATTGGAACGACCATAAATTTCTTTTGGTTGCAATATTTATTAAGGATCTTTATAAACAAAATACTTTGCTGTATTTCAAAAACTAATTTATATTGACTAGGAAGAAAACACACTGTGTTTCAACTCTAAAATGGGGAGGGGTAAGTATTTTGCAATAATTCCCAAAAGGATTGGAACCACTAGAAAATCTTTTGGTCGCAATATTTGATGTAGATCTTTATAAACAAAATATTTTGCTGTATTTCAAAAAATAATTTATATTGACTAGGAATAAATCCCAGAATGTTTCGACTCTAGATTGGGCAGGGGAAAGTATATTGCAGTAATTCCCAATAAGATTGGAACCACTAAAAACATTTTGGTTTCGGAATATTTGATAAGGATTTTTATATACTCTTCTCTATATTCCAACCCACACTTCTCACACACGAGTTTGTCTCTCAATCCATCTTAAATACGTTTTCCATAAAGAGACGAAACACGTCGTCGGCACAGCTTTCCGTGTTCCTGTATTGTCTCCACTATAGTTCGGATATAAATTTTTACCTTCCACATCCACACTAGTCGATTAATAGGAAGGCTTTGGCAAAATATGCGAATAATTTAGAAAAGGAAAATAAATAACAAAACGAAAGACCACGTGATCAAAAGTTCGCATCCGTTTTAAGTGAATTTTACAGATAATATTTGTACATAGATTTCTTCAACTTCATCTGTGCAATTTTGTTCGGGTACCTTTCGCTCCCTCTTGCGACAGCATCATAATTCCATCCTCCCAAAAGCTAACTTCTTTGAATGAAGAGATTTCTTTTTTTATATATAGTTTGTACAAATTCTTCTCTATGCGTGGGTTGGTCAATAACTATGATTTGGTTAATTGTCCATGTCTTTCTTTTCCAGAAATATCTTCTGGAAAATAGAAGAAAGTTATGTTGCCTTTGTTGAAACTGGGATTCCTATCTATGAAGGAGTTGTTGGCGACAATGTTGACCAGTGGAGATAAGTAACAAAAAACTATGTTTGATTCTGAGTTTTTTTGTTAATAAGCATTCTTAAGAAGTGGAGATCAATCGTGGAGTTGACGACATGTCCTTTAATAAATTCACTCTTTATGGTTAGCCTCCTGTCGCTCCAATGCATCCCGCCTAGCAGATATCGTCACACTGCTGATGAAAAGCTTTCACACGCTGATAATTAACAGACAATAAGTGTTTTAAAAGATATACGCACGGATATCTCCAAAATAGTTACGCGGAAGATATATCGACAAATCAACTTTTTTTTTTTAAATTGTCTGATTTCGTCTTCGTTTCAATCGTCATTTAACATAGATTTGACCAAAAACTTATTGTGAGTATAAAAGGTTGTTGCCGTTATATATATATATATATATATATATATATATATATATATATATATATATATATAAAAGTATAAAACTTAATATTACAGTATAAATAAAAGTATAAAACTTAATATTACGAGACATATTAAAAACGGGCGGAGCATCCGGTTTCGCTCCAGCTCTTCAGGCTTCAACGGGAGATTTAAAATGAACACAGAAAAATGTACAATAAAATGAATTTGTGAAAAAAAATAAAAAATAAAAATAAAAATATGCAAAAGGAACTAGAGACAAATGACAGCGAGTCCCAACAAACACTCACGTTGTTTGCACAAAGAAGGCTTACGGGACCCGATGTAAAGTGCCTCCAGAACATTTAGATGCAATAAGGAGTGAGACCGGGACAACACGGTGAACCAGTCAACACTAGTATTTAGTCACCCCCCACGAGGGCATCATGTAGGACAAGGCCGGTTTAACGTGGGATCTCCGAGCCCGTGGCCTCGGCCAAAAATATGCCCATTGAACCTGTATAAACGGCTTCAGGGTCGGTTTACCTCCCCGAAAGAGACTACGCCCTTCGGCGTAGACTCGTTCGGGTTCCTCCCCGCCCGAAGGCAGAGAGTTCAACCGATCAACCGATCAGCCGGTCAGCTGGACGTCTGACTTCAGACTGAACCAGTCAACACTAGTATTTAGTCACCCCCACCCACGAGGGCATCATGTGGCACAAGGCCGGTTTAACGTGGGATCTCCGAGCCCGTGGGATTTCCGAGCCCGTGGGCTCGGCCAAAAATATGCCCTTTGAACCCGTATAAACGGGTTCAGGGTCGGTTTACCTCCCCGAAAGAGACTCCGCCCTTCGGCGTAGACTCGTTCGGGTTCCTCCCCGCCCGAAGGCAGGGAGAGTTCAACCGATCAACCGGTCGTCCGACTTCAGACTGAACCAGTCAACACTAAATTTGGCTGCACAATCTCTGTTCTTTAATAGGTGTTCACATATGGCGGAACTATAGGTGTTCGAGACAAATCCATTCAAAGGCAAAGTGTGATTTCTAATTTTTGTAGGAATGTGTTGTTTTATTCTCATGTCTAAGCGTTGAGTTGTTCTCCCTATGTAGTCGGCTCCGTAACTACAAACGTATTTGTAAATAATTGAATTAATTTAAAGGGGAGGGAGAACGTCTTTACACGCAGATCTAAACATAGGCCGAGTTTGAAAAATAATCCGAACTTCGGCAGAGAAAAAACAACAATTTTGGATGAAATTTGTTTGGCTATTTTTTTTTTTTTTTTTTCACAACTTCCTTTTATTGTACATTTTTCTGTGTTAATTTTAAATCTCCCGTTGAAGCCTGAAGAGCGGGAGCGAAACGGGTTGCTTCAACCGTTTTTAAAATGTCTCGTAATATTAAGTTTTATACTTTTATTTCGATCATTAAATTTTGTACCGACAAAAATATCTTTAAATATATATATATATATATATATATATATATTTGGAAGAATAAATTTTGGCGACCATTTCATTCCGATTTATTAGTGATCCATTTTTATCGTTTCTTTTATGCCCTGTGTCCCTTCAAGATGTTGATGCTCACAGCTCGACACAATTTCCTGTCCTTTGTAGCTCTTAATAAATATTGTCTTTTTGTTATCGCTGCTAAAGCCTGTTCTGACATTCATTTACTCATATTCCTTAGGTAGATCATACGCTGTTTTCCTCTGTCCTACTTACCTTCAATATGTCCCTTTGAGTATCAAATTTATCAAGCCTTCTTTCCACACTATTTTCCCTAGAAATGTCAACTGTCTCTTTCTGATGAGCATCGTTTTTGTTTCCGTTTTTCTTTAAAATGTTATCCTTGCTCACATATTCGGTCCATAGTATTCTCAACACCCTTGTGTAGAAGATTTTTGTTGCCCTGCTTAATCTGTGAAGAGATTATCCAGAATTAACTGTCATACGGGAGAACTGATATTCCATAACAAATAACGAAATTTTCCAGGTTTCATAATACTCTGCTCAGCTTTTGGAAGGCAACTCTTGCTATTCCAATGCACATCTTTATTGTAGAAACAATCTGGTTCAGTCTGAAGTCGGACCACCGACTGACCGGTTGATCGGTTGATTTCAGAGTCGCATGTCCGTCCTCTGTTAAAATACTTCCCAGATATTTGAATTGATGTAATTGTTTGATTTTGGTGTCTCCAATTTGCAATTTAGACTGTCCCTTTTGTTAAAAAAAGATGAATTCTATCTTGATGTTTCAATTTTCTTGAATATAGAATTAGGAAACCTTTCAAATGTTCTTTTTCAAAACATGTTTCAAACAGAATATTTAATTCTTCAAACACTTTTTAATAGATTCTTATTTCTTATGAAAAAGGATTAAATACTTTGTCCGTCCTGGGTATGACGATAAACCACATCCGCGTCCCAGGTAAGACAATAAACAACATCACAGTCCCAGGTAAGACGATAAATTACATCCGCGTCCTCAGTAAGACGATAAAATACATCCGCGTCCCGGGTAAGACGATAAACTACATCCGCGTCCCGGGTAAGACGATAAACTACATCCGCGTCCTAGGTAAGACGATAAACTACATCCGCAACCTAGGTAAGACGATAAACTACATCTGCGTCCCTGGTAAGACAATAAACAACATTCGAGTCCCAGGTAAGACAATAAACAACATCCGCGTCCTCAGTAAAACGATAAACTACATCCGCGACCTATGTAAGACGACAAACTACATCCGCGTCCTAGGTAAGACGATAAACTACATTCGAGTCCCAGGTAAGAGAATAAACAACATCCGCGTCCCCAGTAAGACGATAAAATACATCCGCGTGCTAGGTAAGACGATAAACTACATCCGGTAACAAGGCATCTGATCAGGAGGTTTTGAGGAGCATGTAACCACCTCTTAATTGCTGGCGTTTCCAGGTTCACCCTGACCCGGGTTGGTAGCACCTGTTAGGGTCCTAGTTATGGGCAAATAGTTGGGGTCAAAACACTATGAAAGTGTAAAAATAAGTTTTAATACCAGCAATTTATTTTTGAAGAAAAATTTTTTTACCAGCAATACATTTTTTAATAAAAATATTACCAGCAATAAAAATCTTGTCGGCGTTAAATAACCCATTGAGGTTGATAAGCCGTAAAACAAAACAAACCAAACCAAACAAACTAAAGACACTGTGCATGCTATTTTTATTTTTCAAATAATTTTTTGTTTACTACTTAATAAATTCTCATATTATTTATATAATTTCACCCGGATTATTATATATTTGGTCTTGTTCTAAAAACGTTTCGGCCTATGTAATCTCCGGCCTGCATCACGTGCTTTTCAATTACGGTAACTTTCATGTAATTTGAAACTCAACCATTTTTCGGTATCAGTCTATATTCTGAGATGAGTTATTATGTACACTATTTACATTATTCAGACTATTGTCCTCATCTTTGTCGCCGTATTTACCACAACAAGGACACATGGCACAGAGGATAAAGGTGTTGGTTAAATCCAGTGACAGGACCCAAAGAGTGTGAGTTCAATACGGGGTTAAGGCAGTGGAGAACTTGGAGAGGGGAACCAACAGGAGATAACCGATAACTGACATCCATTAGACATGGCACGTGGAACTAGAACAGTCTACCCCAGCAAGCGAAATAAAGGGTCCAGTTCAACATTCCAACCACCTGAAGAAGGCCGGAGTGTACAACGGCCGAAACGTTGTGATAAATATGGCAACTAAGATGAGGATGTTAGCCCGAACTATGTAAATAGTGTACATAATACCTCATTTCAGAAATATGGACAGATACTAAACATGGTTAAACAATTTACAAATTCTTGCAACTATATTAAAAATTAAAACGAACACTTAACAAAATTAATTATCAATATAGTACAAATGTTCTGAAATATCTATGTTAAAACAAAAGTTTTATTTTTTTTAAACAAGCCATCTATAACCTCCCAATAAGAATTCAATTTTTAAGTTACCTGCCTTGCACTAAAATCTTTGCAACATGGAAATTTTTGCACATGACCGGAACTGTTAACGGTTTAACAACAAAAGAAAAATTTACTTCAGCAAACAGTTTTTTTTCTTAGTCATCATAACTCTTAGCAAAAATAAAAGCCTGAAGATGACATTGTGTTAATGTCGAAAGTACTCGTAAATAAAATGGATATACATCAATATGGTAATTTTCTTTCTTCCTTTAATAAGGACACTAAGAAACTCGTTTGTAGATATGAGAGGATGCTATGAAGAATAAGTAGAAAAGCTTGTCTAAATTGTGTAATGATACATGTCTTAATGAAAACATGCTACCAAAATATACGCCACAGACACAGAGACACAGACACACACACACACACACACACTATATATATATATATATATATATATATATCGCAATACATTGTGTTGGTGAATCAGGCGTTTTTGTAGGCGAGTTATTTGTTAATAAAAATTGGTGTTTTGTTTACTTTTTTAATAAAAAATATTTTATTTTCAGGTTATAAAAAGCGTGTTGATAATCATACTCATTTAAAAATGTTATTGTTGAATTTTTATGTTTCTTTTTTCATAATAAATATTGTTTTAAAACGCCTGATAATAATGCGCCAACACAATATATATATATATATATATATATATATATATATATAATGTTAATGTCTTTGTTTGCACAA
Organism: Acanthosepion lycidas; assembly: GCA_963932145.1. Taxonomy (NCBI): domain Eukaryota; kingdom Metazoa; phylum Mollusca; class Cephalopoda; order Sepiida; family Sepiidae; genus Acanthosepion; species Acanthosepion lycidas. Next base: position 53,350,592 of record OZ010608.1, on the reverse strand, counting down.
GACATTTTAAGAGTGTGCTTTGAAACTTTTAATCAGTGTAGTAAGTTCCCGTAACTAAATATGTGTAATAATGTCTAGACTTTCAATTTGAATAGAATTCATTTCGTTGTCTTGTGATAAAGCAGAACATTTTGAACCGATCCATATTGTATTGTCCAAGGCAGACGTGAATTCTTTTGTGTCATTTATTCGAAGCTGCATTGCATTTCATTCTACAGCATTCAAATCGAAAAGCCATTCTTGTTTGACAGAATTTTTCTCTTGCCTTAACGGAGTATTTATCAATGTTTCTACAGAATAATTCTGAAGCCGACCCAGTCTTCAAAGCTTGATTATTTATTTTTACGTTTTCAGATCAATTGGAATTACATTTATTTCTCTTAAGAAACATATACCGAGTACATTTTGTTCGACTTTTGCTTCATCTCTGGACAATGGGTGTCAATTCGAAATATGCAATATTTTCGTAGTAAGTTCATTAAAATTAGAATTGTTTTCATTTTTTTACGGCCCTTTAATACAAAGCCAATTTGATGTTCACATCAAAACTGTGGCTGTGCTTTCACTGTCTTCTTTTATTCTGTGTCACATTCCTTCAGTGGCTCCCTAGATTAAACCCTAGTGATAATTCATCTTAAAATTAAGTGTATTTTTGTTTCTTAAAGACCCTAAACCCTAGGCCAGTTTCACGTGTGTATCTTTGCGTTACTTTAGAATAGAATGTTCAGCTGTGAATGACTACCTTTTTGCAACAAAAAGCTACTGCTACTACTGCTACTCCTGTTACTCCTCTTGATGTAGACCCTAAATCCAAAGCCAGTTTCACGGGCGTAACTTTGCGTTAGAACAGAGATATCAAAAACTACAGTAAAAAGACGAAATTGGTTTAACAAGTTTATAACCTTTAGAAGAGAATATTTAGCTGTGAATGACTAACTTTTTACAGCAAAAAGCTACTGCTGCTACTGCTACTCCTGTTAATCCTCTTGATGTAGACACTAAACCCAAAGCCAGTTTCACGTGAGTATTTTTGCGTTAGAAATGAGTTATCAAAAACAACAGTAAAAGCCGAAATTGTTTTAACAAGTTTATTAGAAGAGAATGTTTAGCTGTGAATATCTAACTTTACAGGAAAAATTCTACTGCTGCTACTGCTGCTCCTGCTATTCCTCTTGATGTGGGAATATTTTTATGTCTTTCGTCCGACGGCCGATCCAAACTTGTAGAGAAATGTTCTCCTTCACAACACTGTGCCTCCACTGTTTTCTTCTTCTTCTTCTTCTTCTTCTTCTTGTGTCATTCCAGTGGCTCTTCACAATTCCAATCCTTTCTAGCTCTCAGTAAGGTTTGATAGTTCGTTATTCCACGAAATCTCTGTTCTGTCATCCATTTACACAAGTTTTTTAGGAATCTTACTAATTGCTTTTGACTGTCCCCCTTGCCTTCAGTGTGCCCTGTGAATTTTAAGTTCGCCAAACCTTCTTTCCTCGTTGTGTCCAAGAAATTTCAAAAGTCGCTGACTGATTCTAAATATAAGTGTCTATTTATGTTTCTGTTTTCCTCAAAGTTCTTTGTTACTCATAAGTTCAGTCCATATTTTTATTATCAGTAGTAGAAGTATTGATTTTTATGTGATCATGGCTCTCCACAGCTTTCTCTTTCGTGTGTTTCTTAGCAGTTTTTTCTCCTTTCCCTGAGGACCCCGTCCCGGTTCCGCCATCCACAGAATCCCGTCAATTAAGTGGATCGCTGTCTTCCCCTATTTCTCTCGCCTTCAATATGACCCGTGAGGGTTAACCTTTCCTAACTCACTCTCCTCGTTATATGTCCAAGGAATTTCAGCTGTGTTTTCCTGATTTGCAGCACAAGTATTCTTTCCGTTGCCATTATCGTTGCTAACTCACTCTGTCCAGATAATTCTCACTATCCTTCTGTAGAACCACCTTTCTGCTGTTGCTAGTTTTTTTTTTTTTACTCGTCCGTTGAAAGATTGTCTAACATTCACTGCCATATAAGCGGGTGGATCTCACATAGCAATGCAGCACTCTTTTCTTTGTTTCTAACGATATTTTCCCCGTTTCTCATCTTGACTTTTGGAATGTCTCTTTCGTTAGTCCAATGCATGTTCGGATCTCGGTGTCACATTTTTTATCCCCTGTTAAAATACTTCCCATATATGCGAACTTCTGCACCTGCGTAAATTGTATATTGGGTTTTTTTCTCTTTCTGATGACCAGACTTCCTGATGATCATCTTGCAGTTGGCGGTTAGTCCTTTTTTCTCGCTTTCTTCTAGTACCATGTCTAGGAGGTCCTGTAGTTTCATTTGCGAGTCGGCCATCAACTGAGCACCTTGCTTATCTTTTAAAATGCTTCTTTCGCTAGCCCAATGCGTGTTCGAATCTCGATGCCGCGTAACAATATTGAATACGAGTTCTTTACACAAGTAGACTGAACAGAAGAAATATTATCGTGGATCTTTTATTAAATTAAGCATTGTCAACTATTATTAATTCTTTTCATCGTTTGATTGTTAGTTTCTTTAAACCAACAGTAATAACTTTTCTTAAACGGTTACACCCTTAGTATATCAGCAAAGCTCCTAAGACACAAGGGGTTACTGGACAGAAACATTAATAATGAGCGGAAAGAGATAAGAGTAATCAGGACAATAGATAGCGATTGACATTGCATTTAAATTTTTGCCGATTAAAGTTGGCTGGAAAGCATGGAGTCGGAGGGTAGTTCCACAAACGAGAAATGCGTAGCATAGAATTTATGTCTACATTTAGACAGCTGGACTGTAAATTGATAAGATTTCGACGCCGGTCTAGTGCTGCGTTTAAATTCAAAATGTCTAGGCGAAAATCTCATCCAAACAATAACCATGAAAGTATTTATAGAAAAGACAGTGGAAAAGAGACTGAAACCGAGTCACCAGATAAGGACCGTTAATATTGCTGATTCTTCTTTGGATTTTATCATGGAACTCAGCGGCACCGGACCATATTTGGCAGTAGTATTTTAAGAATGGACAAATTTTAGACTTATAGATATGTAAGATCGATTCTGGAGAGAAAAATTGTCTCGCATGACACAGAGAACCGACTTTCTCAGCAGCTGACCTAGCAATGGATTTAATATAGTCTTTGCACTTCGCGTCAGCTGAGAACGTTAGCCAGAGAAGGTGTAACGAGTCGTTTTCCTGGAACCGGGTAAATTAAATGGATTTACGAATAAGTTTTTTTAATGCATCCCTTCCAATCACTCCCTGTATCGCACTGTTTCTCTCTCTCTCTCTCTCTCTCTCTCTCTCTCTCTCTCTCTCTCTCTCTCTCTCTCTCTCTCTCTATCTATCTGTTTCCCTCCCAGACATGATACAGAGACAAAGGTCTTATAGTCACTGAATATAGTACCGGTTAAAAAGCTCTTCCGTTTATTTAATGTGTGCGGCTTCGACAGTTGAATATCTTGATGTCAAATTGCATCTCAACATTGGAAAAGTAGAATCATACAGAAAAAAAAAATTGTGAATTTAAAGCACGGTAATGGATAGCGGCTGGGATTGAGAAATCGGGGAGCCGAGTTCGAATTCCAGTCGAATCTATTACATTCACTTACGTGCTAATACCCTTGGGAAAGATATGAATCTTTTTCTCCCCCTATCGGTAAATAGCAGGATAGACCTTGGCAACTGGTCTACCGCAGAAAGAAGTGGCAACGTACTGTGGGAAAAAAATCTGCCTCGTCAGTCATGTGTCGAAAGATACATGATCGCCTTAGCGTGTATCACTCATAGCAGATAACTGATTAATGTGAATTTGAAGCACCCAGGCAGATTATTGAGACGATAGCTATAGGCATTGAGCAAAGGTGATCTCGTAATTAATGTTCCGAGTTTATTTCTGACAAGATAAAACACCATTATCGGTCAACATTACAGGCCGAGAGTTATGTAAAAATATCAAAATACCGTAATACCAAACCGGTTTCGATTAATACAGAGGCAAAGAGAAAAAGGAAGATTATTTTTCAATCCCCCGGTCAATTCAAAAGTGAAAATCAAAATTGGTCAGAAATTTTTTACCATATTGAACAAATACTTTCCGGTAAACAGCGTATTCTATGAAAACTTTAACAAGGAAACTATAAAAATTACTTATAGCAAGATGCTCAACATGGAGAAGATCAGAAGATGCATGACCAGAAAGTGCTGAGGGGTATTGCCACGAGTAATATAAAATTTATAATTGTCGAAAAAGGGACACTTGCCTATTAAATGGGTCATGTCTGACATCGATCTAGACAGCCTCCCCAAGATGAATTAAATTGACTCGCGTTTAAAAGGAGATACATTAACCAATGTAACATCATTCAGATTGGGAAAATATTTTAATTAACTTGAGGTGGAACAAGTACATTGGATCAATAGCTGCATCTACTGCAAGGAAAGTTGGTTTACTGTGCCGTGCCAGAAGGTTTTTTTCTCGTGAGAGTCCATCTTACACATCTACCATTTGTATGTGCATTGAATGCTGTTGGATATCTGATCTGGTGCCCCTGCTGTTCATCTCGTTTCTCGACAAAAAAGAAGGATCTGCAATGTAATCTGTCCTGACTTGACATCTCGACTTCAGTCACTTGCTCGCAGACTCGATGGGGCTTCCCTCTGTCTTTTCCACAAATATTTTCTTAGCAAGAGTTTTTTTTCCCCTGGTGCCTTGACTACATGAATTTAAGTGTGCTACTAGATTGGCAACTAGGTCCCGCCCATTTTCTGTTGAAATAATTTATTTTATATTATATTTAAGATGTAAGCATATAATGCGACCCTCACCCAAACTTTCCAGTGACGGGTCAATGATCACTGTTATCTGTTATCTGTTTGGATAAGTCTTGTTCTTATGTCCATCGTCTTTGTCATGTTGAATTGATAATGTTAATTATATTTTATGAATATGTCCTGAAGATGGTTTATTAGACCTAAACGTTCGACGTTGACATTATATTAACATTAAAACAGTATAATTGCATATGAAGATTTTTGTTTGTTTTTTCCGTATATTTTTCTTCATATATATATATATGTATATATGTATATATATATATATATATATATATATAGAGAGAGAGAGAGGGAGAGAGAGAGAGAGAGAGATTATCAACACCATCATTTATGTACTGTTTCCTTTTTGGAGGTGAGTTATCATGACTCTCCACATGACTCTTTTTTTTAACTCTAAGCAACATTTCACTCTTTACCTCGTTGTCTCTTTACCTCGGTATCCCTGTTCTGCTATCAATTTACATAAAATAACGAGGTAAGTTGATAACTGTTACGCTATGCCACTTCAGGAAGTGAGTGATCATAGTTTTTCACAACTTCCTGTTCATTGTACCTTTAATACTCTAACGGCCAGATCACATTGAAACACCAGTTTCAGTACGATCACCGCGGTTAAACAACGTCGAGCCTGAATTGTAGCTAGATGGGTGACAGCTTAGGAATACCAGGTGCTTGGATATGAGGGTGGTGTAGTGGATAATGGTTCGAAATTGTTAATAGTAGAGCCGAGTTCTAATTCTAGTTGGGGTTATTGTATTCTCTCCCAGCTATGGGTTAATTAGTAAGCCTTGTATCACGAAATAATAATTATCTCAAAAAGAATTCTAAAATATTTTCTGGTTTTAAATAACCAGCAAACGGTTGATGAGCAGTCAAAAAGGAATCAATCAATGTTTAAGCAACTTTGGATTCTTTAACTTCCTTTCTTGTCCCTTTTAGGACGTCAGCGATCATGGCTCTCCACAGCTTCCTGTTTCTTATAGCTGTAAGTAAATTTTGATACTTTACCTTCCCTCCTTGTCCATGCTCTGCCATCCATTTACATAAAATCATTTAGTAAGCTATACGCTGGTTTCCTATGCCCTTTTGGAACATGTGTGATCTTGGCTCTCCACAACTTCCTGTTCCTTGTAGCTTTAAGCAAATTTTGATACTTTACCTTCCCTCCTTGTCCATGCTCTGCCATCCATTTACATAAAATCATTTGGTAAGCTATACGCCGGTTTCCTATGCCCTTTTGGAACATGTGTGATCATGGCTCTCCACAACTTCCTGTTCCTTGTAGCCTTAAGTAAATTTTGATACTTTACCTTCCCTCCTTGTCCATGGTCTGCCATCCATTTACATAAAATCATTTAGTAAGCTATACGCCGGTTTCCTATGCCCTTTTGGAACATGTGTGATCATGGCTCTCCACAACATCCTGTTCCTTGTAGCCTTAAGTAAATTTTGATACTTTACCTTCCCTCCTTGTCCATGCTCTGCCATCCATTTACATAAAATCATTTAGTAAGCTATACGCCGGTTTCCTATGCCCTTTTGGAACATGTGTGATCATGGCTCTCCACAACTTCCTGTTCCTTGTAGCTTTAAGTAAATTTTGATACTTTACTTTCCCTCCTTGTCTTTGCTCGGCCATCCATTTACACAAAATCATTAGCTAAGCTGCATGCTATTTGCCGATTTGATTCTGCCTTCTCTCTTTGTCTCTGCTCTGGTATCCATTTGTACAAACTCATTAAGCAGGTTGATTGCTTTTTCACTCTTTTCCCGTTCCCATCTTGTGAGTATTACCCTTTCTCTGGGCACGTGGCCGAGGGGTTCTGATAATGAGACCCGGGTTCGAATCTCACCATGGTCGATTTGTCAGGAAGGAGACTTCCTGATGTTATCGAACTGAAGAGGTCGATCCCAGCGTGCGGCACCTTTGGAAAGTGCCTGAAAACCATATCCCAGGCTGATCCAAGTCTTGTGAGTGAAACTGGGTAGATGATACCCTTGGGTACCGTCGATAGCTGTTCTAGCACGAAGTCACAAGTCATCGTTGCCGAGGGCTTCAGCGAGCTGGCCTTGTTCAAATTGTTGATCATGCTAGATAACACGCTCTTTCCCAGAAACTGTAAGCAAGGTTTACTTAGCATAGTTGCAGTATAAACCACTGGTGGGCTCTGTGGTATTCAATAAACACAAATGCGCATGAGCAAGCGTCTGCAATAGGGATTGGCTAGCCGCCCTAGTAGACAGATATCCTCAAATACGAGTGGCCAGCTATACATTACACTTTCTAAACAGTCCTTCCTCATAATGTCCCAGAAATTTCCCCTGTCTCTTTTTGATTTTCTTTAGGTCCTATTTCTTTCTACCATATTCTGTCCGTGCTATTCTCAGCATCTCTCTGTAGAGCAACATTTCGAGCCTCGTCTTCATGTGTAATGAAATAAATCAGCATTTATCCTCAATACTAAGCGTTCGATACGATGTAATAGTTCAGCACTTGTTCATTTGTTTCTATCGAAATAGTCTTGTTACTTTGCTTAGTTTCTGGGAGGCACCTTTCTCTCTTACGATGCATCCTCTGAGTCAGTTCTCTGACTCACACTTTCTGTTGTCTGTTATTACACTACTCGGATAGTTAAATTTTTCTACCTGCTTGATTCTGATGATGTCAGTTCGAAGCTTACATATTGCTGATGTCTATACATTTTTTTTATAGTTTAGTTAGCGGCACATCAACTCCTTATGGGTCATTTCATGCTGAAATTTAATTTTCTTGGGAGCATTAATAATTTCCTTTACAAAAATGTATCTCCTGTAATATTTTTTTTTAATTTTTAATTTTAATTTTTTTTATTGTTGTTATTTTTTATATGTAAATGTATTGCTGGTATTTTTACTATAATTTCATAGTGTTTTAACCCTAGTTTGAGAAATAGCTATTTGCCCATAGTTAGGATCCTAACAGGTGCTAATATCCCGAGAGACGGTGGACCTGGGGACAACAGCGGTTAAGAGTTTCTATACTTCTCAAAACCTCCTAATCAGAGGCCTTACTACCGGATGTAGATCATAGACAAGGGTTTATTCTTTCTTACCGCTTTCCTTCTCTGGGAGATTTTGTAGTTTCCTTTCTAAGTCCGTCATCATCAGAGTATTATCCGCGTGTCTTATGTTGTTAAGATTATAAGCGCCAATAATAAATCTTGTTATGTCTTCTAGTTTTCTTAGAATCATTTCTCTCTATGCGGTAAATAAATCCGGTGAATAAAAAGCATCTTTGTCTTATTCCCCTTTATATGTTTACGCACTCGTTTCCTCTCCTGGTGAAGGTGGATTGTTCCCAGTAAATTATTATTATTATTTAATATGTTCACATATAAATCGAGCTTACCTAGTAGTTCAAATGTTTTTTTTTCTGTCCTACCTCCTCCAAAACTTTTACGTAATCTACAAAACATATGTATTTATATTAATCATTTCACCCCAAGCAAGGCAATAATGTCACTAAAACGCAACGAGTTACTCGGAGTGTTGAATATCGGTTGAGAAAAGAAAAGACCTTTGACATTAATTCTCCTGCATCGGTGTGTGAGCAGAAATCGGAACTGGTGATAACATAAACAGGAAATGCATCCAGTAGCTAAAATAAACAGGACGCAAAGTTGTCTTGGGCCTTGAACAAACAGGGTGCACAGGTGTCATGAGCGGAAGGAAGTGCGTGCTTGTTTGGAAGCATGCCGGGAGAGCCGTCGGCAAACAAAGTTTCGTAGGTGACATGCCGGAAGAACGCGTAGCCACGTGAAGTTGCGTAGGTGTCCAAACGTTATTTAACCGGTCTAATTCTAGATCTGGACAAAGAATTTGACTAAAGATTCACCGAAGATTTATCTCCGTCAATAATTCCTGGGTGTGCAATCTAAACCTCTGGCATTCTCCCTCTCTCTACCCATTCGCCGCAACTCGAAAAATAAAGATATATATATATATATATATATATATATATATATATACATATATATATATATATATATATATATATATATTAAATGTGAATTAACTTTAAGTGTCTAATGTTTGTTTTTCTTTCTCTTTCAGATTTAAAAACAAGTCTTTGGCAATTTCAACTATGGAAAGATTAACAAACAAGTTATGGTCATCAAAGCCTATTACGAAAATGGACGTTCAAACAGAAATGCATTTCGCATATTTCGAGATTTTTGGGGGCCAACATAATCGACCATCGAGAGTGCAATTGGAAAAAGTGTTCGTAAATTCAAACAAACTGTGCCGGTGGCAGATGTGAAAACAACACTACTTGCTCGTTAACGCCGATCAGCTGAAAAGATTGCTGCAATGCACGAGAATGCAACCGAAAATCCAGACACCTTTATTCGTCAACGTGAGCAGAAATTAAACCTGTCCACAACAAAGTTACATCGAATTTTGTCAAAAGATTTACAAAATTCAATTGACACAAGAACTGAAACCTGCTGACCATTTGCAGCGCCATACATTCGTCGAGTGGACAAAGTGATGAACATTTTTTTTAGCAAAAAATCCTCTTCAGTGATGAAGCCCATTGTCATCTTCGTGGATTCGTTAATACCCAGAATTGTGGCATTTGGACTGATGAAAATCGAAGGAAGATTGTTGAAAAGCCACTGCATCCACAAAAGGTCACTGATTGATGTGCATTTATGCTAGCAGAATTATTGGGCCGTATATTTATAAATTTGAACGTCGATTTTTGTAATAATTGATAACTTTAACACGTTGTTTGATTGTTAATCTTTCCAATTGTTGAAATTATCAAAGACTTAAGTTATTAAATCTGAAAGAAAAAGAAAAAAATCATTAGATGCTTAAACTTAATTCACATTTAAAATCGGTCCAAGTTATTGGAACACCCTTTATATATGTGCTCGCCGCCTTATTTGAGACCAACAGAAATATGCTACTGGAGTGAGAGTGAACAAGAAGGCTTTAGTGAGGTGAAAGTACAAAAAAGAATGGATTTCAAGAAGACAGAAGATGGCGATAAACACTACAATTAATTTTTTTTTTTTGTCGGTGGTAGGTTAGCAAGAACCTGGAAGAGAGAAACAGAAACTATTAGAATAGAAATTACGGTCACATTTAGCTATTTCAACAATCAAACGATGAGACCTAGTTGCCAATCTAGTACTAATCTTCATTACATGCTGTCGATTTAGTGAGTCTCATGAGAAAAACTAGCATGAAAATATTTATATAAAAGCGAGGAGGAAATAACAGAAGGCAATTGTTATGGATTCCGGGATGAAATCCGGTACCAATAAATAACAAACGCCAAGAATAAATATATGAAAATGATGTATTAACGTAATAATACAAACTGGTAATGCAGGTTAGTAGTTCCAGGAATACGGGTTAGTAGCAAAATATATATACAGTCTTTGGAATTGAAGTATCGCTGGATGACTTCTTACTCAGTTTACGTGCTCGCTCACTGTGACTCTTGCTCGCTACGTTCGTTCTGTCTGTCTGTTACCTTCACCTTCTGTCGGTTACCTACAACGCTGTTACCTCACCCTCACTCTTCCGGTTACCTACAACCTTTCACTCTCGGGTATTCACGTAGCAGTAGTATATGTATATACTGGGTGAGTCCAATTGTGTAAAAAGGGGAGGGCCCCTCAACAGAAATACACCATTTGCAAATATAATTGCTTTATAAATCCCTATTTACCAGTGTTAAACAAAATAAAGTTTAAAGTTGCGATTTTTATTGCGATGATAATAAAAGTCTTTGTGAATTTATCGCCGCGTCTGATTCATTTACATTCAACTGTATCATTATTATTGGGGGAAGGTTTCCTGTTTTTAGATTTACATTATGCATTATATAATGTTATACCTTAAATAAAACCAGAATATTTTTTTTAGTACAGTGTAACCCGGATATAAGAGAGTTCTCGGGACCGGAGAAGAAGTCTCTTATATCCGGGTTTCTATTATATCCGAGTTTGGTCTATTTTGTTTAGGTAAGTATGGCTCTAATTTGGGACCATAAAAAACTCTCTTATATTAGGGTTTCTCTTATATCCGGGTTTCTCTTATATCCGAGTTACACTGTTTTTAGAGTTACTATTTTCTGAAAAAAAATTTTCTCCATTTTCCAAACTCGTGATGGGTCACTGGGTAGTGGAGTGCAGATGATGTTAAACTCGACTTACAATCGCATTAGTCGACCTCCAAACGTAATTGGTTCAGTCAATATTCATTTTATTTATAATTCATAAGTAGCCAATTAAAATCTGTCTTAAATTAAATTTTTCGTTATTAATTTTTCTTTTTACCCATCCATTCGTTTTTCATTCGTTTTTTTTTTATTTGTTTTTCTTTTGTTTCATTCTGTATTTCTTTCTTATCGTTTTTCTTTTCATGTTTCAAGCCGTTTTTAAATTTTCTCCTTTTCTCACTTTCCTTTTGACATTTATCTTTCTTTTGCTTTCATTTTCTTTTCTTTCTTTTTTTTTCTTTCGTTTCTTTTCCGTCTTTCATTTTTCTTTTCCATTTTTCTTACTTTCTCATCTATATCTTAATTTATTGTATTGCTCTCTCTCCTTTTCCTTTTCTTTCTTTCTTCGTCGTACTTTTTTTTTTTTTACCTTTTCTTTTTTTCTCTATGTCTCTCAGCTTGTACATATTTCTTTCTTTCTTTCTTTCTTTCTTTCTTTCTTTCTTTTGCCTCCTTTTCTTTTCCGTTCTTTTATCACTTTTCATTTTCTCTCTTTCTTATACTTCTCACACTTTTTCTTTCTTTTCCTTTCTTTATCACTTTTCATTTCCTCTCTTTCTTATACTTCTCACACTTTTTCTTTCTTTTCCTTTCTTTATCACTTTTCATTTAATTTCTTTTTTTTTCTTTTTCTTTCTCTTTTCTTTCTACCTTTCATACATTTTTTTTCTTTCTGTCTCCTTCTCTTTTTCTTTCTTTTCTATGTTTCTCTCTCTATTCCAACATCCTTTCCTTTGTTTTCCATTCCTATACACTCTTTAATTTCTTCTCTTTCCTCCACCTTTTCTTTTCCTTTCCTTCTTTTTTTCCTTTCTCACTTTTCCTTGGTTTTCTTTTCTTTCTTCCTCTCACCTCCACCCTTTCATTTCTCTTTCGTCCTTTATGCTTATTCTCTTTCTCTCTCTTTTTCCTTTCTTTTGTCTTTCTTTAGCCTTTATTCCCTTCAGGTTTTTTTCTTTTCTCTTTTCTCTCCATCTCTTGTCTTTTACTCCATTCTTTTATTTGTTTCTTACACACACCATTCCTTGTTTAAATATTTTTCTCAAACTACCTTTTCCTTTCGTATTGATCTTTCATATCTTTGAAAACTAGGCAACCAATTTCAGTTACGAGTGAAGACTGTGCATAAACTTTAGTATGACACGTTATACATATACATATATTAACACACACAGAGACACACATACACACACGGGCGGGTATATATATATACATACATACAAACACACACACACACATATATATATATATATATATATATATATATATATATATATATATATATATAAATTCGGCAGGTATGCTATAGTTATTTACCTTTCTGATGACATACATATATGTGTGTGTGTGTCTGTGTGATATAGCACAGTGCGTCCTGGTGTTAATGAAATAGTGCTCAATGTTATATAACAGCGCTATTAAGTATATATTAATAAATAGATATTTTCCCTTATCGGTAATGAGGAAGATTTATTAATATATATATATATATATATATATATATATATATATATATATATATATATATATAAATAAAAAATACGGACATGTGCATATATATATATATATATATATATATATATATATATATAATACGGACATGTATGTCATGGCAAAGACCATACTATTTTGAACATTGTGGGTTGGCCCTAGAGATTCAGAAAAAAAAAGAACTCTGCCAAATAACAGAAGCCACATGACTTGAGGACTACCAACAGCAGCAACTACCAAAATGGATAGTACATGTTACTCAACATGTTAACATCCCACACTACTTTAAAAAATGATTAGGAAGGAAACCACCATCAATACTGGAAAAAGGAGGTTTTTTTTGTTGCTGTTGTTGTTGTTTTTTGTTGCTTTTGTTTTTTTACAATTATGTTCACCTTGTACAAGGCCCAAATAGCCACTCGAGGTAGAGAGTTACAGATTAAGAAGCACAGTTTAAGCAGATACGTGGAGAAAGATAACGTTTGACCCTATACTTAAACAGGCCAAGATTGTATAATCGGGGAAGCATCTTCTTGGGAGTCGGTTCCACAATGCATCTGTTTGTTGGAAGAAGCTGCTCAACTGGACCTTGTATCTCACCAGTGGAATGCAAAGCGAGTGAAGGTGCAATATGCGTGACATGGGGAGTCGTGAATGTTAAAACTGGTGGAACGAAGGAATGTAGTTCGGCTGTGCACTTTCCACGGAACTAGCGAAGAACAGTACGAGACCTGCGACAAGGACGCGAAGACGCTGATGGAATCTATCGAGACTAGAAAAGGGAAGACTGGGTAGCACCCAAAGAAAAAGTGAAAAAGACGGCAAGACAGAAGAAAAGTGAAAATCTTAAAGGAAAGAGAGCTACTGAACTTGAAAAAACGTATTTTCATAGGGAGATTTTATGAATTTTGAACCGAATGCAACACTGACTGCTCGGTCAGTGATTGCCGGATGTTTCCTAATAAAGAAACGGCTAATATTATCATGACCATATATTGTGTATTGCAAATGTACATAGTGCGAGACATGAAGCTATTGAAGTAGAAGAGACGATATTCAGTCACCCCCCACCACGAGGGCGTCATGTGGCACAAGGCCTTTTTAACGTGGGATCTCCGAGCCCGTGGGATCTCCGAGCCCGTGGGATCTCCGAGCCCGTGGGCTCGGCCAAAAATATGCCCATTGAACCCATATAAACGTGGTATATTCGTGGCAGCAAGCTATAGGCTCTCACTCTGGCCAGCACAAAATGGCCGCAAACTACATGAAAACTGCCGTAGAAGCATGAATATTTCCACTATCGATGGGAATTTTTTGTTGCATTTGTCTCTAGCTGTTGTTCACATATTGATCCGTGAATTTTCCAGCATATTTTTAAATTTTCCCAGACCAAAACAACATACTAAATAAATGATTAGAACACATTTCAAAAATGAAGACACGAATGCAAATTTTTACTATGTTACTTAAAAATCGAAAACTGAAAATAAATAAAATGAAAAATCGAAAACGAAAATAAATAAAATGAATAAACAAAAACAAATAAAATAAACACCTCAAACAAATAAATAAATAATATAAGTAAATAATAAACAAATTAACAAACCGCGTACGCACAGATAAACCCAAGTAATCGTAATGATAACAACCAACGATAGAATAATCAATAATAAATAAAAAGTTAACTAACAACACCATAAATAACCCAAAAACGGCATCTGGATTCACAATTATTTCCACTCAATAGCCGCCCTTAGAATAATTCGAGACACAACCTTTACCGCCCACCAAAATAACCGATAGAATAATACAATACCCAAAATGCAATACAATAGACTACCCACAAAGCACTACTGACCTGTATATATAAATAGGTGTAGAAAAACATAATACATATAGCCTTTGACTCTGTGCCTGACCGTTTAAGTCTTGCCCCATCACTGATTTCACGCTCATTTTCTTTTGTTTTCAAAGACTGAAAAAACGTTATTTTGGTCACATATATTCTACATTGGCTGTTGCAAATTTTTGTATTTTATTTTTCATTTTCAGTTTTCTTTCACTCTCCATTGGCAAAAAGCTAATTTTATTTTCTTATTTTTCTGATGTGACGTACTTTTATTTTATCTGTTGCGCTATTTATTTTTCCTTTCTTGCATTTAATTTTGTTGCAAGTCTTTAAGTTTCTCTTTCCTTATTTTTAAAAAAATCCGTCTTGAAAGCCATACTTTTTAATTTCATTTTCCAGTTTAATTTTTATTTTATGCTAGACGTTTTTGTCAAATTTATTTTATTTTCCGGTTTATTTCGGCCATTTTGTTTTCTTTATAGGCGAACTTTATTTTTGCCCCGCGTCCTTTAATTTCCTTTTTTCAGTTTTCCTTGATTTTAATATTTTACATTGATTTTGCATTTTTATTTGTTTAATTCAAAAGACCCTCCCCACTTTTGCATTTGCTTTATTGTTCGTGTCTTTGAAGTAAATTTCTTTTATTTTTACTCTTTAAATAATTTGTAATTTCATTCGCCTGCTAGTAAACCTAGTTATTCGTCTGCCGTTTCAATTTTTTTCATTTTCGGTCCGTTAAAAAGAACCTGGTTGTTTCGAAAATAAAAGAATCCGCCGGATAAAGAAGGAGGGTATTGCCATCGAAGAGAAAAAGAAAAATGTACAGAGTATGGTGGCCACAAATTGGTAAAATTCAGAAACCGGAAAAAATACACCAACCAAAAATAAGACAACTCAGAATGAAAAAGACAAAAAGAACTACACTAACAGTAGCAACAAAGATTGTTTAGCAGCCGGGTATTCGTCCTCTTTCTGGAAGTCCCCCCGACACCGAAGTGCATAATCAATATTACGATGTTCCTGGAGAGAGCCTAAGAATTACGTACATCTTATCAAAGAAGATAGGCTCTTTGAACACCCCACCAGGAATGAGAGGAGGTTGAGAAAAGAATTTGTAGTCGACAAGCTTTTGCGCAAAATCTGCCACTCCACTAAAGACAGTGATAAAATCATTGATTTTTTACTTTGTCAATACTGGTGGTTAAACCCCAAAGAGTAATCAAGAGGAAAAAGTGTTATACTACCTATTCTATGGTAATGGACTCTTCCAGAGACAATAAGTAGCAGTAGCGGTCACTAGTTTGGGGCAGGTGGTGTTGAGCGAGTTAGACATTGAAGTATCAACCATCACAACTAGATTTCTGTGTCCTTAACTCTTATTTCCAAGTTCTAACGTTTTGTACGTCGAACCTAATTTAGGACGACTTATTAAAATACAAGCCTCCACTGTGAAACGACTCCACAACAAAAAGTTACTTCATGTGGGTTGTACTGTTATCCATGTCTACTAACTGTGAAGAGGCCTCCAGTCGATATCTTATAATGAAAGACCTCATAATCCACAGTGGCAAACGAAGGCCAAATATCAGTATATGAGGTTACTCCTCAGATCTTATGAGAGCAATTGGCCTCCTATCTGGTTCAGCACTGTCACATACTAAGAGCTAACTTTGACGACCTGAACAGAGAATTAATTTTTGAGATAATGCTGAATCGATAAGCCTTTATCTCCGTCTCCAATGGCCTGGATGTAAAGAGCCAGAAAATGCCGGCCATTGTAACTGGACGTAAACCAGCCTGTTGGAAGTGTGAAGAGACTGGTCACCTCTCCTCTTTCTTCCCAGAGAAGGCTTGTAGAATTCTGGTCCCACGCTGACCCAAATCTCCCTTTGGTCATAGCTGTTATTTCTCTCTCGGCTGTAACTGGTATGATAAAACGTATTGTTGGGGAAAATGCACGGTCCCTATTTCCCGAAAGGTTTTTGTCAGCCACTCGTGTAGTCACGAAGAAGAAAAAGAGAGAATGGTTGGTCGTTGGTAACACTAGAGAGAAACTCTGGACAGCGGGACCTCAATCCTCGAAATTCCCCACGGGTAAAGGCACATATAGTCTCACATCCTCTATCTTTTAACGAAGGCAATGACCTGACTAGCTATGCCGATAAGATAAGATAAATGAAATTAAAATACGAGATGAGTTTTAAGAAAAAAGAGAAACTGGAGGAACTGAAAGAGGCGCTAAAGTTTAAATGGTGACGTCAACCTCCAACGGTGCGCCCCTCTTTCTTGGCACCGTTTTCAAAAATATATCATGGCTCCATCTCTAGTCAAAAAATCTTTATCACCCACTCGATCCATTTTAAATTCCCCACCAAAAACGGCTATATCCCTCAAACACCCGAAACCCATCCCCTGCTCAGACTCCGATCAATTGTCAAGAAAATAATTCAGTATAAAAAGATAAAGAATTCCATCAACGGAATCAAATGAAAAAAGGAAAAAAATCTAAAGCCATCTACGATTTAAGGGAAGTCGATGTGCTGGGTGTCGAGGGAGCAGGCGGGAAAGTCATTAGGGTAAAATTAAAAAAATTTAAGATATCTTTTATATTTCAAAGAAGTCGGCTCAAAATACGTTGAAAACTCTAAATATTTTCTCAGCGTTAAAATGGGGCAAAGTGTGGTGCAATCCAGACATGAATTCCAATAAATATAGGCTATGCTATCAGAGGCAAATGACACATTCGGGACATTCCTCTCCCCAGCGTTCTTCGACGACGAAAATGTAAAAAAAATTACATTTGTTCAGGGAGGACCCCTCTTTTTGTTCACCTATCCTTGCATGGAGCTCTGAAATTAAGGTTCCCCTGAAACATTAGGGATATGACAGCACTATCAAAAGTGAGATAGGAGAAGGCTCAATGAGACAGGCCCTTGTTGTCCTAACCCCGGCCATGATTAAGGCAGATCGGACTGATCATGGTTCTCTGGTTGGCTAGTATAAATGTCCGAGCCCTATGGATGGAAAGTCACAGGCCAGGTCTTGCTCGCGATCTTCAGCGTCTTGGTGTGGATGTATACACTGTCTACAGGAGACCCAGTTTTCGACTCGCAACTGTGAATATATACTAAGAAATTTGTCTTCTATTCAGCATGTTTTGATGGAAACTCGATAGGTGTTTCCTGGCCAGTGTGTAAATCTTTTAATGCGGCATGTGCTCTTGTCTTTACAGCTCACAGCAGGCTTTGCGTGCATGATGTTACCATACATCTCTTCGTCTCACTGGGGTTTATGCGTCCAGTGACCATGCGGAGCGGCCTGACTCGTTTCAGCGCATCGAGCAGTTTTTGACGATGTCTCGTTAGGTAATTTTAGCGAGCGATTGGAATGCCGTCCTTGACCACGACTTAGATCATATAGCAGATACATCGTATTTTAACAACCCGAATGTAACAGGCATTTCAGTATCATAATGAGCACCGCCGGAAAGGAGTAATAGGGGCGGCTCGTCTTCGGTGGTGTGACCTAGCTGCCTCGACTGAGTTCTAATTAAGAGAGTCGATCTAAGTCTCTTAGGCTAAGTTTCCATTCTGTAGTTTACTCGGCTCATAGGGTCATCCGGCTTCGTTTAGGATGGCTGGCTACCGGAAATTGAACGGATGGTTATTTAGTGAGCGAGATTCTCAGGACCAGCAGATACTGTTACTCCAAGAGGAATTGACGGGGGCTGTGGTTGGAAATAATTGGTGGGATCTATTCAAATGTAACGTTAGATCGTTTGCTGCTAATCATGTTCCCCAACTCAATCTGATTAGGTTAGCAGAACTAAACGGCATAAGAAGCAAATGCTGATCGGGTGATTACATCTTGTGATAGTTAGAAAGTTGCATTACATAGAGCGGAGTTGGCCTCCTTGCTTATCAAGGAGGATAAAGCTCTTAAAAAAGGTTTAAAAGAATGTCTTCTGAGTCAACGAATATGGCTGCTGAACTGCGTGCGGAGGAGATTAGAAGTGCATCCAATGAGCATATCGTGTGCGTCACATTGCCGGATAAACGGACTGTGACTTCAAACGCGGACATATGTGAAGCATTTCGTAACTACTTTCAGGATCTGTTCACCAGGGAGCACGGTCTGAGTACCGCTCAGTTCGATGACTTTTTGGCCGACAGTCCCTGCTTCACGACGGTTGAAGTGGCTGGGTGCGAGGCTCTTGTTACTGATTCTGAAATCTTGGAACCGCTGAATCTGGTTGGCCGCCGGGAAAAAACTCAGGGATTAGATGTTCTTCCTAACGAACTGTAATTGAGACAGTTGCCTTGTTGCAGTTTTTTAGGGTACCCTGGTGTACTAGTGAGCCGGCCAAAATGAGCTGACTCATTTTACAGTTCACCAATAGAAGGGTTAACCAATCAGAAGGCTCAAAATATTGAATGCGAAGTGTATAAAGGCGGCCATGTTTTTCCCGAATATTCACTGCCAGCCTTTGATATCGAAGACTGAAGAATTAGAGAACAGCTGCTGGTGGCATTGGCGATATAGTCAGATTCAGTAGAGTGTCTAACTCGTGAGTGTTAATTTTTAACGTTGTTTCATTGAACAGATTACGTACTGTGCTGTATTCTATATTCATAGACTATGGTGAACATGGTCAACACGCCTGTTCATTGTTTCTTTGCTGGAACTGATTTAAAACTGAATGAAGCAGAGGGTCTCTACCTCAACGCTTCACGAGAGCTGTGATCAAGTTGCTACGAAAAAACAAGAGCGATGGGGGATAGAATAGGTAACTGTTTGTTTCTAATAGAGTGGATTAGTTAACCATCCTTTCCTTGTAGATCAAGCTTTTTTAACATTTCAAAACATCCTTTGTATTCTACTTTATAAAAGGAATGACAATCAATAAAACCCAGGTTGTAGGTCTTTCTAAATTTCTTTTGCTTTGGCAATGCAAAAGCCACTTTTTATTCTATTGTCTTGAACAAAGCAACGTTGTTCTTGCCCTATTTCTAATCCATTTTTTAGCAGGTTCTGTTTATTGGGCTCCTAATTGTTAGGTTAGTTATATGTTGTTCATCAAACTGATTGTTCGGTGATGTTAGCATTTGTTCGCACTTGTTTTATTTCATCACGGGTTTGAACAACAAGAAAATAATGAATTGTCTAAGGCTTCATTTTTATAAAACATCTGAGATTCAAGAGGGCGAGAAATAAAAGAATGGATGAAAATAAAAAGAAAACAACGACGAGGAATCAATGAGGAGAGACCGTCAAGCAAGGGGTGGGGAAGCTGGAAGAGAATAACGAGGAGGAGAAAGAAAACGGGAATAGCTCGATGCATAAAAACGAAAGAAAGAAAGAAAGTGAATCTAGTGAAAGGAATAATGAAGATCCAAAAGAAAGAAAAAAGAAAGAGACGTACAGAAGACAAAATACAGAATTAAATAAAAAAAATTAAAAGATCGAAAAGAAAGTAAGTAAGTAAGAAGTTCCAAATGAAAGAAGGGAACAGAGATTCATAAGAAAGAATTGGAGAAGATTTATAAGAAAAGAAAGAAAGAAAGAAAGAAAGAAAGGAAGGGAGAATGCGAAAAAGAATCAAAAAGACGTAGAAGTAAAGAAGAACCAAAACGAAAGAAAGAAACAAAGAAACAAACAAATAAGGTACAGGAGAAAACAAAACAAAATGAAATTAAAAGCAAATAGAAGATTCATATAAAAAAAAGAATGAATGAATGAAAGAAAGAAGGAACGAACGAAAGAATGAATGAACGAAGGAAGGAAGAAAGGAAGGATAGAAGGAAAGAAAAATGCGAGAAAGAAATAATGATCTAGACGTAAAAATGAACGAAATGAAAAGAAAAATGGATGAAAGAAAAATTCCAAATGAAAGAAGAAAAGACCGATCCAAAAGAAAGAAAGAAAGAAAGAAAGAAGGTGCAAGAGAAAACAAGACGGAATGAAATTAAAAGCAAGTAGAAGAAGATCCAAGAGAAAAAGAAAGAAAGAGACAAACAAACAAACAGAAAGTTCCAAATGAAAAAAGGAAAGAAAGATCTACAAGAAAGGAATGAAGAAGATCCAAAAGAAAGAAAGAGAGAAAGAAGGTGCCGGAGAAAACTAGACAGAATGAAATTAAAAACAAATAAAAGAACATCCAGAAGAAAGAAAGAAACAAACAAACAAAGGAAGAAAAAGTTCCATATGAAAGAAGGAAAGAAAGATCTATAAGAAAGAACAGAAAAAGATCAAGATGTAAGAAAGAAAGAAAGAAAGAAAGAAAGAAAGAATTAAAGATCTAGAAGTAAAAATGAACCAAACGAAAGAAAGATGGATAGATAGATAGATAGAATGGAAGCAGGAAGGTCCAGAAGGAACAAAGAAAGAAAGAAGGAAAAAAAATAAAGAATGAAATATTTAGAAGTATTAGGTTGGTGCAAAAATAATGTCGTTTTCTCACATAGTAACATATGTGAGAAAACGACATTATTTTTGCACCAACCTAATAATAAAAAAAGAAAAAAAAAGAAAGCAAATAAAAGAAAAGAGATACATACGGTAAAGGAATAGAGTCGAGAACAGACGAGAAAAATGCACTCCACTGAAGAAACTTCGAAAGTTCATCATTT
Source organism: Acanthosepion lycidas (assembly GCA_963932145.1). NCBI lineage: Eukaryota > Metazoa > Mollusca > Cephalopoda > Sepiida > Sepiidae > Acanthosepion > Acanthosepion lycidas. Next base: position 53,329,501 of record OZ010608.1, on the reverse strand, counting down.
TATAATTAGGAAAGCTTCTACTTCTGTCGTCGTAGAGAGACTTAGGTTTTTTTATGGATCAGATACTAATTATGTTGCTCAACATGACCGAAAACTCAGGCCTGCCGCTTCAAGTATTTCGGCTTCAGAAAAGTTATTTTTGCGTGTAACAACAACTTGTCCGAAGAATTAAATGAATTCTTTATTTATTGATTCATATTATTTTCTGTAACCAGTTTTTTTCTCTCCCTCTCCCTCTCCCTCTCTCTTTTCATCTTTTCTCTGTCTCTCTCTGTCTCTGTCTGTCTGTCTGTCTCTCTCTCTCTCTCTCTCTCTCTCTATATATATATATATATATATATATATATATATATATATATATATATATATTTCAAATTGCGTCTCACATTATTAGCCACTTCATCTTTAGGCGACATATAATATAAACACTTATTTGAAATTAATTTTTTATCTGCTGAATGATGACAATATATATATGCGCAGTAATGTTACAAACCCGTTCCATCTGCGCAGATATAAACAAATAACCTTCATGGATGAGAAAGGTACTAAATTTCGAATAATGAACTTACAACTACCAAACTTTAAAATAGGTCGCACGGTTGATTTGACGGAGAAGAATCAGTATGTCTCTCGTGGCAGCAGTTAAGCACGTCTGTTTTTAATGTAACAGAGTATATATTACATGGACGAATGGTAGATTTATAAATGTGTGAGATAGATTTTGGCGGGGAAATTTTCTAGCAGTAAACTTACTTTGCTAACAGTAGACTTGACAATGGATTTAATATAATCTTTCCACTTCATATCAACAGGAAACGTAGCCCGGGAAGTCTCAAGGAGCCACTCGCCCGGATGTTAGCATCATCCATGCCGATGGAAGGCAATGCTATGAAGACAGATATAGTTAGGTGTTCTGGTATTTCACCTCTGTCTTATATTTCATTTATAATTCCATTCATTTCGTTAATCTTATCGAACCCGAAATCTAAGGCTGATAGTGTCACTGCTTCAGTCATATCTAGAACTGCTGCTTTGTTTGAATTTCTTGGCCATTGCAGATTTTATCTTGGATTTTAAACTACAGATCATTCCATGCTTATGTGTTGTAGGTTTATATACTCTGCTGCTGTGGAAGAATTCTAAAATATATTCGCTTTATTTTTGTAGTATTTCCTTCTATTTTGAACGTTCTAAAAATTGCATCTCACACATCCTGTCGGCGACCATATTTTCTATCTTGTTGTTTCCGTTATATCTTAGTGCATGCCTGCTATATATTTGTCACTTAGTGTTTCTATCCTTGCATATTCCTCATTGAGCCATTCATATATTGCCCGCCTGCATTTCTTTCTAATACCCTCTAACATCCTACACTCTCTGTAGCTCAGATAATAATCTGCGGCCTCTTCTTTTTCCTCAGATCGAGTATTTCATCTTTTTATCAGCTTTTATTTTCTTGTCTCTTTCCTTGAGTTTATTTCTTTTGCGAGTGTTATTAGAGCTTCACTAAGGTGTTCCCTTTAAAATACCGGCTTCTTACAAATTTTATACATCTGTTTTAACTGTATTAACTTCGTCCGTTTCTATATTAAATCATCTGTGATACGATCAACGCCCACGTAGAAAGCGAAGAGGTTTTATCACGAACTCATCTTTCTATTTGATAAATCAGTGGATGGTATTCACTTTAACCAACAATCCTATGGGAAATAAAGGATTAGATGGTAGATTTTTGGAGGTCAAGTGAAGACAAAACCGGAAATAGAGTATATCCGGGTTTGTCTATATTAACTCTCATGCTTGGGATCGGGTAGAATTCTGATCCGGTCTTAGCGTGTGAGAGACGTCCCCGTCGAGCAATTCCGAAGCCTCTATTTCGTACTGCCCGTAATCATATCGGTATGTGTAGATAGGCGAGTAGTTGAGCGGGTGAAGAGCTAACATTGCAGAAGTTGTATTTCGGAGATGAGCAGTTATCATTATTTAAACTATATATATATATATATATATATATATATATATATATCATAATTGAAGAAACCTCAACAGAATGCAGAAAGCCCTGGACGGCCGTTTCGTCCTATATTTGGGACTCATCAGCAGTGCGCATCCACGACCGAGAATTGAAACCCGGATATTTACGTTATCAGGAAAACGTCATACCAATTGTACCGATGGGCCTCGGAGACAAAGATGTAGCGAATTAGACTCGATATAGCGCTGCTCGATCACATATTCCGTAGTGGAACTCTTCCGAGTTCCCCTTACCCATAAGACTGTGCCTCCACGAGCCACGACTACTATCCCCAAGCTGCTCCATCCAGAGCATTAGAAGCCGGTTCAAGCAAGGATATACAACGGATAAAAAAGTATTAGGAGGATTTGAGATAATCATAATTAAGTAATTCATCGAGTCTTGAAGAAAGCTCAACAGAATGCAGGAAGCACTCGGCGGCCGTTTCGTGACAAGATATATATATATATATATATATATATATATATATATATATATATATATATAATAATGATACAATATGGTAATCCGTATGGAATTTCTAGGAGGATATAGATCCAGAGGATATAGATCCATAGCTCTATATCAAAAGACATAGCAAAATTATTATATACAGGTTATTTTCCTAATCTTTGCTGTTGTTATCACAACGTTTCGATCGATGAAGGCCGGAAAGCACAACGGCCGAAATGTTACGATAACAACAACAAAGATCAGGACAATAATCTGAATATGAATAGTGTAAATAAAATCGAAAATATTCAAAATATTTTAAAATAAATTGAAAGAGAACATAGTATAGTATGATTGTTGGCCCCTTTCCATATACGCCGGGACGGCTTCAAAACAGTTTCTTTTATCCAATTTCAATCACAAGGCCTGATCCCGTGGTATGTTTTTTCAAGCACTTCGCAAAATTGTTATATACAGATTATTTTTCTAATCTATGCTGTTGTTGTCACAACGCTTCGGCCCCTGAAGGCCGGAGAGCACAACGGCCGATAATAAATTGCAAGATAATATAGTATAGTATGAAAATAAAGTGAAAGGTAACAGAGTATATTATGATTGTTGGCCCCTTTCCATGTACGCCTGTTGGCTTGGCTGACTAGAAAGCGTATAATCTGGTGTGATTGCCAGTACACTCAGGTCCTCGGTCATAATTATCGACGCCTTCCAAACAGGTTCTTTTATCCAATTTCACTCACAAGGCCTGATTTTTTTATATTTTTCAGGCACTTCGTAACGTTGCCTCACGCCAATATTATGATGTCATCTCTTTGACAACTCGATTCCGGGTCTCAACGCTGACGGCTATCCACTCGACCAAGCCCCTACTAAAATATAACAGATGTTGCTGGGCATTGCGTAACCTTCAAAAAATATACTTTTGATAGACCTGTTATTTTTCAATCATCAAATTTAACACGAATATGTACTATAGCAGAAAATCTTCGTCAGAAAAAACGAAAAGACTACTGAACTGTTATGTAATATCAGTCCTCCTATATGACAGTGAATGCTGGACAATCTTGTCACAGATGAATAAAAAGAAATGTGGTTCTACAGAAGGCTGTTGAAGATACTATAAACTAAACATGTAAGCAATGGAGAAGTTTTAGTATCAAAAAGTACACTTTTACTTAACATCAGGAAGAGACAGTTGAAATTTCTAGGATGCATAATGAGAAAGGAGGGCTTGGAAATTTTGATACTCACGGGACAGATTGAACGCATAACCTACCTCGCTTGTTTGAGTAAATGGATAGCAGAGCAGTATTTAGGTTTAACAAAAAAGACGCTCCGGCCTTCTTCAGGTGGCTGGAATATCGAACTGAACCCTTTACTTCGCTCACTGTTCTAGTTACACGTCTAATGGGTGTCAGGCTATCAGTTATCACCTGTTAATTCACCTCTCCAAGTTCTCCACTGTCTTAACGAGATATTGAACTCACACTGTCACTGGATCTAACCAACGCCTTTATCCACTGTGCCATGAGCCCTTAAGGCAAGTGCAAAATTTATTAAAAGATACAAAGGGCAGATGGTCCATGCTCGCCAACCCTATGAAGGTAAACGGAATACTTTCAAGTTTAACAATCTTTAGATATAATATTTTTAGCGTTGTGGTTACTGTATACCGACATAATACAGTACACGGTCCAAAGCTGCCTTTTCTGGTGGCTCATTGAGATAAATTTTTTCACAGTGAGATTCCCTCTGTATAAAACCCGGAAGCCATTCGAATTAGAGAGTTACAGAATAAGAGACACAGTTTATGGGGATATGTGATGAAGATAATGGTTAACTCTAGACTTGAACAAGATTGAAGTGATCGGGAAAGCATATACTTGGGAGTCGGTTTCACAAAGCATGTGTTCGTGAAAAGAAGCTGCTCGAGTGGAACTTACATCTCACAAATGGAATACGAATGGAATGAAGGCAGTACGCTACAATATGTATGGCATGGCGGCTCTTAACCGTGAAGTTTTGTGGGACTATTTATGTAGCTAATCTGAACACTTTCCATGGAAGAAGCGGTAGCATTGTAAAAAGGTTAGCAAGGAAACCGCCATGAGTACTCGAAAGAGCATTCTTTTTTGGTAGAGGGTGTATTCACAAGAATATTCACCCTGTACAAGGTCCAATCTTACAGTGTAAGAGGTGCGGATATGTGAGGAAGATAACATTTGACCCTAGATTAGAACAGGCCAAAACTGTAGGCATCGGGGAAGCTTCCTCTTGGGGGTCGGTTACACGATGCATCCGTTCGTGGGAAGGAGCTACTCGACTGGAACTTACATCTTATCAATAGAATAAGAAAGAAATGAGTATGGTTTGCTGGAATGTGCGCAGCATGGTGTGTTTTAACCATGAAGGTTAGCACTGGGGAACTTAGGAATCTAGTTTGTCTGAACACGTTCTATGAGCAACGAGAGACTTGTGGGTTTTAGTCTGTAGGAAACGTGTTGTAGAGTGGAAATTAATTCAGACGGAGACGATTTTGGACTCGAGAGAATGGAAAGTGAAGATTGGTCAGCTCTTATCCATATGCATTGCTAAAAGATACAAAGGACGTGATGTTCTATACTTCTTCTGACATTGACGCATATATATATATATATATATATATATATATATATATATGCGCCCCCACCCCACGACCTTTGTTTTGCTATGTGTCATGTCCCTTAAGGATGTGGGCGATCATGGCTATCCACAATTTCCTGATCTGTGTAGTCTTTTTTTACTATCCTTCACACTCCATGCCATCTATTGACACAAGTTTGTTAGGGTACTCGCTCTTTCCATCTGTTCCTTCAGGATGTGAGCGATCATGGCCCTCTACAACTTCTTGAAATGATCGCTTTCCGCTCTCTGATCTTCCATCCAGTTACACAATCTTCTTAGGGTAATCACTGTTTTAATCTGTCCCTTCAAGATGTGGGCGATCATGGCTCTCCACAACTTCCTGATTTTACTAGCTCTTAGCAATATTAGCTTTTTACTATCCTTCACGCTATGCCATTCATTTACACAGGCTTCTTAGGGTACGCGCTCTTTCCCTCTGTCCCTTCAGGCTATGAGATATTATGGCTCTCTACAACTCCCTTAAATGATTACTTTTTAATTCCCTTTCCGCTCTCTCATCTTCCATCCAGTTACACAACCTTTTTAGTTAGGGTAATTGGGTTTTAATCTGCTCCTTCAAGATATGGGCTGCACAACTTCCCGAGCTCTGTAGCTGTTAGCAATGGTCGCTTTTTAATATTCTTCCCATTCCATGATCTGTCATCGAGTTAAACAAGCTTGTCAGTTTGGGTACTCGCTGTTTCCCTCTGTCCTTTCAGGACGAGGGTGATCATGGCTCTGTGAAACAAACTGACAATCTTGCTCTTGGTTGCTTTTTACTATCCTTCCCACTCCCTGACCTGCCATCCAGTTACACAAATTTGTTTTTTTTTTTGTTTTGTTTTTTAAGGTTACTCACTGTTTCACTGTGTACCTCTTATCTTCTTTACGTCCTGTGAGTCCAATTCTGTAATCTCTCTACGTGTCTTTAATTAAACGGGGATGTGGTGCTTGAGGAAAAGATCCCCTGCTAATATTATTCCGACATTTTTTTTGTGTGTGTGTTACGTTCTTAATGCTATCGTATTTACTGGGATCTTTCCCTCTCAATTTCTGCAACGATGATGGCGACTTACACATGAATAAAACAAGAATATCAAAGGCAAACATCACGAAGAATAAAATGAAACAACTTTTAACCTTTTAATCTCCACCACCCATTCCCAACTACGTCAAACAACATATTCAGAATAAAATGTTTTAAGGGAAACAAAACTGAGTTCAAGGCTGATGTGAAATTCTATCCAATCAGCACCGAGATAGTTTGTCGTCGTGTGTCTTAAGGAGTCCGGGGGTTACATAACAGTGTAATTGATGCGTAGAATAAAACAAGCAAATAAAACATGGCGACTGCCGAGAGCATTAAAAACTGCCATTAATTCATTCGTTCCGTTTCTTAGTTCTGTTTGCCTATTTTTTTAATTAATTTATGTTATTTTTTCAATAAAAAAAAACTCCTTTCTTAATTCTCTCTCTCTCTCTTTAATCTATATATCTCTTTTCCCTATGTCTTCTCTTACAATGTTCTCTGTCCTTTTTTCCTTTCACTCTTTCTTGGCTTATTGGCTCACCCTCACTTTTCAGTATCTATCTATCTATCTATCTATCTATCTATCTATCTCTGTTTCCTCGCTCTTTCTCTTTTTTCTTTTTCTAGCTCTCTTCCTCTTCTTTCTCTTAATCTGTCTATCTATTTTATTCTCCTCATATCTAGCTATCTATCTCTTTTTTTTTCATATAATCACTCAGCATTTCTGGAGAGATCAAAGAGTAAAACCATTCTATTATTTTTTTTTTATTTCTCGAATTATATGTAACTTGGTCAACTCTGACTCCCTCTCACTCTCTCTCTCTCTCTCTCTCCCCACATATACTTTTATCTAGATCTTTTTTCCTCTTTCTTTTTTTTCTCTAAACATATTTCTCTTTCTCTCATCTCTCTTTATCTATCGATCTACTTAACTCCTTTCGTTTTTTTCTCTGACTCTCTCTATCCCCTCTCTCTCTCTCTCTCTATCTCTCTCTCTCTCTCTGCAATTCTTTCATTTTGTCTCTAATCATAAGAAACCTGGCCAACTCTGTCTCCTTCCCTTTCTCTCTTACATACATACATATACGTGAGTACTCGCTAGCATTTGTGTGTGTGTATGCAGGTATATGTGCGTGTGTGTGCGCGCGTGCGTCCGCGCATGCTTGGATGCCTAGATTATTGTTGAGCGCTGATGAAAGTGCCGGTGGGCATTCTTTTATCCCATTTGCACTTTCTTTCCTTTTTTTTCTTTCTCCATCCTCCTCTCTCTTTTACACTCTCTCTCTCTCTCTCTCTCTCACTCTCTCGCTGTTTCGTTTTTTTTCTCTCTCTCTCTGTGTCTCTCGCTATCTATCTATCTATCTATCTATCTATCTATCCATATTTCGAGCTAGCTTCACGTTTATTTTCTCGTTTGTTATTTCTTTATGGTATATTTTAATTGCATTTCATATGCAGACGACACACTGCTGATAGCAGACACGGAAATGAAACTACAAAGCCTCCCTACAGAAGGTTACGAAAGAAAGCGAGAAGAAGGGACTAAGCATAAACTACATGAAAACACAATGCCTGGTTATTAGCAAAAAGAATGTGGCCAAAATGCAAATTACAGGTCGGAAATACTAAAATCAAATAGGTACAAAATTAAATATCTTGGAAATGTTTTAACAGAGGACGTAGAGTATGTCCCTAAGATCCTGAGACGTTCTGGGGTCGCCAAAGTTGCACACTAAAAGCTAAGCAGAGTATTAAGAGACAGAAAGATTTTGTTAGAAACTAACAAAAGAAAAAACGTACTGAACATGATATCTGTCCTGCTGTATGGCAGTGAATGCTGGACAATCTTCTCAAAGATGAAAAGATTGAAGCAACAGAAATGTGGTTCTCCAGAATGATGCTAAGGATACCACGAATCGAACATCTGAGCAGGAGAGAAAAGAAACGAAGAGGAAACTTATACTTAACATCAGGAAGTGGCAGTTGAAATGTCTGGGGCACGTAATGAGGAAGGAAGGCTTGGAAAATCTGATACTCACAGGACGGGAAAGAGGGACAGAGGAAAGCAGCATGAAAGATATTTGATGGGCCTGAGTAAATGGATGGCAAAACAGCGTTTGGGAGAAATAACAAAAAGACAAAACTTATTAAGAGCTACAAAGGACAGGAAGGAGTGGAGGGTGATGATCACCTACGTTCTGAAAGGCGATGGTGCATAAATGAAGTAGAAGACCCCTACAAACACACACGAGCACACATACACTTACGCACACACCACATACATAATTCTTTATTGCGTTTGTGAGACAAAGAACAAAGGGAGACAATACTTTTTATCAAGCAATATCTACATATCATCCCTCATTTCTCTTTCTTTCTTTCTTTCTTTCTCTCTCTCTCTCTCTCTCTCCCCTCCCACTTTCTCCGTTTTCTGAACGATTTCTCTTGACATCACCATCCTGTCTATTTTACAGTATCTACTTTCTCTCCCCAACGGACGGAATTCTTCTTTACTGGTCTGCATTTTTCTGACTTCTTCTCGTGTCGGAATAAAACTTAAAGACAAAAACATGTTTACCAGAATTGATGAGATTTAATCCCAGAACGTCATAATTAATTTATTCCCCCTTCAATGTATTAGGTTGGTGCAAAAATAATGACGTAATAATGTCGTTTTTTGGCGTATTTTTAACGTCAAAAAACGACATTATTACGTCATTATTTTTTGCATCAACCTAATATGTCGTCTTTTTGAAACTACTCTTTTATCCCAAACTCCTATATTCTCTTTACTATTCATTCTTATCTCTTCTTCCTTCGCTTTTTTCCTTTTTTTTTTTCCCCCGCTACTTTCGTCTTTTTTCTCTCGTAGTCCTTCCTTCCCCTTTCTTTCTTTATTCCTGTTCTTCTTTTTTTTATTACTTCCCAATATTCTTCTATCTTTTTTCTTCCTTCGCATTTTTCTTCTTTCCCTTTATTTTTTCCTTTTTTTGCCTTCATATTTCTTTCCTTTATTTTCTATATTTTCGCTTTCTTTCTTTTTTTCATCGCCTCTTTTCGCTTCACCTTTTTCTTCGCTCTCTTTCTTCTTCTTTCGCCTTTATCCTCCTTCTTTCTTTCTCCTTTTTTCTTCCTTCTTTTTTATTCTTTTGTCATCATTTTTTGTTTTCTTTTCTTTGTTTTTCTTTTTTTTCATCGTTTCTTATTTAATTCACGTTTTTCTTCTCTCTTTTTTCTTTCTTCGCCCTTTCCTTTCTATTTATTCTCTCTCTTTTCGTCTCTCACTGTCTTTCTGTCATCATTATCTTTTCTTCTCGCTTATTAATGCATTTACTTTTCTTCTCTCTTTTTCTTAACTCACCTTTCCGTCTTCTCTGTCTCTCTTACTTTCTTTCTTCCTTTTCCTTTCTGTTTTTCTTTTCTTCTCTCTTCCGTTTTTTTTTTCTTTCCTGGTATGTCTTTTCCATTATTCCTTCCTTTGTAAAACTTTATTTTCCTTCTTTACTACTCCTTTTTTTTCACTTTTCTCTCTCTCTCTCCCTTTCGCTTTACTTTCCCTTTTCATTTTCTTCTTCTTTCTTTCTTTTTTTTCATTTTCGTTTTGTTTCTCTCCTTTCTTAAACTACTTCTCTCTTACTCCATTCGCTTCTCATATTTACCATTCTTTCTTTTCTTTTCCTCCTTCTCCTAGATTTTTTTTCCTATCCTTTGTTCTTTTGTGTTTGCCTACCTTCACTCTTCATTTTTCCTTCTTGCTTTTCTTTTCCCTCGCGCTCTTTTTCTTTTTCTTTTCTTTACCCTTTCACCTATCTCTTTTCGCTTTTTTTCTCTTTTCTTCCGTCGCCTCTCTTCCTTCTTCTTTTCCCTTTCTTTTTTCTTCCCACGTGTTCTCTCACTTATTGTTATGATCCGGTTTCTTGTACCGCGGTGATAGTCCAAAGTAGAACCAATGAAGAATACGGATATGGAATAACACAGATATATTACAAACAGGAATATATACAGAGAAGTAGAAAGTGTTAGTACGAACAATCAGGTTTAGTAGTAATTGTCTGAACTCTGTTTCGGACTGCCTCTGACTCGACTGACTGACTCGCTAACTCTGACTGACTGACTGACAGACTCCTGACGGACTTCAATCCAGACTTAAGACTGAACAGTATTTAGTCACCCGCCACGAGGGCATCATGTGGCACAAGGCCGGTTTAACGTAGGATCTCCGAGCCCATGAGCTCGGCCAAAAATATGGGCTTTGAACCCGTATGAACTGGTTCAAAGTCGGTTTACCTCCCCGAAAGAGATTCCGCCCTTCGGCGTAGCCTCGTTCGAAGGCAGAGAGTTCAACCGATCAGCCGGTCAGCCGGTCGCCCGACTTCGGACTGAACTGTGTTTAGTCCCCCCGCCACGAGGGCATCATGTGGCACAAGGCCGGTTTGACGTGGGATCTCCAAGTCTGTGGGATCTCCGAGCCCGTGGGCTCGGGCAAAAATATGCACTTTGAACCCGTATAAACGCGTTCAGGGTCAGTTTACCTCCCCGAAAGAGACTCCGCCCTTCGGCGTAGCCTCCTTCGGTTTCCTCCCCGCCTTGTAGGCAGAGAGTTCAACCGATCAGCCGATCAGCCGGTCGCCCGACTTCGGACTGAACGGTATTTAGTCAACGAGGGCATCATGTGATACAAGGCCAGTTTATCGTGTGGTTTCCGAGCCCGTGGGCTCGGGCAAATATATGCCCTTTGAACCCGTATAAACGGGTTCAGGGTCGGTCTACCACCCCGCAAGAGACTCCGCCCTTCGGCGTAGCCTCCTTCGGGTTCCTCCCCGCCCGAAGGCAGAGAGTTCAACCGATCAGCCGGTCTCCCGACTTCGGACTGAACTCTCTACTTCCTCTTGAGGCGCAGTATTTATTACGTATGGAAGAGTCCATTATGTTATTATGGGTAAGGTCCCATAACACTTATCCCCTCTCTCTTTTTTTCTCTCTTTTCTTCTCCCTCTTTTCTTCTTTCCTTTTTGGCGTTTCCTTTCTTATCTCCCTTTCTTTCTATTCTTCTGTTTTCTTTCTTTTTCTAGCTACCCACATTGTTTTCCACGCTGAATTCCTCCTCTTTATGCCCCGTCTTTTTTCTTCGTCCTCCTCCTCTTTTCTTTTTCTCTTCTATTCTATCATGCATCTTTTCTTTTCTTTTCTTTTTTACTTCCTTCACTTATCTTATTTCTGTGTTTTTCATTCTCATTTTCTCACCTGTCCTTTTCTTTCTAATCCTTCTTCCTTCTATTTTCTTCCTTTACCTTTATTTTCTTTCTCCTTTAAGCCTGCGCTCGTCTTCCCTAACATTCTCTCGCCTGTCCTTTTTCCTCTTCATTTTCTCTCTCTTCTTCCCTACAGTTTCTCCTCTCTCTTTTCTTTCCTTAATTTTTCCCCTCTCTCTCTCTCTTTCCTTTACTATCTTTCCTCTCTTTCTATCCTTTTCTCCTTTCTTACTTCGACTATTTCGTTTAGCCCGCGTATTTACTTCCCCTTCCGCTCACCTTTTTAAGCATTATTCTGTTACCTTTGAGAGCGTTAATGATGTCCTAATTCCGTCTATTATAGACCCTGCCTCTCCCAGGCTTCCTCTAGATACCGCTGGCCACGACTCTGGTATTCCTGCCATTGTAGACAGTTTGCAAGGAGACACCAAGTATACTAGGGATGCTTTTAGAGTCAATTTGTGCACGAAGCAAGTCTGAAACGCTTTGTCCTTTGTTATTCAGTGAAGCCATTTTCCCAGGGTCTTCCTAAAACATAGCTGCCTCGCAATAGATGGCTGTACACTCTTTGTTCTAAATTTAGCTTCTCATCATCTGGTCTAGTGGTTGGTGGGGAATTTAAATTTTACTGCAAGTTTTGCTTCCCAAATTTGTGATACTTACACTGTTTGTCAACAGAGAAAAATTTAAAACGTAAATACACAAGAAGCAATATGACTATAACTTTAGTTCCTCGTAACTGGCTATTAGTATCTGTGGTTGAGCGGATAATAAGAAGTTGTGCCTATAAGATAGAGCTCCCTAGATACGGAGCATGAATTCAAATCCAGGTGAGTAAGTGTAATGGTGAAAATAGACGTTGCTATACAGAAAACATTAGAGATTCAATGACAGAACTCTTAGCGCTACTGTCGGTTGATAATTCTAAAATCTTTCTCATGAAACTTTTTTTCCAGATAGACTTATGTCCAACGTTTTCACTCTTTCTCGTATTCATTGGAGTTTCCTTCCTAAACTTTTGTCTAAGGTAGTGTTGAAACTTAAGAACCTTGATTATATCTGTTATGATAATTTGCCCACGTAAGCATGGACACTTCCAGCTATAAATAGGAGCAGGTATTGCCTTTTGGAGCCTTTTTCTGGCAGTAGGACCGAATATTCTTGCTGTAACACTCTTGTTTGTGTTACTGCTTCTGTTAGTAATTTTGTTTAACTCAATTCCTCTCTTTGTGTCTTTATTTATGGCCTTAACAAGCCCACAAGAATATCAGTATCGTCCGTTCTAGTTCCATGTGCTAACCAATCACCAAATTTCCCATAAAGTAATTTCCCCTCTTACTTTCCTATAATTATTTTCATGTAATTTTTCTAATGAGCTTTTCTCTTTGGTACTTCGGCCTCATGAATTTAGCAGGAGGGCACCAATTTACTGTTGAAATAGCTATAATAGATGTAATCATAAGTTCTATTCTAATATTATGTTGGTGCAAAAATAATGACGTAATAATGTCGTTTTTTTTACCTATAACGTCAAAAAATGACATTATTACGTCATTATTTTTGCACCAACCTAATAGATCTTCCCTGGAATTTCTCGCCTGTGGATCTCCCCCGCCACTCAGGCATTTCGCTTTCTTGTGAACTAGGATCTTCAAAGAATTACATGCAACATCACTCGCAGAATTCTGTCTTTCTGAAACCGTTCTCTTATTGTCCTTTCTCCTCACTAAAATTTTCTCATTTTCTTAGTGATATTATCGCTTTGCTTGGGGGCGAAATGATTTTTTTAAAGCCAGTGTTCCCAAGGGTATTAGCGCGTAAATGAATTTCAGTCAGTTATACTCTTTTTCCATAGCGGAAAACAATTCCTTTAGACAAAATATACCCCTACTATTTAGGTACAACCTATATAGTCAGTCAGATATGTGCCATGCGTGATACACGCTTAGTCGAGCATGTATCTTCCGATACATGACTGACGATGCATATTTTTCCCACAGTACGTTGCCATTTCTTTCTGCGGTAGACCAGTTGCCATACAAGGCTATAGAATCCGTTCTGTCCTGCTATTTGCCCATAGCTGAGGGAGAAGAGGATTCATACCTTTTCCAAGTGTATTAGCATGTAAGTGAATGTAATGCATTCGACTGAAATTCGAACTCGGCTCTCCGATTCCTCAATCCGAGCCGCTATGCATTACTCCAGCGTACCTACGGTTAGACAACTGCTAGCAATACAATGATTTCCTCAAATGTTTCTTTTCGATTCATGACCGACCAAGGGTAATTGCGCGTATGTGTATGTAACGAACTTGACTGAAATTCGAACTCAGTTCTCCAATTTCTAATTACGAGCCATCATCCATGATCGACATTGCTTAACTTCGGTCATCGGACAAGAACCGATGTTTAAACGTAATATGACCAACGATTATAATAAAAAATAAAGTACTTTTAATAAATCAATATGGCCGTAAGCTTAATCTATATATAATGAATACGAATCCGGATCCAAACCGGCAATCCTGAAATTTGGGAGTCCCATGTTTTTATTACTGCGATTGTTTTCGGCTATATTTTTACGTGTTTTTTTTTTTTGTTTTTTTTTTGTTTTTTTTGCAACGAAATTTCTGTAATAATTGAAAATTAATTGCGAAATCCAGCGAAAGTCACCCATGAAATAAAAATAATTGCTTCTACTGAAAGTAAAGACCTAACTGTCTTTAAATTAAGTGGCGACAAAGGAGTATCGTTGATCTTTTAACAGGTAAGCTTAAATATCAATGCAATACTTAAATGCAGCGACCAATTTTGAGTTCTTCTGTAGTTTAGTGTTGCCTATGGCATTCGGCATCAGTATGCCTCGCAAAAAGAAATCTCCACCAACAGATTGCAAACAAAACAGCCAAGTCTGCGGCGAGGAAAAGTAAGTCAACATTTTAGTCTTGCTCATAGTAATAATTTTGCAGTCTTGCAATGAATCAACATTCAGAGATTCTCAAAATTTGGTTCGAAATAAAAATTTTAGGCCGGAATATCAGGGCTCTCCTTGGAAGTCATTTTCACCTTTGACTCAATTTTGGAGTCGAATAATATTGATAATTCGATTTTTCTTCTCAGATTAACCCTCAAATATTAGCTAGTGAATACATGAGGCATGTGCAAATATTAGTAGATGAATACGTGAGGCATATTCAAATATTGGCAAGGTGAATGCATGAGGCATGTGCAAATTTTAGCACTTGAACATATGACTCATGTGCAAATAGTAGCAGGGAAATACATGAGGCATGTGCAAATATTAGCAGGTGAATACATGAGGCCTGTGCAAATATTAGCAGGTGAATACATGAGACATGTGCAAATATTAGCAGATGAATACATGAGGCATATGCAAATATTAGCAGGTGAATACATGAGGCATGTGCAAATAGTAGCAGGTGAACACATGAGTCATGTGCAAATATTAGCAGGTGAATACATGAGGCATGTGCAAATATTAGCAGGTGAATACATGAGGCATGTGCAAATATTAGCAGGTGAACACATGTGTCATGTGCAAATATTAGCAGGTGAATACATGAGTCATGTGCAAATATTAGCAGGTGAATACATGAGGCATGTGCAAATATTAGCAGGTGAATACATGACGCATGTGCAAATATTAGCAGATGCATACATGAGGCATGTGCAAATAATAGCAGGTGAATACATGACCCATGTGCAAATATTGGCAGGTGAATACATGAGGCATGTACAAATATTAGCAGGTGAATACATGAGTCATGTGCAAATATTAGCAGGTGAACACGTGAGGCATGTGTAAATTTTAAAAGGTGAATACATATGGCATGTGCAAATGTCTGCAGCGCTCCATATCTAAGCGATATAAAAGAAACAAAATTATTCGCCTCCATATTTACAAGAAAAATCATCGAGTAGACTGTTTTTTGTTTTTATTATCTTATTTTTGATTGCTGCATTTATATATTCTTTTATTATTTTCGAAGTATTGTTCTCATCTTGGTTGATATCGGTGTTATTATAGACACAACGTTTCTACCTAGTACCCCCTGGTCATCATCAGGTGTCCATTGATTGGCTGATATAGGATATCTGTTCATTATTGTGATTATTTATCCCTGTGATGTCAGTAACCGTTTCTTCTTGTTGATTTGGTGCTTCAATACCGGTTCCAAGAATTTAACTCATGACCACTAGATGACAGTAAAAAATATATAACCAACTGCTATGTCCATCACGCCGCTCATCCGTTGTTTTTGTTTTGTTTTGTTTTTGCTTTTGTTTGTTTTGTTTGTATATTTTTTTTTGTGTGTGTGTGGGGAGTCTGGCTTTTAATCAATGGGAGACTAAATTAAAACGGGCATGAAAAAGAAAAAGGAACGATATTCATATTATCAAAGCAGCTGAAAGAGGTGGAGACAAACAGAGACAAAGAGACACCTATAAGCGCTACGCTTGCAGTTCCACTTCCAAGTATCGTCTCCATATTTAAAAAATAACGGACTTCTGGCTCGATCAACACAAAGAGATATTTTTCTATAAATCGCCTTTGGCTTCTTGTTTCAGCCGTGGTAGAAATTGAATTATATCCGCGCTTTAGCGGCATTAATTTTGTTGGGTTTTTTTTTTTTTTTTATCACAGACTTTTTTCTCAGCTGTACCCCAATATGTCGCCTTCTGTAGATTCGATACTATTCAACACCATAACATAACATAGGGTGCCTCGGTCGTGGGGTAATGCTTAGCAAGCTTCTCCTTTGTCTACTGAATAGCGAGTTCACTCCTGACCAGATGACTATGTACTAAAACGATAAACTTAGTATTTTAAAAGGCGGAGTATTGGTTAGTGCTGATTAACAATTACCGCTTGTAAATTCTGATTGGCGCCAGAACGTGTCAGCTGGTCTTAATCGAATTTAATGTCAGTAAAAAACATTTGTTCCAACAGAAGTTGATCTGCGATTACTATGCCAAAATGAGCTTGTCACTCAGGGTCACATCAGGAAAGTCAAGTGCGTCAGATGGTTGACCTGGATGGTAACCTCATATCCACCATGTACAGATTCGCGCCTCACAGAATAGCAGTGTCTTCAGCCGGCACGTGGACACGTTTACATGCGTGGGATAACCGGATGATAGAAGGAAGTATAAGCGCCTTACCCAGAGTAAAAAAAAAAAGTTTCTTACATCTTTGCAAGGGGATCGACATTCGGGAACCCTCCGTCACGCACACACAAACATATACACACTCAGGGATATTAACTGTCGAAATCTAGAGTTGAATAAACAATAATTTCACGTGTGAAAGATTTAGTCACGTGTTCAAATTAGTCTGTACAACTTTGCTTACTGGGTAGTGAGTTTGATCTCCATCGAGTGACCTATTCTTTTGATTGTTGTGGTAACTTAGTAAGATTAGTAAATTACAATCTGTCGCTGCGATTTAATTTCGAGATTTTATTTAACTAAACAAGTGGTTCCCAAACGGCGAGGTGCACCTCATAGGTGCAGCGGAGGAGGATAGCAGGTGAGGCGGAAGAGGATAGCAGGTGAGGCGGAAGAGGATAGCAGGCGAGGCGGAATGATTAAAAGAGAATCAAAGAAGCAGTTTCAAAAAATACATATTCCAAAAATAAACATTTCAAAATTTAAAATATATATATATATATATATATATATATATATATATATATATATATATATATATATTTATAAGCTTTTCACCTCAAGCAATACGGGAAGCCACTAGGACGCAAGGGGTTACAGAAGATTTGGAGCAAGATAAGATAGGAGTGATAGAGGAAAGAATGAGGAGAAGGATAGTGGACAGATCAAGGCAATTGGAGATGTCGATTGACATTACATTTGAATAGTTAGAGATT
Organism: Acanthosepion lycidas; assembly: GCA_963932145.1. Lineage (NCBI taxonomy): Eukaryota > Metazoa > Mollusca > Cephalopoda > Sepiida > Sepiidae > Acanthosepion > Acanthosepion lycidas. The sequence continues at coordinate 53,312,165 of OZ010608.1, read as the reverse complement.
ATAGCACTCAGGGAAACTGGAATAGGGAAGAGAGTTCCACAGGCGAGAGGTGCGAGACATGAAGAAGAAGAGACGTCTACATTTAGTAGTTTCGAAAGTGAAAGGGTGAGAGAGGGATGCCAGCATGGTGTACTTGTAATTGCCTCCATGAGTCCCAGTATAAATAGTTATAAATAATTATTGACCGAATTTATCATAGTGATATTTTTGCATTATACCAAGTATAAAGAATACAGCAACTAGGGTCTGCAAATTGGAGGAGAGAGTTATTAATGATAATGTTCTGACTTTGAATCCGTGGTTATCTCCCTTTAAGCCCCTCTCTCTCTCTCTCTCTCTCTCTCTCTCTCTCTCTCTCTCTCTGTTTTTTTTTTCTTTTCTTTTCTGTACTTTTACCACATAAAATTTGATGAGACGCGAGCAATGTTTCATTCCGAAATTGCGGCCCAGAAAAAAAAAACGTTTGGTTAATAGTTTTCGAGTAAATCCGTCTGCTATGGCGGCTTGCCAATCCTAGTTGCAAACGCCTGCTCAGAGACAACCTTTAGTTTATACTGCAAATATGCTTATCTGTGACTGGCTACTTTATTCACCCTGTAAAACAGCCTGTGGCCACTCAAGGTAGATGGTTACAGAGCAAGAGGTACAGCTTATATGGATATGTGCCGAAGATAACTTTTAACCCTAGACTAGAACAAGATTGTAGTGATCGGGGAAGCAGCCTCTTGGAAGTCGGTCCCACAAGGTAAAATGTTCGTGAGAAGCCAGGGAGATATGAAGAGAATGAGGGTGGTTCGTTACAATGTGTGTGACATGGAGGATCTTAAGCATGTAGGTTAGGACTAGTGAAACTAAGAAGTGTAGTTCATCTTAACACTCTCCATGGAAATAGCGATAGAGCGACGAGAGTCTCGCAACGTCTCGTTTGTGAGAAAGAGGTTTTAGGATGGAAAATAATACGTCGCCTACAAGGACGCACGAGTTTTCTAGGAGAGAGCGCACAATCTGTCATGACCAGCAGTTTGAACAAATCCAGCACGCTCAAACCCTCGGTCACGATGACTTGTGACTTCGTACTAACACAACCTTGCGGACAATTCCACCTACTCCATTTCTACACACAAAACTTCGGTCAGCCCGTCGTATAGTTTTCAGGCACTTTCCAAAGGTGTAGAACATTGTGAATGCCTTCACATACATGTAACATACCTCAAAAATTAACAATGGTGAGTTCCGAACCCGAGCCTCGTGTTCGAAAAGCAAATGTTCTAACCACTCGTACAGACGCCGTAATATGCGCGCGCCAAAAGCCACCACTTCTGCTACAATCAATCATCGTTCCAATATAGTGACATAAAAATATTGGATCACTACCCTGCAACTACTACAATTTCCAGTTGATACTCTCTTTCTATTGTTTTAGTTTATCAAAAGCATTAAAAATGTATAATGGGAGTTATATGACAGGTATTGCGCGCCATATGTGGAGTACGAGATAATGCGAGATGTCCTACGTGACCATCATCGGCAGCCATTTACAACTATTTCAGTATCGAAAGAAGAGACGGGCGAAAACATTCACTGTACAATCTATAACAATGCGGTTTCTGAGCGGGTTTATTCTCACTTCTTCCCCATAGGATAGGTATTTAGTTAGCACACAGTTTGTTTTCAATTATTATGGCGATCGATTCAAACACTTAGCCACGGTAAAGTCCTGTGTCACTTCGAAATCTCAGGCTTATTTATATGCGCTAAATAAGTTTCCAAATTTAAACTTTTACATACTTACAACTGACGTTCGCGTGAGTTCACTTTAACTGCGTTAAATGCGTAAATATTCTCCGTTTAAATTGGGTTTAATTCTTAAGTATTCGCTTCATATATATATATATATATGGTTGGAGAGATGTGAGCTTGTGACCTGGGTTTCACGCTTTAGCGATCGTCAGCTGACGATCGCTAAAGCGTGAAACCCAGGGTCACAAGCTCACATCTATCCAACGATATATGTTAGCTCTATCTCTGATATTGAGCGCTTTCTAATAAGTACCGCGCATATAATATATAAATAATTATACATATATATATATATTTATTTATATTTATAAACACACACTTTTCACACACATATATATATATATATATATATATATATATATATATACACAGGTAAAATGAGAACAAATGGAGTATAATTCCACTGTCCGTAATATTTCATTTAAAATACAGAGTAGAAGTAAATTGTATTTATTTTAGGATATTAAATCAAAAGCATATTAAGAATCATTATTAATGGCGATTATGTTTCGAAGCATAATCGAAAACATAAATCAAAATGTAATTGCTATTGAGTAGCGACTTTTAACATGATTTTGTTAGAATCTTAAAATAAATAATGTATATATTTGTGTGTGTGTGTGTGTTTTGTTGCATATGACAGGCAAGGAATATTTGTTTCATTTTTTTATTTAAATTTTTATTCAATTTTTCGGAACCTCCTCCTTGTCTGCATTGCGAAAGCCTCATTATGCGATCCCAATGGTAACACCTACATCCAAACTAATGAGGTCAGCATGAGAAACCCATTAGATTCTGCTTTCTCTTTCTTTTGAAGGTCTCGTATATATGAAAATAAAATTTTTAAAATAACAAACAAACCACAAATCTACACAAAATACGTTGACGACATTTCTTTTTTTGTTTTGTTTTGATAAAAAATAAGAACGAGATTATAAATCTAAATTCAACTTTCTAAAAAACACAGTTTTAAAATTTACATGGTTGATAACAAAATCCTATTCCTTAACGTTGACATAGAACTAAAACCCAAAGTATTTACCACCTACCCGTATAAAAAAATCACCAGTAAGAACTCATTTCTTCTTAACTAGGATAGACAATTCCCTGAACGATATAAAATAGCAACGATAAAAAAATTCCTAAACAGAATTTGCCTAAATTCTTCTTCCCAGAGAATATTTCTGAGTGAATTCAAACACATAAAACAAACATTACTAAAAATAATTTTCCCAACTACATCATCAATAAACAAAAAGAATTATTCTTTCAAACATTACATGACACCAGCATTAAAACTACAATTGTAAGCAGATGCACAATAATTACAAGCAGGACGTATTCACTATATTTCTGCCGTAAATCCAGGCAAACAGGTAAAATTTATCATATATTACAGAAAATGAAAAACCACCAACCTCATCGTCACTAATCAAAACAACCCTATTAAATCTAAACTAGCGATGACCAATATAGCGTAAATGTTTTTTGCCTTGAATCAATTAGCTATATTGGTCATACCATTACCCCCTTGAGCAGACCGAAGTGCCTTACTTGACTGAAATGCCATAAAAATGCATTTAGCCACCCACAATGTACAAGAACACATAGGGAACATTACTGTTGAGAGCACGTACGAGCATCCTTCACAAATCCCATAACCGAAAACATCACTGTCAGAGAAGACCTCGGTATAAAACAGTTGGCACTCAGTATTAACCTCACTTTATTTATCAACGGAAATAATGCGCTAAAAGATTAATTTTAAATAAAAAAGATGCGAAATCGAATTCCAGCCATGTTCCTTCCGCGGGGCCAGGAATAAATACTACTACTATATAAGCATCACGCATTTTGTCTTCTTGCAATTTTCAATGTCATGTCCCTTCCAGACGTAGAATTTCATGACTCTCCACAACTTCCTTTTCTTTCTGATTTTCCATTGCTTTCTCCACAGTTTGGAATTAAAAATTTTCCTTCTATTTGGATACACTGCTGAATGGTTCGTTTATATTCATTTTCAACGTCTGAGTTGATGAAACAATCTATATAACTTGTAGCTGCATCCCCGTCAACGCCTCTTCACAAAATTCGACCAACAGGTCTTCGGAAACTACTACTACACTACAAAAGCTCCATTCTATTAGCATAACGGTAACACCTACATTTAAACTAATGGAGTGAGTATGGGAAACCCATTAGGCCCTGTCTTTAACATTTACATGTCACATGTTGAAAAGAAGGTATACGAAACAACAGACAATCCACAAATCTACACAAGGTATTTTGACAACATTTCTGTTTTGATAGAAACAAAAGTAAGTTTAAATTATAAGTCTAAACTCAACTTTCGAAAATAACTCCACACTAAACTTTACATGCGAATAAATTAATAAAAACAACCCATTTCTTGATGTTGATATAGAACTAAAATTCAAATTATTTACCACCCACCCGTATAAAAACCCTCCAGTACTCTTGTACTATGATAGCCAATGCCCGGAAAGATATAAAATAGCAACGATAAAAAAATTCCTAAATAGAACATGCCTAAATTCTTCTTCCCAGAGAATATTTCTGAGTGAATTCAAACACATAAAACAAACATTAGTTAACAATAATTTTCCCAACTACATCAAAAAATTATTCTTACAAAAATACATGATAGCAGTAATAAGAATACCATACCACAATATACAAATATATTATATATATCAACATTTATATACATGTACAAAGAGGGATATACAAAGAGTTGTGCGACTAGTGAGGAAAAATGTATATAAATCATTAGTATAAATTATAGCTCTGTTGTTAAACATCGAGCACTATTTTATTAACACCAGCATTCAATGCGTGATATTATACATACATATATATATATATATATATATATATATATATATAGAGAGAGAGAGAGAGAGAGGAGAGAGAGAGAGCGAGAGAGAAAGAAAGATAGAGAAAGAAAGAAATGTGACGTCACCATGTGCCTCTGCCCCCGTGCTATACTGTGACGACTAATGTGACTTGGTATTGGTCGCGGCGCCAAATGTGACGTTCTAACCCTTGGATGGGAATCTGGTTAGATTCGGTATCAGCTTTGTCGTTCCCAGCTCGCCTCCAACTTTCGGTTACCGAAGTAACTGTTTTGATTTCTAGTCTAACCTACCCACGTTGTGATTTGATCTTAGGTAGACGAAATCAATCAGTCGCCGGACCGTAATGCAAGTTGAGTTCGAGCAAAGGTGACATCGCACAAGTATATGTAAAAGAAAATAATGATTCAAATGTGTTAAAAAAAAAGAATAACAAATATTTTTATATCTGGTTGCTGAATACAGGACTGCGTCTTTCTCCCAAACCGCTTCTATGGATACGTGACACATTGCGTTTGTTAGGCGATTCTTAATATCTTAAGTTGTTTTTCAAGAAACTGTTTTTGGTATCTTCAGGCGATAATCGTAAAGCTTGTTTGGGTGGTGTGAGTCTAAGTCGTTCTTCAAAAAAAAATTGTTTTTGTTTAGAAGTCTAAGTCGGAATGCATGGATATCTTTCAGTCCGCTCCTGCGAGGCTGGTCTGCGAGCTCACAGCTTAACTCTGTCTGCTCTGTCACTCTGTCTGCGTGTTCCCAACTGCCCAACTCTGTGCTCTGTAACTCCGTTTATATGGACGCCGACCAAAACCGGGTGGGGGCCTGTCATGGTTTGGGTTCCTCGATAATTCCAATCCGCAATAAGGATTTTCTTTGTTTTCGGACAGGGAAATTTATCACTTCCCATTTTTGGAAATCCATTACTTTCTGTTTTAGAGGGGTTCTTAAGGGAATTGTCCTCCCAAATTCTTCCTTTCCCATATTGGTATCTCATACCAATCCCCTCAGAGGCGTCAACAGGTTTCCCTTCTTAGTCATATGTTTACATTCGCCCATCGCTCACGCCACCATTCAGCCAATGAACGCTCGGCAGCGTGGGTGTGGCTAGTCTGGCCTCAGTTTACAATTATCGCTCAAAGAAAAAAAATGATCTTCCTTTTTCTTTTCTTTCTTTTCCCTGACTAGAACCCCCACGACTCGTAGTGTGGTCATTAAGTCTCTATCTTAACTGAATGTCATCTGGAATTCATCAACAAGATTTTCGTCAAGTAATCATCAGGGTGGTCCCTTTCCAAAACCAAATGATATCTCCGAAAGATAGTTAATGGTTTATTCTTTTCCTTTTTCACTTTTCCCTTCCTTTTTCTTTGGGGTGGTCTCAGCTGATCCTTTTTCTCGGTCGCATCCTAATTACGATTATCTTCCAGCATTTTCATTATTGCCATAGGGAGATTGCTATCTTTTATTTGCCGCGTCATAGCATAAATTGATTCTGACAGATCCGAGATCTTACGAATTTCCTATCTTCTGCGAAAAAAAATACTTTTCTTCGCAAATGAAAATAAAATCTTTACCACTTTTCTTTGTTAAAAAAAATAACATCGGTCAGTATGTCTTTCGTGATAGCTTCTTCTCGCCTTAAGTAATCCTCGCTTTTAATTTTCACGCTTAATTAGTTAGCCAAACGCTAAATAGTGTCACAGAAAGAAAGAAAGAAAAAAAAAGAAAGAGTACGGCAGAAATATCTCGTACATATAACTTCCAAAAATGCCGCCAATGGTCAGGTGGTGACACCATTGCCACTAATAGTGTACTATTATGTATTTCTGGGAGGTATTTCTGCCACATCCTGCATATATATATATATATATATATATATATATATATATAAAGAAAGAACAGTAAGGTATATAATTTTTCAAAAATTCTTACGGCATTTTTTTCTATTTGTATACTTAAAGATTTTTTAAGGTGGTTTTTAGGTTAGAAAAAAATGCCGTAAGAATTTTTGCCATTAACAATAAAAAATTTTAAATGTCCAGACAACATGCACTTAACGGATGTCAGAATTCGTTGAAAAATACATCCCTACCCCTACCTAAACGAAAACCCTTCTTCAAACGTAACTAATAACTGATATAACAAAATACAGCGATAATGAACACGCAACCACCCCTTGTCTGGATGAATGGATTTCTCTGTATCCTTGGAAACGTGAATTATGAATTTTTGCAGTGCCTTTAAAATCCAGTAATTTTAAAAATAAGTTACTCCAAAATTCGCTCGAGGATGAAATGGAACTAATGTCTTTAATTTAATTACAAAATAAAATTCGAAGCTTTTAGCTTCCATTTTTGAAACATAGTTAGAAAAGTGTAGCGAAAAAATTTTTTAAATCAATTAATTTATAATATATAAAACAAAAAAAGTAATATATAATAAAATATATATAACATATATAAAAAAAATTTAAAAATAAATATAAAAATAAAAAATTTAAATGCTACAAACAGTGGAATTTGTTCTTATCCCATACCTGGAGATAGATAGATAGATAGATAGATAGATAGATAGATAGATAGATAGATAGATAGATAGATAGATAGATATGGGATAAGAACAAATTCCACTGTATACATATATATATATATATATATATATAGAGAGAGAGAGAGAGAGAGATAGATAGATAGATAGATAGATAGATAGATAGATAGATAGATAGATAGATATGGGATAAGAACAAATTCCACTGTATATATATATATATATATATATATATATATATATATATATATATATCCAGGTATGGGATTAGAACAAATTCCACAGCATTTAATTTTTTAGAAAAGTGATCAATACAGAGTAGAGCTTAATTTTATTTATACATGATAATAAAACAAAAACATATAGAAATTGTGACGGATTAGAATAATCTAGTCTTGAAGAATCCTTAACAGAATGCAGAAAGCACTGCACGGCCGTTTCGTCCTATTTGGGACTCAACATCAGTGCGTAGCCACTACCGAGAATCGAACGCGGAATTTTACGCAAGCATCGTACCACTGAAACCAACGGGCCTCGTTGATGAAGAAGAAACAGACTAAGTTCCGTGGTGATGCAGCTACAAGAATTTGAAACTCAACGGCTTGTGTCCCAAGAGCCAAGTTTTCTTTCACCAAGCCGTTCCTTCCAGAGCATTAAAAGCTGAATCAAGCAGGTATATACAAGTGATCAAATTTGGTGGGATCAGAATAATCTTTTATAGTAATTCATCGAGTCTAGGAACGTAAACAAACAAATATAAACCTTTTGTTTACTAATTTAATATTTATGTATTTCTTATATAGAATATATTATTGAATTTGAATAAATATGACTTTAAAATAATAACATTAAAATTTTCGCATGAAAAATCTATTCGTGTTTAATTCAGAATTTTTTATTATTAATGTTTTGGTTTTCTTTTTATAAATTCTGCTCGCCTTGACATACATTACATTACAAAATTTATTATACATATATACATATATATATATATATATATATATATATATATATATATATATATATAGAGAGAGAGAGAGAGAGAGAGAGAGAGAATATTAGTGGTAAATATACACATATATATGCAATCATATATCTAAAATATATAAATATATATACATACATACACACACATATATATATATGTATAAAAAATAAATCCAAGACGATAGAATCCAGGTAGAACTCAATGTCCGGGACAGACTAAGGATATAATAAACAGGCTTAAACACTAATATTCCCTGGAAAATTGAATATTAGTGTTTAAGCCTTTTTATTATATTAGGTTGGTGCAAAAATAATGACGTAATAATGTTGTTTTTGACGTTAAAAAATACGTCAAAAAACGACATTATTACGTTATTATTTTTGCACCAACCTAATATATATATATATATATATATATTTATATATATATATATATATGTGTGTGTGTGTGTGTGTGTGTAGAAAGACAAAAGAAAAAACTTTTCTTTACCAAAGCCTTTCGTCCTTTGAGGCACATTATCAAGATAATTGTAAGGATTTTATTCTGCAACATGTATTTGCAAACAGAACTAAAGTGGAAAAATATCGTTAATTATTTAAAATTTGATAATGCTCTAACATATTATTTAAACTAACTGTGTAAGTAAAGGTAAACTATGGAGGAAGCTAAGTGATGTAATTTAATGCCGAATAAAAGAAAGTCAGTAAATGTTGCTATTGTTGTTGTTCGGTTTTTAATTTCTTATTTGTTTATATTTATTTATTTTAATGTTACTATTTAATGTGATAAATTATTTTTGTATTTATTTATTCTAAATACTAGAAAGCCTTCAGCTCAACGTTTTCTTTTAATTTAAAAAATAATCATTTACGTTTGCTTGTGAAAGGAGTATTTCGTTTAAGAAAGGATTTGCTTTTTGTTTGTTTTTGTTTTTTGTTTTTTTTGTGTTTTTTTAATCCAGGGCACAAGTGAAGAATCGATAGTTGCATTCTCATTAACTTTCCGTCTAATTTTGTTTTCTCTTTTAATAAGTGTAACATGTTTGAGCTACAATTAGTTCTTGAACTTATTTCTGTGTATAACTAATACATTTGACAAATTGTTATCTACAGGGGTTGGACAAAATAATTAGAACACTTGTTAAATTCAAAGAAAATTTATTCAATATGGAGTTGGTCCTACTTTAGCCTCACAGACAGCTTTAATAGGTCTCGGAATGGAATCGTACAGCTTCCTGGCTTCATCTAGAAGAATTTTCAGTCATCCTTCCATTAAAACCTTCTCCAGCTCTTTACG
>OZ010608.1:53195161-53300161 GCA_963932145.1 Acanthosepion lycidas | reverse complement strand
TATATATATATATATATATATATATACCTTATTCATGTATTATTATGGTTGTTATGAATATTTTTGTTTCGGATCATATTTATAAATAGTTCAAGATGTGAATGTAATTATTTTGATGTTATGATTGGATAAATTGTTTTGAGTCGTAGATGTCAAGGAGTAATGTTAAAGAGTTGGTAAATAATATTATATACCTGTTTTTATCCAGTTTATTTTTATTGTCGTTGTTGTTGTTGTTATTAATGTCATTATCTTTTTGTTATTTTATGCTTTTCTCAGCATTGTGAAAAAATACTAAGGATATTGGTGTTTTAATAGGAAAAATGTCTCTATATATTGGAATTTGCAGATTCTTAGTTCTATTAAATAAAATCCTATGATTATTCCATATTTTATTCTGCTGCAGTGGTGAGAATAGTAATTTATGATGTCATTCTTGTTGGTAGAGAGTAATTATTAAATTTTAAGTGAAATTCATTATAGCTTTCATGTAACATGTTATCTAGCAAGTTTCTGTTTCAAAATTAAAATATATTGTGGGTTCAACGCTATATAATTGTATTGCCTATAGAGAGATTTATAGTAAAAATCACTGAAAGGCCGTGGAGAGTAAGGATTTGGGTACTAAAAACTTTGTACGTCCGTAATCGCGCCAAATAAATAGTTAGAAAAATGGTTCCTTTCAAGTGTAACAATCTTTAGATATTATATTTTTAGTGTTGAGGAGACCGTATAACAACATGATATAGTACACAATACAAGGCTGGTGAGTCATTGAGATATATGTTTTTCACAAAGCTGTTCTCTTTGTACAAAGCACAAGAGGTTGAATATTACAAGTAAGAGATGTAGTTTATGTGGGGTAGGATAACGGTTAACCCAAGACTTGGACAGATTAAGATTGTAGTGATCGGGGAAGCACCCTCTTGAGAGTCGGTTCCAAGTAGCTGCTCGAGTGGAACTTACATCTCACCAATAGAATATAAAGGGAATGAGTGTGGTTCTCTTCGATGTGCGTGGCATGGCTGGTGCTAGAAATGTAGTTCATCTGAACTTTTTCCATAGAAGTAGTGGTGATAGATCCGCGAGAGGCTTGCGATGTTTCGTCTGTGAGAAAGAGGTTTTACGGTGAGAAATCTTTTGTCACCCGCAAGGACGCAGAGACACTTTTGGACTCTATCGGGACTGGAAAAGTGAAGATTGGGCAATTCGGGACCATATATGGCAACAGTACTCCGTTTTGGGCCTGATTCGGCTTTTGTAAAAGTATAGGATAGGAGGACGAGGGCTGGGTTGAATTTAAGTTACAATATGTGCGCTCGACCATGACATTCCAAAATAAAAGAAAAAAAATTCCATAATGGATAACTTTCTATTGAGTGCTAAAGCATAACTGTCATCCATAGCAATTACACGCAAAAGAAAGATTTCAGTAATAGGAAGCTACACATAGTTTTTGGCATTAACAGTTGCGCCCGTGGTTATGATCTCAGAAAGAGATGGAATGTACTTGGGTAATTGTTATGGGATCTTACCGATAATAAAAATAATGGACTATTCCATACTAAATAATAAATAATAAATAATACTGTCGTTCACTTTCTGACCGACTGTTCGGTTACACTCTCATCCTACGGGCGGGAGGAACCCGAAGGAGGCTACGCCGAAGGGCGGAGTCTCCTTCGGGGAGGTAGACCGGCCCTGAACCCGTTTATACAGGTTCAATAGGTATATTTTTGGCCGTGCCCACGGGCTCGGTGTTCCCACGTTAAACCGGCCTTGTGCCACATGACGCCCACGTGGGGGGTGACTAAATATAGTCTGTCGTTCACTTCTGAACCGACATTTCGGTTGAACTCTCTACCTTCGGGCAGAGAGGAACCCGAACGAGGCTACGCCGAGCGGCGGAGTCTCGTTCGGGGAGGTAAACCGGCAGAGAGTCCGTTTATACGGGTTCAATGGGCATATTTTGGGCCGAGCCCACGGGCTCGGAGAACCCGCAATAAATAACCAACCTTGTGTTACATGCTGCCCCAGTGGGGGGGGTGACTGAATATCGTCAGTCGTTCACTTCTGAACAGATTGTTCGGTTGAACTCTCTGCCTTCGGGGTGGCGGGTGGCTACGGGTTCAATGGGCATATTTTGGGGTCGAGTCTACGGGCTCGGAAATCGCACGTTAAAAACGGCCTTGTGCCACATGACACGCCAGTAGGGGGGTGACTGAATATCGTCAGTCGTTCACCTCCTGACCGGCTGTTCCGTTAGACTCTCCGCCTTCGGGCGGAAAGGAACCCGAAGGAGACTACGCCGAAGGGTGGAGTTTCTTTCAGGGAGGTTAACTGGCCCTGAACCCGTTTATACGGGTTCAATGGGCATATTTTTGGGCCGAGCCCACGGGCTCGAAGATCCCACATTAAATAACCGGCCTTGTGCCACATGATGCCCCAGTGGGGGGTGACTAAATATAGTCAATCGTTCAAGTCCCGACCGGCTGAGCGGTTGAACTCTCCGCCTTCGGGCGGGGAGGAACCCGAACGAGGCTAAGCCGAAAGGCGGATTCTCTTTCTGGGAGGTAAACCGGCCCTGGACCCGTATTCACGGGTTCAATGGGCATATTTTTGGGACGAGCCTTCGGGCTCGGAAACCCCATGTTAAAAACTGTCTTGTGCCACATGACGCGCCAGTAATTGGGGGGGGTGACTGAATATCGTCAATCGCTAAAGTCTTGACCGGCTGTTCGGTTGAACTCTCTGCCTTCGGGTGGGGAGGAAGCCAAACGAGGCTACGCCGAAGGGCGGATTCTCTTTCGGGGAGATAAACCGGCCATGAACCCGTTTATACGGGTTCAATGGGCATATTTTGGGGCTGAGCCCACGGGCTCTGCGATCCCACATGAAATAACCGGCCTCGTGCCCCATGATGCCCCAGTGGTGGAAGGGGTGACTGAATATCGTCATTCGTTCAAGTCTTGACCGGCTGAGCGGTTGAACTCTCTGACTTCTGGTGGGGAGGAACCCAAACGAGGATACGCCGAAGGGTGGATTCTCTTTCAGGGAGGTAAACAGGCCCTGAACTCGTTTATACGGGTTCAATGGGCATATATTTGGGCCGAGCCCACGGGCTCTGAGATCCCACATTAAATAACCGGCCTTGTGCCACATGATGCCCCAGTGGGGGCGTGAATGAATATCGTCAGTCGTTCAAGTTTTGGCCGGCTGTTCGGTTAAACTCGCTGCCTTCGAGCGGGGAGGGACCCGAACGAGGCTACGCCGAAGGGTGGATTCTCTTTCAGGGAGGTAAACAGGCTCTGAACTTGTTTATACGGGTTCAATGGGCATATTTTGGGGCCGAGACACGGGCTCTGAGATCCCACATTAAATAACCGGCCTTGTGCCACATGATGCCCCAGTGCGGAAGGGGTGACTGAATATCGTCATTCGTTCAAGTCTTGACCGGCTGATCGGTTGAACTCTCTGCCTTCTGGTGGGGAGGAACCCGAAGGAGGCTACGCCTGATTGTTCGTACTAACACTTTCTATTTCTCTGTATATATTCCTGTTTGTAATATATCTGTGTTATTCCATATCCGTGTTCGAGTTCTTCTTTATTGGTTCTACCTTGGACTATCACCGTGGTACAAGGAATCGGACCATAACAGTAATAAAAGTGATTTTCATTGTTACAGTGCATTTCTTGCCTTATTTAATTGTAATATACGGAAAAATATTCGTGAATATGAAAGGATTGTGATAAAAATATGCAAATATTATGCATGTAATTTATTCAATCAAAAATGCCTAAAAGTGGATTTGCGGCCTAAATACACACACACACATACACACACACACACACACACATATATATATATATATATATTGGAAAAATGGGAAAAGTTTTTGTGACGCGTTTCATCCTTTAAGAATTCATCGGACTGGGCTTTGCTACTGTTGTCACGTCTACACATGCGCACGAAACGAATTTTTGAAAGATTTTTTTTTAATTTTTGAAAGAATATTTTTGAAAGAATTTTGAAACTACCAGCATCTACCATTATATCCCACACACATACACACACACACATACACGCACACACACACACACACATATATATATATATATATATAAAGAAAATTCACACAATCCTCTAAATAATCAATTTTTTTTAGAAACTGAGAAAATATCATCCCAGGCAAATATATTCGATACTTTTGTGCAACAAACGCCATTTATTTGCACAAGTAGGTGGACAGACGTGAAGTTTTTTTTTTGGGGGGGGGGGGTTATCCTTAAACAAAAAGCACGAAAATGATATTAGTAATCAATAAAAATTAGACGAAAAATTTTATATCAATATATATATATATATATATATAGAGAGAGAGAGGGGAGAGAAATAGAGAGAGTGGGGAGATGAACAAATTGGGATAGATCGATAGAGTGTAATAGACTGGATGGTTAGATAGAGAAAGACAGATTGTGTGAGATAGGGTGGATCAGTCTGGGATAGCTAGCTAGCTAGCTAGATAGATAGATAGCTAGCTAGCTAGATAGATAGATAGATAGATAGATAGATAGATAGATAGATAGATAGATAGTGTAAAACTGACAAACTGAACGTTCCGTATGCCACCCAATGATAAAACCAAAACGGTAATATTTTCGTATGGATCACCTCATTTCATTCTCTGCGTGTGCGTGCGTGCGTTCTTTTTTCCTTCTTTGCATTGCTAGACTTGTCCGATGTTCTGAGATGAGGTAGTTTTAAAATGTCAGCCATTTTCCATTTCCTTGAGGATTGTTAAAATTAATTCAGCAGAACTGGTACCAGGAACAAAGCGCCCTGAAACGGAAAGAAAATGAACTGAGTGAATGCCCACAATTAGAAAGGGACAATATGACAATCGTTTATCTTCTGAACGGATTTATTTAGCCTCTCCAGTGAGACTAAGTGAGCTGGAAGTCCTAGCAGGATTTATTGTCGGTAGGCGCAATCTTAACAATAGAAAATACGCAGATGACACTGTATTGATGGCAGACATAAAGTACGGTTCTTCCTAAACAACGTAGCAAAGGAAAGTAAGAAGTAAGGACTAACTACAATTGTCAAAAGACAGAATTTTCGGATTGGAGATGTTTGGATCAAGAAAGTACGAGAATTTAAATATCTGAGCGACGTTTTAATTGATAACAGAAAATGTGAAATCTGAAGGTATATTAGAACAGAAAAAAATGTTCTTCCGAAACTAAGCAAAGTAGTAAGAAACATGAAAATTTCATTAAAATCAAAACAAAGTTTGAATTACTATTACCTCGTATATGGCAGCGAAAAGCTACTCATAAATTAGTAGAAGACCGGAAGCAAGAGAAAAGTTGTTCTACAGAAGGATGCTGAGAATACTGTGCACGGAGCATCTAAGCAACGAGTAAACCTTAAGGAAAATAGAAACAAAGAGAAAACATACTTAGAATCAAAAAGATTGACTGATTAAATTTTTTTCGGTTTATCAATCTAAAAAGATTGATCTAAAATGATTGATAAACCGAAAAAAATTTAATCAGACAATCAATATGTTTCGGCTTTAAATAATCTTAAAAAAGGTTATTTAAAGCCGAAACATATTTTTTTATTGTTAGAATGTTTTGGGGATAATAATGACGTTATGGTACTAGTCTTACTATTTAACCCATAGCTGGGAGAAGAAGTGTATTCATACTTTTCCCAAGGATATTTGCACGTAATTGAATTTAACGAACCTTACTGGAATTCGAAATGGGCTCTCTGATTTCTCATTCCTCACCTATATCCATTACACCATCCGCACATCCAAGCTTAGGCATCCCGGATCGATCACCCATCTAGGTACTGACCAGGATCAAGGTTACTTAAATTCGGTGAACGAAGGAGAACCGGTGTTTCAACGTGATATGGCCGTAACGAATCAGAAAGCGATACTCACAGTATATATGAAAGGCAAATGTAACAGGAGGACGTAGCAGACCACGTACCTGACGTGTCTGTGTGAATGGATGGCGGAACGTGGAATATATTTCACACCAAGCAAGTCGACAATCCCACTAAGATGCAAAGGATTACCATAAGTCAAAAAAGAGAATGAGAAGACTTTAGAAGGAACTGTAGGGATATTAATATTATCATAAATAAATAAATAGAATAAAAACAAAATATATAATAATAATAATAATAATAAAGAAAATTATAAATAAAATAAAATAAACCAACACATAGAAACGTTGTATAAAATAAATTAAATAAAAATTAAAAGTAATAAAAAAAAGTACTCCCAGCATGCAACAAAAACGGTTCCTGCCGGAAATCCGAACATCCCACCAAAAAACATCAAATTCAATCTCTTCAAAACGAACCTTGGTAGGGACAACACGTATCCAAATTTCCTCTGTGATATGACGTGTAATAAACGCAGTAATTTCTCCCATTTATCACATCATAGAACAATTGTAACCTAAAAATATAGACACAAAAAATATAAATAAACTGTATAAAATTTACCATGCTTTTCCTGTTATTTGTGTACGTTTTATTTCCTGTCAAGTATGTTTTATCAATATTAATTTCTGCTGCTATGACGTAAGTGAATTCCCCACTGAGCCAGAAATCCAATCTTAAACATGAAGAAGGGAATGAACCTCTGCTCCTGTTCAAAATACAAATGGAGGAGTGTGAATCGGGCAACAGCCAAATATGAGGGATGGTAAAAAAAACAAACATTACTATGTTCTACAACGGACATGACGTTTTACAGAATAATGATCGCCCACTTCCTGTTGTCTCTACGCCTTCATTTCCGCTACGTATTTTATAGTTCGTTTTATTATTTTTTATTTTTATTTATTTTATTTTATTTTTAATTTTTTCGTAATTTTCTAACAAGAGAAACCGTAAGAATTTCAAACAGCATACTAAAAAGAATATATGAAATATTCTTCGCGTCTTCATCTTTTTCTAAAACCACAATATATTTCATTTCAGACTACAGTATAACGCGTAGGTAGAGTATAGACATAAATAATCAAGTCGACTTTTGAATGGCGTCCGTTCGACTGTTAGCTTTTGTTTTTCATAATGGACATGTCTCCATCATGAAAAACTGCTATGGCTCAAACTAAAGAAGTATGATTCGTTATATGTAAAAAAAGTGAACGCACTCGGCGTTGTCTTAATATTCTTCATTCTTATGTTCACTCAGGTCGAAAAAATCATGGCCTTCCACTACTTCTTATTCTTCGTATTACAAAGTAATGTTTGGCATTCTACTATTCTTCACATACCCTGTTCTGACCTCTTTTTCCACGAGCTCATTAGGTATGTTATTAGATAATCACCTCTGTCTTTCTTGCTTGCCACTGTCAAATCTTGCAAGTCCACTTTCCTTAAATTTTACATGAAAATTTCAAGTCTCTTTCTGATTCAAAGTCATTTTGCTTCTATTTTCCTTAAAACATCATTGTTACTTACATGCTCTGTCCATGGTTTTCTCAGAATTTTTTGTAGAACATCACGCTATCCGCAAGCCTCCGCTTCATCTGTGATGAAATGGTCCAGCATCCATTGCCATATAGGAGGGCTGATATTACATACTTCAGCACTCTATTCTTTGTTTCTGTTGCCTCATCTTTCCTATTCATCTTTGAAGAAATTTTCCAGCATTCGCTAACATATATCAGGACTGATATTACATAGCCATTCAGCCCTTTTCTTCGTTTCTGTGTTTTCAAGTCTCTTATTTATCTGTGAGTAACTTGTCCAGTATTCATTGTCTTATAGGAGGACTGATATTACATAGCAGTTCAACAGTCTTTTATTTGTTTCTGTTGCCACATCTTTCCTCTTCATCTGAGGAACTTATCCAGCATTCATTAGCATATACGAGGACTGATATTACATAGCAGTTCAACATTCTTTTCTTTGCTTCTGTTGCCACATCTTTCCTCTTCATCTGAGGAACTTATCCAGCATTCATTAGCACATACGAGGACTGATATTACATAGCAGTTCAACATTCTTTTCTTTGTTTCTGTTGCCACATCTTTCCTCTTCATCTGAGGAACTTATCCAGCATTCATTAGCATATACGAGGACTGATATTACATAGCAGTTCAACATTCTTTTCTTTGCTTCTGTTGCCACATCTTTCCTCTTCATCTGAGGAACTTATCCAGCATTCATTAGCATATACGAGGACTGATATTACATAGCAGTTCAACATTCTTTTCTTTGTTTCTGTTGCCACATCTTTCCTCTTCATCTGAGGAACTTATCCAGCATTCATTAGCATATACGAGGACTGATATTACATAGCAGTTCAACATTCTTTTCTTTGCTTCTGTTGCCAAATCTTTCCTCTTCATCTGAGGAACTTATCCAGCATTCATTAGCATATACGAGGACTGATATTACATAGCAGTTCAACATTCTTTTCTTTGCTTCTGTTGCCACATCTTTCCTCTTCATCTGAGGAACTTATCCAGCATTCATTAGCATATACGAGGACTGATATTACATAGCAGTTCAACATTCTTTTCTTTGTTTCTGTTGCCACATCTTTCCTCTTCATCTGAGGAACTTATCCAGCATTCATTAGCATATACGAGGACTGATATTACATAGCAGTTCAACATTCTTTTCTTTGCTTCTGTTGCCACATCTTTCCTCTTCATCTGAGGAACTTATCCAGCATTCATTAGCATATACGAGGACTGATATTACATAGCAGTTCAACATTCTTTTCTTTGCTTCTGTTGCCACGTCTTTCCTCTTCATCTGAGGAACTTATCCAGCATTCATTAGCATATACGAGGACTGATATTACATAGCAGTTCAACATTCTTTTCTTTGCTTCTGTTGCCACGTCTTTCCTCTTCATCTGAGGAACTTATCCAGCATTCATTAGCATATACGAGGACTGATATTACATAGCAGTTCAACATTCTTTTCTTTGCTTCTGTTGCCACATCTTTCCTCTTCATCTGAGGAACTTATCCAGCATTGATTAGCATATACGAGGACTGATATTACATAGCAGTTCAACATTCTTTTCTTTGTTTCTGTTGCCACATCTTTCCTCTTCATCTGAGGAACTTATCCAGCATTCATTAGCATATACGAGGACTGATATTACAAAGCAGTTCAACATTTTTTTCTTTGTTTCTGTTGCCACATCTTTCCTCTTCATCTGAGGAACTTATCCAGCATTCATTAGCATATACGAGGACTGATATTACAAAGCAGTTCAACATTCTTTTCTTTGCTTCTATTGCCACATCTTTCCTCTTCATCTGAGGAACTTATCCAGCATTCATTAGCATATACGAGAACTGATATTACATAGCAGTTCAACATTCTTTTCTTTGTTTCTGTTGCCACATCTTTCCTCTTCATCTGAGGAACTTATCCAGCATTCATTAGCATATACGAGGACTGATATTACATAGCAGTTCAACATTCTTTTCTTTGCTTCTGTTGCCACATCTTTCCTCTTCATCTGAGGAACTTATCCAGCATTGATTAGCATATACGAGGACTGATATTACATAGCAGTTCAACATTCTTTTCTTTGTTTCTGTTGCCACATCTTTCCTCTTCATCTGAGGAACTTATCCAGCATTCATTAGCATATACGAGGACTGATATTACAAAGCAGTTCAACATTTTTTTCTTTGTTTCTGTTGCCACATCTTTCCTCTTCATCTGAGGAACTTATCCAGCATTCATTAGCATATACGAGGACTGATATTACAAAGCAGTTCAACATTCTTTTCTTTGCTTCTATTGCCACATCTTTCCTCTTCATCTGAGGAACTTATCCAGCATTCATTAGCATATACGAGAACTGATATTACATAGCAGTTCAACATTCTTTTCTTTGTTTCTGTTGCCACATCTTTCCTCTTCATCTGAGGAACTTATCCAGCATTCATTAGCATATACGAAAACTGATATTACATAACAGTTCAACATTCTTTTCTTTGTTTCTGTTGCCACATCTTTCCTCTTCATCTGAGGAACTTATCCAGCATTCATTAGCATATACGAGGACTGATATTACATAGCAGTTCAACATTCTTTTCTTTGTTTCTGTTGCCACATCTTTCCTCTTCATCTGAGGAACTTATCCAGCATTCATTAGCATATACGAGGACTGATATTACATAGCAGTTCAACATTCTTTTCTTTGCTTCTGTTGCCACATCTTTCCTCTTCATCTGAGGAACTTATCCAGCATTCATTAGCATATACGAGGACTGATATTACATAGCAGTTCAACATTCTTTTCTTTGTTTCTGTTGCCACATCTTTCCTCTTCATCTGAGGAACTTATCCAGCATTCATTAGCATATACGAGGACTGATATTACATAGCAGTTCAACATTCTTTTCTTTGCTTCTGTTGCCACATCTTTCCTCTTCATCTGAGGAACTTATCCAGCATTCATTAGCATATACGAGGACTGATATTACATAGCAGTTCAACATTCTTTTCTTTGCTTCTGTTGCCACGTCTTTCCTCTTCATCTGAGGAACTTATCCAGCATTCATTAGCATATACGAGGACTGATATTACATAGCAGTTCAACATTCTTTTCTTTGCTTCTGTTGCCACGTCTTTCCTCTTCATCTGAGGAACTTATCCAGCATTCATTAGCATATACGAGGACTGATATTACATAGCAGTTCAACATTCTTTTCTTTGCTTCTGTTGCCACATCTTTCCTCTTCATCTGAGGAACTTATCCAGCATTGATTAGCATATACGAGGACTGATATTACATAGCAGTTCAACATTCTTTTCTTTGTTTCTGTTGCCACATCTTTCCTCTTCATCTGAGGAACTTATCCAGCATTCATTAGCATATACGAGGACTGATATTACAAAGCAGTTCAACATTTTTTTCTTTGTTTCTGTTGCCACATCTTTCCTCTTCATCTGAGGAACTTATCCAGCATTCATTAGCATATACGAGGACTGATATTACATAGCAGTTCAACATTCTTTTCTTTGCTTCTATTGCCACATCTTTCCTCTTCATCTGAGGAACTTATCCAGCATTCATTAGCATATACGAGAACTGATATTACATAGCAGTTCAACATTCTTTTCTTTGTTTCTGTTGCCACATCTTTCCTCTTCATCTGAGGAACTTATCCAGCATTCATTAGCATATACGAAAACTGATATTACATAACAGTTCAACATTCTTTTCTTTGTTTCTGTTGCCACATCTTTCCTCTTCATCTGAGGAACTTATCCAGCATTCATTAGCATATACGAGGACTGATATTACATAGCAGTTCAACATTCTTTTCTTTGTTTCTGTTGCCACATCTTTCCTCTTCATCTGAGGAACTTATCCAGCATTCATTAGCATATACGAGGACTGATATTACATAGCAGTTCAACATTCTTTTCTTTGCTTCTGTTGGTACATCTTTCCTCTTCATCTGAGGAACTTATCCAGCATTCATTAGCATATACGAGGACTGATATTACATAGCAGTTCAACATTCTGTTCTTTGCTTCTGTTGCCCCATCTTTCTTCTTCATCTGAGGAAATTATCCAGCATTCATTAGCATATACGAGGACTGATATTACATAGCAGTTCAACACTCTTTTCTTCGTTTCTATTGCCACATCTTACCTCTTCATCTGAGGAACTTATCCAGCATTCATTAGCATATACGAGGACTGATATTACAAAGCAGTTCAACATTCTTTTCTTTGTTTCTGTTGCCACATCTTACCTCTTCATCTGAGGAACTTATCCAGCATTCATTAGCATATACGAGGACTGATATTACATAGCAGTTCAACATTCTTTTCTTTGTTTCTGTTGCCACATCATTCCTCTTCATCTGAGGAACTTATCCAGCATTTATTAGCATATACGAGGACTGATATTACATAGCAGTTCAACATTCTTTTCTTTGCTTCTGTTGCCACATCTTTCCTCCTCATCTGAGGAACTTATCCAGCATTCATTAGCATATACGAGGACTGATATTACAAAGCAGTTCAACATTCTTTTCTTTGTTTCTGTTGCCACATCTTTCCTCTTCATCTGAGGAACTTATCCAGCATTCACTAGCATATAGGAGGACTGATATTACATAGCAGTTCAACATTCTTTTCTTTGCTTCTGTTGCCACATCTTTCCTCTTCATCTGAGGAACTTATCCAGCATTCATTAGCATATACGAGGACTGATATTACAAAGCAGTTCAACATTCTTTTCTTTGTTTCTGTTGCCACATCTTTCCTCTTCATCTGAGGAACTTATCCAGCATTCATTAGCATATACGAGGACTGATATTACAAAGCAGTTCAACATTCTTTTCTTTGTTTCTGTTGCCACATCTTTCCTCTTCATCTGAGGAACTTATCCAGCATTCATTAGCATATACGAGGACTGATATTACATAGCAGTTCAACATTCTTTTCTTTGTTTCTGTTGCCACATCTTTCCTCTTCATCTGAGGAACTTATCCAGCATTCATTAGCATATACGAGGACTGATATTACATAGCAGTTCAACATTCTTTTCTTTGCTTCTATTGCCACATCTTTCCTCTTCATCTGAGGAACTTATCCAGCATTCATTAGCATATACGAGGACTGATATTACATAGCAGTTCAACATTCTTTTCTTTGTTTCTGTTGCCACATCTTTCCTCTTCATCTGAGGAACTTATCCAGCATTCATTAGCATATACGAGGACTGATATTACAAAGCGGTTCAACATTCTTTTCTTTGTTTCTGTTGCCACATCTTTCCTCTTCATCTGAGGAACTTATCCAGCATTCATTAGCATATACGAGGACTGATATTACAAAGCAGTTCAACATTCTTTTCTTTGTTTCTGTTGCCACATCTTTCCTTTTCATCTGAGGAACTTATCCAGCATTCATTAGCATATACGAGGACTGATATTACAAAGCGGTTCAACATTCTTTTCTTTGTTTCTGTTGCCACATCTTTCCTCTTCATCTGAGGAACTTATCCAGCATTCATTAGCATATACGAGGACTGATATTACAAAGCAGTTCAACATTCTTTTCTTTGTTTCTGTTGCCACATCTTTCCTCTTCATCTGAGGAACTTATCCAGCATTCATTAGCATATACGAGGACTGATATTACATAGCAGTTCAACATTCTTTTCTTTGTTTCTGTTGCCACATCTTTCCTCTTCATCTGAGGAACTTATCCAGCATTCATTAGCATATACGAGAACTGATATTACATAGCAGTTCAACATTCTTTTCTTTGTTTCTGTTGCCACATCTTTCCTCTTCATCTGAGGAACTTATCCAGCATTCATTAGCATATACGAGGACTGATATTACATAGCAGTTCAACATTCTTTTCTTTGTTTCTGTTGCCACATCTTTCCTCTTCATCTGAGGAACTTATCCAGCATTCACTAGCATATAGGAGGACTGATATTACATAGCAGTTCAACATTCTTTTCTTTGCTTCTGTTGCCACATCTTTCCTCTTCATCTGAGGAACTTATCCAGCATTCATTAGCATATACGAGGACTGATATTACATAGCAGTTCAACATTCTTTTCTTTGTTTCTGTTGCCACATCTTTCCTCTTCATCTGAGGAACTTATCCAGCATTCATTAGCATATACGAGGACTGATATTACAAAGCAGTTCAACATTCTTTTCTTTGTTTCTGTTGCCACATCTTTCCTCTTCATCTGAGGAACTTATCCAGCATTCATTAGCATATACGAGGACTGATATTACATAGCAGTTCAACATTCTTTTCTTTGCTTCTGTTGCCACGTCTTTCCTCTTCATCTGAGGAACTTATCCAGCATTCATTAGCATATACGAGGACTGATATTACATAGCAGTTCAACATTCTTTTCTTTGCTTCTGTTGCCACATCTTTCCTCTTCATCTGAGGAACTTATCCAGCATTGATTAGCATATACGAGGACTGATATTACATAGCAGTTCAACATTCTTTTCTTTGTTTCTGTTGCCACATCTTTCCTCTTCATCTGAGGAACTTATCCAGCATTCATTAGCATATACGAGGACTGATATTACAAAGCAGTTCAACATTCTTTTCTTTGTTTCTGTTGCCACATCTTTCCTCTTCATCTGAGGAACTTATCCAGCATTCATTAGCATATACGAGGACTGATATTACATAGCAGTTCAACATTCTTTTCTTTGCTTCTATTGCCACATCTTTCCTCTTCATCTGAGGAACTTATCCAGCATTCATTAGCATATACGAGAACTGATATTACATAGCAGTTCAACATTCTTTTCTTTGTTTCTGTTGCCACATATTTCCTCTTCATCTGAGGAACTTATCCAGCATTCATTAGCATATACGAAAACTGATATTACATAACAGTTCAACATTCTTTTCTTTGTTTCTGTTGCCACATCTTTCCTCTTCATCTGAGGAACTTATCCAGCATTCATTAGCATATACGAGGACTGATATTACATAGCAGTTCAACATTCTTTTCTTTGTTTCTGTTGCCACATCTTTCCTCTTCATCTGAGGAACTTATCCAGCATTCATTAGCATATACGAGGACTGATATTACATAGCAGTTCAACATTCTTTTCTTTGCTTCTGTTGGTACATCTTTCCTCTTCATCTGAGGAACTTATCCAGCATTCATTAGCATATACGAGGACTGATATTACATAGCAGTTCAACATTCGTTTCTTTGCTTCTGTTGGTACATCTTTCCTCTTCATCTGAGGAACTTATCCAGCATTCATTAGCATATACGAGGACTGATATTACAAAGCAGTTCAACATTCTTTTCTTTGTTTCTGTTGCCACATCTTTCCTCTTCATCTGAGGAACTTATCCAGCATTCACTAGCATATAGGAGGACTGATATTACATAGCAGTTCAACATTCTTTTCTTTGCTTCTGTTGCCACATCTTTCCTCTTCATCTGAGGAACTTATCCAGCATTCATTAGCATATACGAGGACTGATATTACAAAGCAGTTCAACATTCTTTTCTTTGTTTCTGTTGCCACATCTTTCCTCTTCATCTGAGGAACTTATCCAGCATTCATTAGCATATACGAGGACTGATATTACAAAGCAGTTCAACATTCTTTTCTTTGTTTCTGTTGCCACATCTTTCCTCTTCATCTGAGGAACTTATCCAGCATTCATTAGCATATACGAGGACTGATATTACATAGCAGTTCAACATTCTTTTCTTTGTTTCTGTTGCCACATCTTTCCTCTTCATCTGAGGAACTTATCCAGCATTCATTAGCATATACGAGGACTGATATTACATAGCAGTTCAACATTCTTTTCTTTGCTTCTATTGCCACATCTTTCCTCTTCATCTGAGGAACTTATCCAGCATTCATTAGCATATACGAGGACTGATATTACATAGCAGTTCAACATTCTTTTCTTTGTTTCTGTTGCCACATCTTTCCTCTTCATCTGAGGAACTTATCCAGCATTCATTAGCATATACGAGGACTGATATTACAAAGCGGTTCAACATTCTTTTCTTTGTTTCTGTTGCCACATCTTTCCTCTTCATCTGAGGAACTTATCCAGCATTCATTAGCATATACGAGGACTGATATTACAAAGCAGTTCAACATTCTTTTCTTTGTTTCTGTTGCCACATCTTTCCTCTTCATCTGAGGAACTTATCCAGCATTCATTAGCATATACGAGGACTGATATTACAAAGCGGTTCAACATTCTTTTCTTTGTTTCTGTTGCCACATCTTTCCTCTTCATCTGAGGAACTTATCCAGAATTCATTAGCATATACGAGGACTGATATTACAAAGCAGTTCAACATTCTTTTCTTTGTTTCTGTTGCCACATCTTTCCTCTTCATCTGAGGAACTTATCCAGCATTCATTAGCATATACGAGGACTGATATTACATAGCAGTTCAACATTCTTTTCTTTGTTTCTGTTGCCACATCTTTCCTCTTCATCTGAGGAACTTATCCAGCATTCATTAGCATATACGAGAACTGATATTACATAGCAGTTCAACATTCTTTTCTTTGTTTCTGTTGCCACATCTTTCCTCTTCATCTGAGGAACTTATCCAGCATTCATTAGCATATACGAGGACTGATATTACATAGCAGTTCAACATTCTTTTCTTTGTTTCTGTTGCCACATCTTTCCTCTTCATCTGAGGAACTTATCCAGCATTCACTAGCATATAGGAGGACTGATATTACATAGCAGTTCAACATTCTTTTCTTTGCTTCTGTTGCCACATCTTTCCTCTTCATCTGAGGAACTTATCCAGCATTCATTAGCATATACGAGGACTGATATTACAAAGCAGTTCAACATTCTTTTCTTTGTTTCTGTTGCCACATCTTTCCTCTTCATCTGAGGAACTTATCCAGCATTCATTAGCATATACGAGGACTGATATTACATAGCAGTTCAACACTCTTTTCTTTGTTTCTGTTGCCACATCTTTCCTCTTCATCTGAGGAACTTATCCAGCATTCATTAGCATATACGAGGACTGATATTACATAGCAGTTCAACATTCTGTTCTTTGCTACTGTTGCCACATCTTTCTTCTTCATCTGAGGAACTTATCCAGCATTCATTAGCATATACGAGGACTGATATTACATAGCAGTTCAACATTCTTTTCTTTGCTTCTGTTGCCAAATCTTTCCTCTTCATCTGAGGAACTTATCCAGCATTCATTAGCATATACGAGGACTGATATTACATAGCAGTTCAACATTCTTTTCTTTGCTTCTGTTGCCACATCTTTCCTCTTCATCGGAGGAACTTATCCAGCATTCATTAGCACATACGAGGACTGATATTACATAGCAGTTCAACATTCTTTTCTTTGTTTCTGTTGCCACATCTTTCCTCTTCATCTGAGGAACTTATCCAGCATTCATTAGCATATACGAGGACTGATATTACATAGCAGTTCAACATTCTTTTCTTTGCTTCTGTTGCCACATCTTTCCTCTTCATCTGAGGAACTTATCCAGCATTCATTAGCATATACGAGGACTGATATTACATAGCAGTTCAACATTCTTTTCTTTGTTTCTGTTGCCACATCTTTCCTCTTCATCTGAGGAACTTATCCAGCATTCATTAGCATATACGAGGACTGATATTACATAGCAGTTCAACATTCTTTTCTTTGCTTCTGTTGCCACATCTTTCCTCTTCATCTGAGGAACTTATCCAGCATTCATTAGCATATACGAGGACTGATATTACATAGCAGTTCAACATTCTTTTCTTTGCTTCTGTTGCCACGTCTTTCCTCTTCATCTGAGGAACTTATCCAGCATTCATTAGCATATACGAGGACTGATATTACATAGCAGTTCAACATTCTTTTCTTTGCTTCTGTTGCCACGTCTTTCCTCTTCATCTGAGGAACTTATCCAGCATTCATTAGCATAGACGAGGACTGATATTACATAGCAGTTCAACATTCTTTTCTTTGCTTCTGTTGCCACATCTTTCCTCTTCATCTGAGGAACTTATCCAGCATTGATTAGCATATACGAGGACTGATATTACATAGCAGTTCAACATTCTTTTCTTTGTTTCTGTTGCCACATCTTTCCTCTTCATCTGAGGAACTTATCCAGCATTCATTAGCATATACGAGGACTGATATTACAAAGCAGTTCAACATTTTTTTCTTTGTTTCTGTTGCCACATCTTTCCTCTTCATCTGAGGAACTTATCCAGCATTCATTAGCATATACGAGGACTGATATTACATAGCAGTTCAACATTCTTTTCTTTGCTTCTATTGCCACATCTTTCCTCTTCATCTGAGGAACTTATCCAGCATTCATTAGCATATACGAGAACTGATATTACATAGCAGTTCAACATTCTTTTCTTTGTTTCTGTTGCCACATCTTTCCTCTTCATCTGAGGAACTTATCCAGCATTCATTAGCATATACGAAAACTGATATTACATAACAGTTCAACATTCTTTTCTTTGTTTCTGTTGCCACATCTTTCCTCTTCATCTGAGGAACTTATCCAGCATTCATTAGCATATACGAGGACTGATATTACATAGCAGTTCAACATTCTTTTCTTTGTTTCTGTTGCCACATCTTTCCTCTTCATCTGAGGAACTTATCCAGCATTCATTAGCATATACGAGGACTGATATTACATAGCAGTTCAACATTCTTTTCTTTGCTTCTGTTGGTACATCTTTCCTCTTCATCTGAGGAACTTATCCAGCATTCATTAGCATATACGAGGACTGATATTACATAGCAGTTCAACATTCTGTTCTTTGCTTCTGTTGCCCCATCTTTCTTCTTCATCTGAGGAAATTATCCAGCATTCATTAGCATATACGAGGACTGATATTACATAGCAGTTCAACACTCTTTTCTTCGTTTCTATTGCCACATCTTACCTCTTCATCTGAGGAACTTATCCAGCATTCATTAGCATATACGAGGACTGATATTACAAAGCAGTTCAACATTCTTTTCTTTGTTTCTGTTGCCACATCTTACCTCTTCATCTGAGGAACTTATCCAGCATTCATTAGCATATACGAGGACTGATATTACATAGCAGTTCAACATTCTTTTCTTTGTTTCTGTTGCCACATCATTCCTCTTCATCTGAGGAACTTATCCAGCATTGATTAGCATATACGAGGACTGATATTACATAGCAGTTCAACATTCTTTTCTTTGCTTCTGTTGCCACATCTTTCCTCCTCATCTGAGGAACTTATCCAGCATTCATTAGCATATACGAGGACTGATATTACAAAGCAGTTCAACATTCTTTTCTTTGTTTCTGTTGCCACATCTTTCCTCTTCATCTGAGGAACTTATCCAGCATTCACTAGCATATAGGAGGACTGATATTACATAGCAGTTCAACATTCTTTTCTTTGCTTCTGTTGCCACATCTTTCCTCTTCATCTGAGGAACTTATCCAGCATTCATTAGCATATACGAGGACTGATATTACAAAGCAGTTCAACATTCTTTTCTTTGTTTCTGTTGCCACATCTTTCCTCTTCATCTGAGGAACTTATCCAGCATTCATTAGCATATACGAGGACTGATATTACAAAGCAGTTCAACATTCTTTTCTTTGTTTCTGTTGCCACATCTTTCCTCTTCATCTGAGGAACTTATCCAGCATTCATTAGCATATACGAGGACTGATATTACATAGCAGTTCAACATTCTTTTCTTTGTTTCTGTTGCCACATCTTTCCTCTTCATCTGAGGAACTTATCCAGCATTCATTAGCATATACGAGGACTGATATTACATAGCAGTTCAACATTCTTTTCTTTGCTTCTATTGCCACATCTTTCCTCTTCATCTGAGGAACTTATCCAGCATTCATTAGCATATACGAGGACTGATATTACATAGCAGTTCAACATTCTTTTCTTTGTTTCTGTTGCCACATCTTTCCTCTTCATCTGAGGAACTTATCCAGCATTCATTAGCATATACGAGGACTGATATTACAAAGCGGTTCAACATTCTTTTCTTTGTTTCTGTTGCCACATCTTTCCTCTTCATCTGAGGAACTTATCCAGCATTCATTAGCATATACGAGGACTGATATTACAAAGCAGTTCAACATTCTTTTCTTTGTTTCTGTTGCCACATCTTTCCTTTTCATCTGAGGAACTTATCCTGCATTCATTAGCATATACGAGGACTGATATTACAAAGCGGTTCAACATTCTTTTCTTTGTTTCAGTTGCCACATCTTTCCTCTTCATCTGAGGAACTTATCCAGCATTCATTAGCATATACGAGGACTGATATTACAAAGCAGTTCAACATTCTTTTCTTTGTTTCTGTTGCCACATCTTTCCTCTTCATCTGAGGAACTTATCCAGCATTCATTAGCATATACGAGGACTGATATTACATAGCAGTTCAACATTCTTTTCTTTGTTTCTGTTGCCACATCTTTCCTCTTCATCTGAGGAACTTATCCAGCATTCATTAGCATATACGAGAACTGATATTACATAGCAGTTCAACATTCTTTTCTTTGTTTCTGTTGCCACATCTTTCCTCTTCATCTGAGGAACTTATCCAGCATTCATTAGCATATACGAGGACTGATATTACATAGCAGTTCAACATTCTTTTCTTTGTTTCTGTTGCCACATCTTTCCTCTTCATCTGAGGAACTTATCCAGCATTCACTAGCATATAGGAGGACTGATATTACATAGCAGTTCAACATTCTTTTCTTTGCTTCTGTTGCCACATCTTTCCTCTTCATCTGAGGAACTTATCCAGCATTCATTAGCATATACGAGGACTGATATTACATAGCAGTTCAACATTCTTTTCTTTGCTTCTGTTGCCACATCTTTCCTCTTCATCTGAGGAACTTATCCAGCATTGATTAGCATATACGAGGACTGATATTACATAGCAGTTCAACATTCTTTTCTTTGTTTCTGTTGCCACATCTTTCCTCTTCATCTGAGGAACTTATCCAGCATTCATTAGCATATACGAGGACTGATATTACAAAGCAGTTCAACATTCTTTTCTTTGTTTCTGTTGCCACATCTTTCCTCTTCATCTGAGGAACTTATCCAGCATTCATTAGCATATACGAGGACTGATATTACATAGCAGTTCAACATTCTTTTCTTTGCTTCTATTGCCACATCTTTCCTCTTCATCTGAGGAACTTATCCAGCATTCATTAGCATATACGAGAACTGATATTACATAGCAGTTCAACATTCTTTTCTTTGTTTCTGTTGCCACATATTTCCTCTTCATCTGAGGAACTTATCCAGCATTCATTAGCATATACGAAAACTGATATTACATAACAGTTCAACATTCTTTTCTTTGTTTCTGTTGCCACATCTTTCCTCTTCATCTGAGGAACTTATCCAGCATTCATTAGCATATACGAGGACTGATATTACATAGCAGTTCAACATTCTTTTCTTTGTTTCTGTTGCCACATCTTTCCTCTTCATCTGAGGAACTTATCCAGCATTCATTAGCATATACGAGGACTGATATTACAAAGCAGTTCAACATTCTTTTCTTTGTTTCTGTTGCCACATCTTTCCTTTTCATCTGAGGAACTTATCCTGCATTCATTAGCATATACGAGGACTGATATTACAAAGCGGTTCAACATTCTTTTCTTTGTTTCAGTTGCCACATCTTTCCTCTTCATCTGAGGAACTTATCCAGCATTCATTAGCATATACGAGGACTGATATTACAAAGCAGTTCAACATTCTTTTCTTTGTTTCTGTTGCCACATCTTTCCTCTTCATCTGAGGAACTTATCCAGCATTCATTAGCATATACGAGGACTGATATTACATAGCAGTTCAACATTCTTTTCTTTGTTTCTGTTGCCACATCTTTCCTCTTCATCTGAGGAACTTATCCAGCATTCATTAGCATATACGAGAACTGATATTACATAGCAGTTCAACATTCTTTTCTTTGTTTCTGTTGCCACATCTTTCCTCTTCATCTGAGGAACTTATCCAGCATTCATTAGCATATACGAGGACTGATATTACATAGCAGTTCAACATTCTTTTCTTTGTTTCTGTTGCCACATCTTTCCTCTTCATCTGAGGAACTTATCCAGCATTCACTAGCATATAGGAGGACTGATATTACATAGCAGTTCAACATTCTTTTCTTTGCTTCTGTTGCCACATCTTTCCTCTTCATCTGAGGAACTTATCCAGCATTCATTAGCATATACGAGGACTGATATTACATAGCAGTTCAACATTCTTTTCTTTGCTTCTGTTGCCACATCTTTCCTCTTCATCTGAGGAACTTATCCAGCATTGATTAGCATATACGAGGACTGATATTACATAGCAGTTCAACATTCTTTTCTTTGTTTCTGTTGCCACATCTTTCCTCTTCATCTGAGGAACTTATCCAGCATTCATTAGCATATACGAGGACTGATATTACAAAGCAGTTCAACATTCTTTTCTTTGTTTCTGTTGCCACATCTTTCCTCTTCATCTGAGGAACTTATCCAGCATTCATTAGCATATACGAGGACTGATATTACATAGCAGTTCAACATTCTTTTCTTTGCTTCTATTGCCACATCTTTCCTCTTCATCTGAGGAACTTATCCAGCATTCATTAGCATATACGAGAACTGATATTACATAGCAGTTCAACATTCTTTTCTTTGTTTCTGTTGCCACATATTTCCTCTTCATCTGAGGAACTTATCCAGCATTCATTAGCATATACGAAAACTGATATTACATAACAGTTCAACATTCTTTTCTTTGTTTCTGTTGCCACATCTTTCCTCTTCATCTGAGGAACTTATCCAGCATTCATTAGCATATACGAGGACTGATATTACATAGCAGTTCAACATTCTTTTCTTTGTTTCTGTTGCCACATCTTTCCTCTTCATCTGAGGAACTTATCCAGCATTCATTAGCATATACGAGGACTGATATTACATAGCAGTTCAACATTCTTTTCTTTGCTTCTGTTGGTACATCTTTCCTCTTCATCTGAGGAACTTATCCAGCATTCATTAGCATATACGAGGACTGATATTACATAGCAGTTCAACATTCTGTTCTTTGCTTCTGTTGCCCCATCTTTCTTCTTCATCTGAGGAAATTATCCAGCATTCATTAGCATATACGAGGACTGATATTACATAGCAGTTCAACACTCTTTTCTTCGTTTCTATTGCCACATCTTACCTCTTCATCTGAGGAACTTATCCAGCATTCATTAGCATATACGAGGACTGATATTACAAAGCAGTTCAACATTCTTTTCTTTGTTTCTGTTGCCACATATTACCTCTTCATCTGAGGAACTTATCCAGCATTCATTAGCATATACGAGGACTGATATTACATAGCAGTTCAACATTCTTTTCTTTGTTTCTGTTGCCACATCTTTCCTCTTCATCTGAGGAACTTATCCAGCATTGATTAGCATATACGAGGACTGATATTACATAGCAGTTCAACATTCTTTTCTTTGCTTCTGTTGCCACATCTTTCCTCCTCATCTGAGGAACTTATCCAGCATTCATTAGCATATACGAGGACTGATATTACAAAGCAGTTCAACATTCTTTTCTTTGTTTCTGTTGCCACATCTTTCCTCTTCATCTGAGGAACTTATCCAGCATTCACTAGCATATAGGAGGACTGATATTACATAGCAGTTCAACATTCTTTTCTTTGCTTCTGTTGCCACATCTTTCCTCTTCATCTGAGGAACTTATCCAGCATTCATTAGCATATACGAGGACTGATATTACAAAGCAGTTCAACATTCTTTTCTTTGTTTCTGTTGCCACATCTTTCCTCTTCATCTGAGGAACTTATCCAGCATTCATTAGCATATACGAGGACTGATATTACAAAGCAGTTCAACATTCTTTTCTTTGTTTCTGTTGCCACATCTTTCCTCTTCATCTGAGGAACTTATCCAGCATTCATTAGCATATACGAGGACTGATATTACATAGCAGTTCAACATTCTTTTCTTTGTTTCTGTTGCCACATCTTTCCTCTTCATCTGAGGAACTTATCCAGCATTCATTAGCATATACGAGGACTGATATTACAAAGCAGTTCAACATTCTTTTCTTGGTTTCTGTTGCCACATCTTTCCTCTTCATCTGAGGAACTTATCCAGCATTCACTAGCATATAGGAGGACTGATATTACATAGCAGTTCAACATTCTTTTCTTTGCTTCTATTGCCACATCTTTCCTCTTCATCTGAGGAACTTATCCAGCATTCATTAGCATATACGAGGACTGATATTACATAGCAGTTCAACATTCTTTTCTTTGTTTCTGTTGCCACATCTTTCCTCTTCATCTGAGGAACTTATCCAGCATTCATTAGCATATACGAGGACTGATATTACAAAGCGGTTCAACATTCTTTTCTTTGTTTCTGTTGCCACATCTTTCCTCTTCATCTGAGGAACTTATCCAGCATTCATTAGCATATACGAGGACTGATATTACAAAGCAGTTCAACATTCTTTTCTTTGTTTCTGTTGCCACATCTTTCCTCTTCATCTGAGGAACTTATCCAGCATTCATTAGCATATACGAGGACTGATATTACATAGCAGTTCAACATTCTTTTCTTTGTTTCTGTTGCCACAACTTTCCTCTTCATCTGAGGAACTTATCCAGCATTCATTAGCATATACGAGAACTGATATTACATAGCAGTTCAACATTCTTTTCTTTGTTTCTGTTGCCACATCTTTCCTCTTCATCTGAGGAACTTATCCAGCATTCATTAGCATATACGAGGACTGATATTACATAGCAGTTCAACATTCTTTTCTTTGTTTCTGTTGCCACATCTTTCCTCTTCATCTGAGGAACTTATCCAGCATTCACTAGCATATAGGAGGACTGATATTACATAGCAGTTCAACATTCTTTTCTTTGCTTCTGTTGCCACATCTTTCCTCTTCATCTGAGGAACTTATCCAGCATTCATTAGCATATACGAGGACTGATATTACAAAGCAGTTCAACATTCTTTTCTTTGTTTCTGTTGCCACATCTTTCCTCTTCATCTGAGGAACTTATCCAGCATTCATTAGCATATACGAGGACTGATATTACAAAGCAGTTCAACATTCTTTTCTTTGTTTCTGTTGCCACATCTTTCCTCTTCATCTGAGGAACTTATCCAGCATTCATTAGCATATACGAGGACTGATATTACATAGCAGTTCAACATTCTTTTCTTTGTTTCTGTTGCCACATCTTTCCTCTTCATCTGAGGAACTTATCCAGCATTGATTAGCATATACGAGGACTGATATTACATAGCAGTTCAACATTCTTTTTTTTGCTTCTGTTGCCACATCTTTCCTCCTCATCTGAGGAACTTATCCAGCATTCATTAGCATATACGAGGACTGATATTACAAAGCAGTTTAACATTCTTTTCTTTGTTTCTGTTGCCACATCTTTCCTCTTCATCTGAGGAACTTATCCAGCATTCACTAGCATATAGGAGGACTGATATTACATAGCAGTTCAACATTCTTTTCTTTGCTTCTGTTGCCACATCTTTCCTCTTCATCTGAGGAACTTATCCAGCATTCATTAGCATATACGAGGACTGATATTACAAAGCATTTCAACATTCTTTTCTTTGTTTCTGTTGCCACATCTTTCCTCTTCATCTGAGGAACTTATCCAGCATTCACTAGCATATAGGAGGACTGATATTACATAGCAGTTCAACATTCTTTTCTTTGCTTCTGTTGCCACATCTTTCCTCTTCATCTGAGGAACTTATCCAGCATTCATTAGCATATACGAGGACTGATATTACAAAGCAGTTCAACATTCTTTTCTTTGCTTCTGTTGCCACATCTTTCCTCTTCATCTGAGGAACTTATCCAGCATTCATTAGCATATACGAGGACTGATATTACATAGCAGTTCAACATTCTTTTCTTTGTTTCTGTTGCCACATCTTTCCTCTTCATCTGAGGAACTTATCCAGCATTCATTAGCATATACGAGGACTGATATTACATAGCAGTTCAACATTCTTTTCTTTGCTTCTATTGCCACATCTTTCCTCTTCATCTGAGGAACTTATCCAGCATTCATTAGCATATACGAGAACTGATATTACATAGCAGTTCAACATTCTTTTCTTTGTTTCTGTTGCCACATATTTCCTCTTCATCTGAGGAACTTATCCAGCATTCATTAGCATATACGAAAACTGATATTACATAACAGTTCAACATTCTTTTCTTTGTTTCTGTTGCCACATCTTTCCTCTTCATCTGAGGAACTTATCCAGCATTCATTAGCATATACGAGGACTGATATTACATAGCAGTTCAACATTCTTTTCTTTGTTTCTGTTGCCACATCTTTCCTCTTCATCTGAGGAACTTATCCAGCATTCATTAGCATATACGAGGACTGATATTACATAGCAGTTCAACATTCTTTTCTTTGCTTCTGTTGGTACATCTTTCCTCTTCATCTGAGGAACTTATCCAGCATTCATTAGCATATACGAGGACTGATATTACATAGCAGTTCAACATTCTGTTCTTTGCTTCTGTTGCCCCATCTTTCTTCTTCATCTGAGGAAATTATCCAGCATTCATTAGCATATACGAGGACTGATATTACATAGCAGTTCAACACTCTTTTCTTCGTTTCTATTGCCACATCTTACCTCTTCATTTGAGGAACTTATCCAGCATTCATTAGCATATACGAGGACTGATATTACAAAGCAGTTCAACATTCTTTTCTTTGTTTCTGTTGCCACATATTACCTCTTCATCTGAGGAACTTATCCAGCATTCATTAGCATATACGAGGACTGATATTACATAGCAGTTCAACATTCTTTTCTTTGTTTCTGTTGCCACATCTTTCCTCTTCATCTGAGGAACTTATCCAGCATTCATTAGCATATACGAGGACTGATATTACATAGCAGTTCAACATTCTTTTCTTTGCTTCTGTTGCCACATCTTTCCTCCTCATCTGAGGAACTTATCCAGCATTCATTAGCATATACGAGGACTGATATTACAAAGCAGTTCAACATTCTTTTCTTTGTTTCTGTTGCCACATCTTTCCTCTTCATCTGAGGAACTTATCCAGCATTCACTAGCATATAGGAGGACTGATATTACATAGCAGTTCAACATTCTTTTCTTTGCTTCTGTTGCCACATCTTTCCTCTTCATCTGAGGAACTTATCCAGCATTCATTAGCATATACGAGGACTGATATTACAAAGCAGTTCAACATTCTTTTCTTTGTTTCTGTTGCCACATCTTTCCTCTTCATCTGAGGAACTTATCCAGCATTCATTAGCATATACGAGGACTGATATTACAAAGCAGTTCAACATTCTTTTCTTTGTTTCTGTTGCCACATCTTTCCTCTTCATCTGAGGAACTTATCCAGCATTCATTAGCATATACGAGGACTGATATTACATAGCAGTTCAACATTCTTTTCTTTGTTTCTGTTGCCACATCTTTCCTCTTCATCTGAGGAACTTATCCAGCATTCATTAGCATATACGAGGACTGATATTACATAGCAGTTCAACATTCTTTTCTTTGCTTCTATTGCCACATCTTTCCTCTTCATCTGAGGAACTTATCCAGCATTCATTAGCATATACGAGGACTGATATTACATAGCAGTTCAACATTCTTTTCTTTGTTTCTGTTGCCACATCTTTCCTCTTCATCTGAGGAACTTATCCAGCATTCATTAGCATATACGAGGACTGATATTACAAAGCGGTTCAACATTCTTTTCTTTGTTTCTGTTGCCACATCTTTCCTCTTCATCTGAGGAACTTATCCAGCATTCATTAGCATATACGAGGACTGATATTACAAAGCAGTTCAACATTCTTTTCTTTGTTTCTGTTGCCACATCTTTCCTCTTCATCTGAGGAACTTATCCAGCATTCATTAGCATATACGAGGACTGATATTACAAAGCGGTTCAACATTCTTTTCTTTGTTTCTGTTGCCACATCTTTCCTCTTCATCTGAGGAACTTATCCAGCATTCATTAGCATATACGAGAACTGATATTACATAGCAGTTCAACATTCTTTTCTTTGTTTCTGTTGCCACATCTTTCCTCTTCATCTGAGGAACTTATCCAGCATTCATTAGCATATACGAGGACTGATATTACATAGCAGTTCAACATTCTTTTCTTTGTTTCTGTTGCCACATCTTTCCTCTTCATCTGAGGAACTTATCCAGCATTCACTAGCATATAGGAGGACTGATATTACATAGCAGTTCAACATTCTTTTCTTTGCTTCTGTTGCCACATCTTTCCTCTTCATCTGAGGAACTTATCCAGCATTCATTAGCATATACGAGGACTGATATTACAAAGCAGTTCAACATTCTTTTCTTTGTTTCTGTTGCCACATCTTTCCTCTTCATCTGAGGAACTTATCCAGCATTCATTAGCATATACGAGGACTGATATTACATAGCAGTTCAACACTCTTTTCTTTGTTTCTGTTGCCACATCTTTCCTCTTCATCTGAGGAACTTATCCAGCATTCATTAGCATATACGAGGACTGATATTACATAGCAGTTCAACATTCTGTTCTTTGCTACTGTTGCCACATCTTTCTTCTTCATCTGAGGAACTTATCCAGCATTCATTAGCATATACGAGGACTGATATTACATAGCAGTTCAACATTCTTTTCTTTGCTTCTGTTGCCACATCTTTCCTCTTCATCTGAGGAACTTATCCAGCATTCATTAGCACATACGAGGACTGATATTACATAGCAGTTCAACATTCTTTTCTTTGTTTCTGTTGCCACATCTTTCCTCTTCATCTGAGGAACTTATCCAGCATTCATTAGCATATACGAGGACTGATATTACATAGCAGTTCAACTTTCTTTTCTTTGCTTCTGTTGCCACATCTTTCCTCTTCATCTGAGGAACTTATCCAGCATTCATTAGCATATACGAGGACTGATATTACATAGCAGTTCAACATTCTTTTCTTTGTTTCTGTTGCCACATCTTTCCTCTTCATCTGAGGAACTTATCCAGCATTCATTAGCATATACGAGGACTGATATTACATAGCAGTTCAACATTCTTTTCTTTGCTTCTGTTGCCACATCTTTCCTCTTCATCTGAGGAACTTATCCAGCATTCATTAGCATATACGAGGACTGATATTACATAGCAGTTCAACATTCTTTTCTTTGCTTCTGTTGCCACGTCTTTCCTCTTCATCTGAGGAACTTATCCAGCATTCATTAGCATATACGAGGACTGATATTACATAGCAGTTCAACATTCTTTTCTTTGCTTCTGTTGCCACGTCTTTCCTCTTCATCTGAGGAACTTATCCAGCATTCATTAGCATATACGAGGACTGATATTACATAGCAGTTCAACATTCTTTTCTTTGCTTCTGTTGCCACATCTTTCCTCTTCATCTGAGGAACTTATCCAGCATTGATTAGCATATACGAGGACTGATATTACATAGCAGTTCAACATTCTTTTCTTTGTTTCTGTTGCCACATCTTTCCTCTTCATCTGAGGAACTTATCCAGCATTCATTAGCATATACGAGGACTGATATTACAAAGCAGTTCAACATTTTTTTCTTTGTTTCTGTTGCCACATCTTTCCTCTTCATCTGAGGAACTTATCCAGCATTCATTAGCATATACGAGGACTGATATTACATAGCAGTTCAACATTCTTTTCTTTGCTTCTATTGCCACATCTTTCCTCTTCATCTGAGGAACTTATCCAGCATTCATTAGCATATACGAGAACTGATATTACATAGCAGTTCAACATTCTTTTCTTTGTTTCTGTTGCCACATCTTTCCTCTTCATCTGAGGAACTTATCCAGCATTCATTAGCATATACGAAAACTGATATTACATAACAGTTCAACATTCTTTTCTTTGTTTCTGTTGCCACATCTTTCCTCTTCATCTGAGGAACTTATCCAGCATTCATTAGCATATACGAGGACTGATATTACATAGCAGTTCAACATTCTTTTCTTTGTTTCTGTTGCCACATCTTTCCTCTTCATCTGAGGAACTTATCCAGCATTCATTAGCATATACGAGGACTGATATTACATAGCAGTTCAACATTCTTTTCTTTGCTTCTGTTGGTACATCTTTCCTCTTCATCTGAGGAACTTATCCAGCATTCATTAGCATATACGAGGACTGATATTACATAGCAGTTCAACATTCTGTTCTTTGCTTCTGTTGCCCCATCTTTCTTCTTCATCTGAGGAAATTATCCAGCATTCATTAGCATATACGAGGACTGATATTACATAGCAGTTCAACACTCTTTTCTTCGTTTCTATTGCCACATCTTACCTCTTCATCTGAGGAACTTATCCAGCATTCATTAGCATATACGAGGACTGATATTACAAAGCAGTTCAACATTCTTTTCTTTGTTTCTGTTGCCACATCTTACCTCTTCATCTGAGGAACTTATCCAGCATTCATTAGCATATACGAGGACTGATATTACATAGCAGTTCAACATTCTTTTCTTTGTTTCTGTTGCCACATCATTCCTCTTCATCTGAGGAAATTATCCAGCATTGATTAGCATATACGAGGACTGATATTACATAGCAGTTCAACATTCTTTTCTTTGCTTCTGTTGCCACATCTTTCCTCCTCATCTGAGGAACTTATCCAGCATTCATTAGCATATACGAGGACTGATATTACAAAGCAGTTCAACATTCTTTTCTTTGTTTCTGTTGCCACATCTTTCCTCTTCATCTGAGGAACTTATCCAGCATTCACTAGCATATAGGAGGACTGATATTACATAGCAGTTCAACATTCTTTTCTTTGCTTCTGTTGCCACATCTTTCCTCTTCATCTGAGGAACTTATCCAGCATTCATTAGCATATACGAGGACTGATATTACAAAGCAGTTCAACATTCTTTTCTTTGTTTCTGTTGCCACATCTTTCCTCTTCATCTGAGGAACTTATCCAGCATTCATTAGCATATACGAGGACTGATATTACAAAGCAGTTCAACATTCTTTTCTTTGTTTCTGTTGCCACATCTTTCCTCTTCATCTGAGGAACTTATCCAGCATTCATTAGCATATACGAGGACTGATATTACATAGCAGTTCAACATTCTTTTCTTTGTTTCTGTTGCCACATCTTTCCTCTTCATCTGAGGAACTTATCCAGCATTCATTAGCATATACGAGGACTGATATTACATAGCAGTTCAACATTCTTTTCTTTGCTTCTATTGCCACATCTTTCCTCTTCATCTGAGGAACTTATCCAGCATTCATTAGCATATACGAGGACTGATATTACATAGCAGTTCAACATTCTTTTCTTTGTTTCTGTTGCCACATCTTTCCTCTTCATCTGAGGAACTTATCCAGCATTCATTAGCATATACGAGGACTGATATTACAAAGCGGTTCAACATTCTTTTCTTTGTTTCTGTTGCCACATCTTTCCTCTTCATCTGAGGAACTTATCCAGCATTCATTAGCATATACGAGGACTGATATTACAAAGCAGTTCAACATTCTTTTCTTTGTTTCTGTTGCCACATCTTTCCTTTTCATCTGAGGAACTTATCCAGCATTCATTAGCATATACGAGGACTGATATTACAAAGCGGTTCAACATTCTTTTCTTTGTTTCTGTTGCCACATCTTTCCTCTTCATCTGAGGAACTTATCCAGCATTCATTAGCATATACGAGGACTGATATTACAAAGCAGTTCAACATTCTTTTCTTTGTTTCTGTTGCCACATCTTTCCTCTTCATCTGAGGAACTTATCCAGCATTCATTAGCATATACGAGGACTGATATTACATAGCAGTTCAACATTCTTTTCTTTGTTTCTGTTGCCACATCTTTCCTCTTCATCTGAGGAACTTATCCAGCATTCATTAGCATATACGAGAACTGATATTACATAGCAGTTCAACATTCTTTTCTTTGTTTCTGTTGCCACATCTTTCCTCTTCATCTGAGGAACTTATCCAGCATTCATTAGCATATACGAGGACTGATATTACATAGCAGTTCAACATTCTTTTCTTTGTTTCTGTTGCCACATCTTTCCTCTTCATCTGAGGAACTTATCCAGCATTCACTAGCATATAGGAGGACTGATATTACATAGCAGTTCAACATTCTTTTCTTTGCTTCTGTTGCCACATCTTTCCTCTTCATCTGAGGAACTTATCCAGCATTCATTAGCATATACGAGGACTGATATTACAAAGCAGTTCAACATTCTTTTCTTTGTTTCTGTTGCCACATCTTTCCTCTTCATCTGAGGAACTTATCCAGCATTCATTAGCATATACGAGGACTGATATTACAAAGCAGTTCAACATTCTTTTCTTTGTTTCTGTTGCCACATCTTTCCTCTTCATCTGAGGAACTTATCCAGCATTCATTAGCATATACGAGGACTGATATTACATAGCAGTTCAACATTCTTTTCTTTGCTTCTGTTGCCACGTCTTTCCTCTTCATCTGAGGAACTTATCCAGCATTCATTAGCATATACGAGGACTGATATTACATAGCAGTTCAACATTCTTTTCTTTGCTTCTGTTGCCACATCTTTCCTCTTCATCTGAGGAACTTATCCAGCATTGATTAGCATATACGAGGACTGATATTACATAGCAGTTCAACATTCTTTTCTTTGTTTCTGTTGCCACATCTTTCCTCTTCATCTGAGGAACTTATCCAGCATTCATTAGCATATACGAGGACTGATATTACAAAGCAGTTCAACATTCTTTTCTTTGTTTCTGTTGCCACATCTTTCCTCTTCATCTGAGGAACTTATCCAGCATTCATTAGCATATACGAGGACTGATATTACATAGCAGTTCAACATTCTTTT
Source organism: Acanthosepion lycidas (assembly GCA_963932145.1). Lineage (NCBI taxonomy): Eukaryota > Metazoa > Mollusca > Cephalopoda > Sepiida > Sepiidae > Acanthosepion > Acanthosepion lycidas. The sequence continues at coordinate 53,267,601 of OZ010608.1, read as the reverse complement.
CTTTGCTTCTATTGCCACATCTTTCCTCTTCATCTGAGGAACTTATCCAGCATTCATTAGCATATACGAGAACTGATATTACATAGCAGTTCAACATTCTTTTCTTTGTTTCTGTTGCCACATATTTCCTCTTCATCTGAGGAACTTATCCAGCATTCATTAGCATATACGAAAACTGATATTACATAACAGTTCAACATTCTTTTCTTTGTTTCTGTTGCCACATCTTTCCTCTTCATCTGAGGAACTTATCCAGCATTCATTAGCATATACGAGGACTGATATTACATAGCAGTTCAACATTCTTTTCTTTGTTTCTGTTGCCACATCTTTCCTCTTCATCTGAGGAACTTATCCAGCATTCATTAGCATATACGAGGACTGATATTACATAGCAGTTCAACATTCTTTTCTTTGCTTCTGTTGCCACATCTTTCCTCTTCATCTGAGGAACTTATCCAGCATTCATTAGCATATACGAGGACTGATATTACATAGCAGTTCAACATTCTTTTCTTTGCTTCTGTTGCCACGTCTTTCCTCTTCATCTGAGGAACTTATCCAGCATTCATTAGCATATACGAGGACTGATATTACATAGCAGTTCAACATTCTTTTCTTTGCTTCTGTTGCCACGTCTTTCCTCTTCATCTGAGGAACTTATCCAGCATTCATTAGCATATACGAGGACTGATATTACATAGCAGTTCAACATTCTTTTCTTTGCTTCTGTTGCCACATCTTTCCTCTTCATCTGAGGAACTTATCCAGCATTGATTAGCATATACGAGGACTGATATTACATAGCAGTTCAACATTCTTTTCTTTGTTTCTGTTGCCACATCTTTCCTCTTCATCTGAGGAACTTATCCAGCATTCATTAGCATATACGAGGACTGATATTACAAAGCAGTTCAACATTTTTTTCTTTGTTTCTGTTGCCACATCTTTCCTCTTCATCTGAGGAACTTATCCAGCATTCATTAGCATATACGAGGACTGATATTACATAGCAGTTCAACATTCTTTTCTTTGCTTCTATTGCCACATCTTTCCTCTTCATCTGAGGAACTTATCCAGCATTCATTAGCATATACGAGAACTGATATTACATAGCAGTTCAACATTCTTTTCTTTGTTTCTGTTGCCACATCTTTCCTCTTCATCTGAGGAACTTATCCAGCATTCATTAGCATATACGAAAACTGATATTACATAACAGTTCAACATTCTTTTCTTTGTTTCTGTTGCCACATCTTTCCTCTTCATCTGAGGAACTTATCCAGCATTCATTAGCATATACGAGGACTGATATTACATAGCAGTTCAACATTCTTTTCTTTGTTTCTGTTGCCACATCTTTCCTCTTCATCTGAGGAACTTATCCAGCATTCATTAGCATATACGAGGACTGATATTACATAGCAGTTCAACATTCTTTTCTTTGCTTCTGTTGGTACATCTTTCCTCTTCATCTGAGGAACTTATCCAGCATTCATTAGCATATACGAGGACTGATATTACATAGCAGTTCAACATTCTGTTCTTTGCTTCTGTTGCCCCATCTTTCTTCTTCATCTGAGGAAATTATCCAGCATTCATTAGCATATACGAGGACTGATATTACATAGCAGTTCAACACTCTTTTCTTCGTTTCTATTGCCACATCTTACCTCTTCATCTGAGGAACTTATCCAGCATTCATTAGCATATACGAGGACTGATATTACAAAGCAGTTCAACATTCTTTTCTTTGTTTCTGTTGCCACATCTTACCTCTTCATCTGAGGAACTTATCCAGCATTCATTAGCATATACGAGGACTGATATTACATAGCAGTTCAACATTCTTTTCTTTGTTTCTGTTGCCACATCATTCCTCTTCATCTGAGGAAATTATCCAGCATTGATTAGCATATACGAGGACTGATATTACATAGCAGTTCAACATTCTTTTCTTTGCTTCTGTTGCCACATCTTTCCTCCTCATCTGAGGAACTTATCCAGCATTCATTAGCATATACGAGGACTGATATTACAAAGCAGTTCAACATTCTTTTCTTTGTTTCTGTTGCCACATCTTTCCTCTTCATCTGAGGAACTTATCCAGCATTCACTAGCATATAGGAGGACTGATATTACATAGCAGTTCAACATTCTTTTCTTTGCTTCTGTTGCCACATCTTTCCTCTTCATCTGAGGAACTTATCCAGCATTCATTAGCATATACGAGGACTGATATTACAAAGCAGTTCAACATTCTTTTCTTTGTTTCTGTTGCCACATCTTTCCTCTTCATCTGAGGAACTTATCCAGCATTCATTAGCATATACGAGGACTGATATTACAAAGCAGTTCAACATTCTTTTCTTTGTTTCTGTTGCCACATCTTTCCTCTTCATCTGAGGAACTTATCCAGCATTCATTAGCATATACGAGGACTGATATTACATAGCAGTTCAACATTCTTTTCTTTGTTTCTGTTGCCACATCTTTCCTCTTCATCTGAGGAACTTATCCAGCATTCATTAGCATATACGAGGACTGATATTACATAGCAGTTCAACATTCTTTTCTTTGCTTCTATTGCCACATCTTTCCTCTTCATCTGAGGAACTTATCCAGCATTCATTAGCATATACGAGGACTGATATTACATAGCAGTTCAACATTCTTTTCTTTGTTTCTGTTGCCACATCTTTCCTCTTCATCTGAGGAACTTATCCAGCATTCATTAGCATATACGAGGACTGATATTACAAAGCGGTTCAACATTCTTTTCTTTGTTTCTGTTGCCACATCTTTCCTCTTCATCTGAGGAACTTATCCAGCATTCATTAGCATATACGAGGACTGATATTACAAAGCAGTTCAACATTCTTTTCTTTGTTTCTGTTGCCACATCTTTCCTTTTCATCTGAGGAACTTATCCAGCATTCATTAGCATATACGAGGACTGATATTACAAAGCGGTTCAACATTCTTTTCTTTGTTTCTGTTGCCACATCTTTCCTCTTCATCTGAGGAACTTATCCAGCATTCATTAGCATATACGAGGACTGATATTACAAAGCAGTTCAACATTCTTTTCTTTGTTTCTGTTGCCACATCTTTCCTCTTCATCTGAGGAACTTATCCAGCATTCATTAGCATATACGAGGACTGATATTACATAGCAGTTCAACATTCTTTTCTTTGTTTCTGTTGCCACATCTTTCCTCTTCATCTGAGGAACTTATCCAGCATTCATTAGCATATACGAGAACTGATATTACATAGCAGTTCAACATTCTTTTCTTTGTTTCTGTTGCCACATCTTTCCTCTTCATCTGAGGAACTTATCCAGCATTCATTAGCATATACGAGGACTGATATTACATAGCAGTTCAACATTCTTTTCTTTGTTTCTGTTGCCACATCTTTCCTCTTCATCTGAGGAACTTATCCAGCATTCACTAGCATATAGGAGGACTGATATTACATAGCAGTTCAACATTCTTTTCTTTGCTTCTGTTGCCACATCTTTCCTCTTCATCTGAGGAACTTATCCAGCATTCATTAGCATATACGAGGACTGATATTACAAAGCAGTTCAACATTCTTTTCTTTGTTTCTGTTGCCACATCTTTCCTCTTCATCTGAGGAACTTATCCAGCATTCATTAGCATATACGAGGACTGATATTACAAAGCAGTTCAACATTCTTTTCTTTGTTTCTGTTGCCACATCTTTCCTCTTCATCTGAGGAACTTATCCAGCATTCATTAGCATATACGAGGACTGATATTACATAGCAGTTCAACATTCTTTTCTTTGCTTCTGTTGCCACGTCTTTCCTCTTCATCTGAGGAACTTATCCAGCATTCATTAGCATATACGAGGACTGATATTACATAGCAGTTCAACATTCTTTTCTTTGCTTCTGTTGCCACATCTTTCCTCTTCATCTGAGGAACTTATCCAGCATTGATTAGCATATACGAGGACTGATATTACATAGCAGTTCAACATTCTTTTCTTTGTTTCTGTTGCCACATCTTTCCTCTTCATCTGAGGAACTTATCCAGCATTCATTAGCATATACGAGGACTGATATTACAAAGCAGTTCAACATTCTTTTCTTTGTTTCTGTTGCCACATCTTTCCTCTTCATCTGAGGAACTTATCCAGCATTCATTAGCATATACGAGGACTGATATTACATAGCAGTTCAACATTCTTTTCTTTGCTTCTATTGCCACATCTTTCCTCTTCATCTGAGGAACTTATCCAGCATTCATTAGCATATACGAGAACTGATATTACATAGCAGTTCAACATTCTTTTCTTTGTTTCTGTTGCCACATATTTCCTCTTCATCTGAGGAACTTATCCAGCATTCATTAGCATATACGAAAACTGATATTACATAACAGTTCAACATTCTTTTCTTTGTTTCTGTTGCCACATCTTTCCTCTTCATCTGAGGAACTTATCCAGCATTCATTAGCATATACGAGGACTGATATTACATAGCAGTTCAACATTCTTTTCTTTGTTTCTGTTGCCACATCTTTCCTCTTCATCTGAGGAACTTATCCAGCATTCATTAGCATATACGAGGACTGATATTACATAGCAGTTCAACATTCTTTTCTTTGCTTCTGTTGGTACATCTTTCCTCTTCATCTGAGGAACTTATCCAGCATTCATTAGCATATACGAGGACTGATATTACATAGCAGTTCAACATTCTGTTCTTTGCTTCTGTTGCCCCATCTTTCTTCTTCATCTGAGGAAATTATCCAGCATTCATTAGCATATACGAGGACTGATATTACATAGCAGTTCAACACTCTTTTCTTCGTTTCTATTGCCACATCTTACCTCTTCATCTGAGGAACTTATCCAGCATTCATTAGCATATACGAGGACTGATATTACAAAGCAGTTCAACATTCTTTTCTTTGTTTCTGTTGCCACATATTACCTCTTCATCTGAGGAACTTATCCAGCATTCATTAGCATATACGAGGACTGATATTACATAGCAGTTCAACATTCTTTTCTTTGTTTCTGTTGCCACATCTTTCCTCTTCATCTGAGGAACTTATCCAGCATTGATTAGCATATACGAGGACTGATATTACATAGCAGTTCAACATTCTTTTCTTTGCTTCTGTTGCCACATCTTTCCTCCTCATCTGAGGAACTTATCCAGCATTCATTAGCATATACGAGGACTGATATTACAAAGCAGTTCAACATTCTTTTCTTTGTTTCTGTTGCCACATCTTTCCTCTTCATCTGAGGAACTTATCCAGCATTCACTAGCATATAGGAGGACTGATATTACATAGCAGTTCAACATTCTTTTCTTTGCTTCTGTTGCCACATCTTTCCTCTTCATCTGAGGAACTTATCCAGCATTCATTAGCATATACGAGGACTGATATTACAAAGCAGTTCAACATTCTTTTCTTTGTTTCTGTTGCCACATCTTTCCTCTTCATCTGAGGAACTTATCCAGCATTCATTAGCATATACGAGGACTGATATTACAAAGCAGTTCAACATTCTTTTCTTTGTTTCTGTTGCCACATCTTTCCTCTTCATCTGAGGAACTTATCCAGCATTCATTAGCATATACGAGGACTGATATTACATAGCAGTTCAACATTCTTTTCTTTGTTTCTGTTGCCACATCTTTCCTCTTCATCTGAGGAACTTATCCAGCATTCATTAGCATATACGAGGACTGATATTACAAAGCAGTTCAACATTCTTTTCTTTGTTTCTGTTGCCACATCTTTCCTCTTCATCTGAGGAACTTATCCAGCATTCACTAGCATATAGGAGGACTGATATTACATAGCAGTTCAACATTCTTTTCTTTGCTTCTATTGCCACATCTTTCCTCTTCATCTGAGGAACTTATCCAGCATTCATTAGCATATACGAGGACTGATATTACATAGCAGTTCAACATTCTTTTCTTTGTTTCTGTTGCCACATCTTTCCTCTTCATCTGAGGAACTTATCCAGCATTCATTAGCATATACGAGGACTGATATTACAAAGCGGTTCAACATTCTTTTCTTTGTTTCTGTTGCCACATCTTTCCTCTTCATCTGAGGAACTTATCCAGCATTCATTAGCATATACGAGGACTGATATTACAAAGCAGTTCAACATTCTTTTCTTTGTTTCTGTTGCCACATCTTTCCTCTTCATCTGAGGAACTTATCCAGCATTCATTAGCATATACGAGGACTGATATTACAAAGCGGTTCAACATTCTTTTCTTTGTTTCTGTTGCCACATCTTTCCTCTTCATCTGAGGAACTTATCCAGCATTCATTAGCATATACGAGGACTGATATTACATAGCAGTTCAACATTCTTTTCTTTGTTTCTGTTGCCACATCTTTCCTCTTCATCTGAGGAACTTATCCAGCATTCACTAGCATATAGGAGGACTGATATTACATAGCAGTTCAACATTCTTTTCTTTGCTTCTGTTGCCACATCTTTCCTCTTCATCTGAGGAACTTATCCAGCATTCATTAGCATATACGAGGACTGATATTACAAAGCAGTTCAACATTCTTTTCTTTGTTTCTGTTGCCACATCTTTCCTCTTCATCTGAGGAACTTATCCAGCATTCATTAGCATATACGAGGACTGATATTACAAAGCAGTTCAACATTCTTTTCTTTGTTTCTGTTGCCACATCTTTCCTCTTCATCTGAGGAACTTATCCAGCATTCATTAGCATATACGAGGACTGATATTACATAGCAGTTCAACATTCTTTTCTTTGTTTCTGTTGCCACATCTTTCCTCTTCATCTGAGGAACTTATCCAGCATTCATTAGCATATACGAGGACTGATATTACAAAGCAGTTCAACATTCTTTTCTTTGTTTCAGTTGCCACATCTTTCCTCTTCATCTGAGGAACTTATCCAGCATTCATTAGCATATACGAGGACTGATATTACAAAGCGGTTCAACATTCTTTTCTTTGTTTCTGTTGCCACATCTTTCCTCTTCATCTGAGGAACTTATCCAGCATTCATTAGCATATACGAGGACTGATATTACAAAGCGGTTCAACATTCTTTTCTTTGTTTCTGTTGCCACATCTTTCCTCTTCATCTGAGGAACTTATCCAGCATTCATTAGCATATACGAGGACTGATATTACAAAGCAGTTCAACATTCTTTTCTTTGTTTCTGTTGCCACATCTTTCCTCTTCATCTGAGGAACTTATCCCGCATTCATTAGCATATACGAGGACTGATATTACAAAGCGGTTCAACATTCTTTTCTTTGTTTCTGTTGCCACATCTTTCCTCTTCATCTGAGGAACTTATCCAGCATTCATTAGCATATACGAGGACTGATATTACAAAGCAGTTCAACATTCTTTTCTTTGTTTCTGTTGCCACATCTTTCCTCTTCATCTGAGGAACTTATCCAGCATTCATTAGCATATACGAGGACTGATATTACATAGCAGTTCAACATTCTTTTCTTTGTTTCTGTTGCCACATCTTTCCTCTTCATCTGAGGAACTTATCCAGCATTCATTAGCATATACGAGAACTGATATTACATAGCAGTTCAACATTCTTTTCTTTGTTTCTGTTGCCACATCTTTCCTCTTCATCTGAGGAACTTATCCAGCATTCATTAGCATATACGAGGATGGATATTACATAGCAGTTCAACATTCTTTTCTTTGTTTCTGTTGCCACATCTTTCCTCTTCATCTGAGGAACTTATCCAGCATTCACTAGCATATACGAGGACTGATATTACATAGCAGTTCAACATTCTTTTCTTTGCTTCTGTTGCCACATCTTTCCTCTTCATCTGAGGAACTTATCCAGCATTCATTAGCATATACGAGGACTGATATTACAAAGCAGTTCAACATTCTTTTCTTTGTTTCTGTTGCCACATCTTTACTCTTCATCTGAGGAACTTATCCAGCATTCATTAGCATATACGAGGACTGATATTACAAAGCGGTTCAACATTCTTTTCTTTGTTTCTGTTGCCACATCTTTCCTCTTCATCTGAGGAACTTATCCAGCATTCATTAGCATATACGAGGACTGATATTACATAGCAGTTCAACATTCTTTTCTTTGTTTCTGTTGCCACATCTTTCCTCTTCATCTGAGGAACTTATCCAGCATTCATTAGCATATACGAGGACTGATATTACATAGCAGTTCAACATTCTTTTCTTTGTTTCTGTTGCCACATCTTTCCTCTTCATCTGAGGAACTTATCCAGCATTGATTAGCATATACGAGGACTGATATTACATAGCAGTTCAACATTCTTTTCTTTGCTTCTATTGCCACATCTTTCCTCCTCATCTGAGGAACTTATCCAGCATTCATTAGCATATACGAGGACTGATATTACAAAGCAGTTCAACATTCTTTTCTTTGTTTCTGTTGCCACATCTTTCCTCTTCATCTGAGGAACTTATCCAGCATTCATTAGCATATACGAGGACTGATATTACAAAGCAGTTCAACATTCTTTTCTTTGTTTCTGTTGCCACATCTTTCCTCTTCATCTGAGGAAATTATCCAGCATTCATTAGCATATACGAGGACTGATATTACAAAGCGGTTCAACATTCTTTTCTTTGTTTCTGTTGCCACATCTTTCCTCTTCATCTGAGGAACTTATCCAGCATTCATTAGCATATACGAGGACTGATATTACATAGCAGTTCAACATTCTGTTCTTTGTTTCTGTTGCCACATCTTTCGTCTTCATCTGAGGAACTTATCCAGCATTCATTAGCATATACGAGGACTGATATTACATAGCAGTTCAACATTCTTTTCTTTGTTTCTGTTGCCACATCTTTCCTCTTCATCTGAGGAACTTATCCAGCATTCATTAGCATATACGAGGACTGATATTACATAGCAGTTCAACATTCTTTTCTTTGTTTCTGTTGCCACATCTTTCCTCTTCATCTGAGGAACTTATCCAGCATTCACTAGCGTATACGAGGACTGATATTACATAGCAGTTCAACATTCTTTTCTTTGTTTCTTTTGCCACATTTTCCTCTTCATCTGAGGAACTTATCCAGCATTCACTAGCATATACGAGGACTGATATTACATAGCAGTTCAACATTCTTTTCTTTGTTTCTTTTGCCACATTTTCCTCTTCATCTGAGGATCTTATCCAGCATTCACTAGCATATAGGAGGACTGATATTACATGGCAGTTCATCACTCTTTTTCTTCGTTTCGCTCTCTTCAAGTCTCCTATTTATCTGTGAGAAACATGTCCAGCATCCATTACCTTATAGGAGGACTGATATTACGCTGTAGTTCAGCGTTCTTTTTCTTCGTTTCTGGTGTTTCCGGTCTCTTCTTCATCTGTGAGGAACTGGTCCACATATAGGAAGACTCATCCAAATGATTTTTTTTCTATCAGAATATTCTCGTTTCTTAATACATTATCTTTATCTACAGAATCTGCGACACTTGCTGTTTCACTGTGTCTCTCCTGTCATCAATATGTCTTGTGAGTGTCAGATTTTCCAATCTCTCTTTCCTCATTATGCATTCGAGAAATTTAAAATGTCTCTCAATGATACTATACGTAAATATCCTTTTTGTTTCCAATATTGATATTACATAGTAGTTCCGTATTCTTTCCTTTGCTTCTAATAAATTTTTTCTGTTTCTTGATACTTTGTTTAGCTTTGGAAAGGCATCTTTCCAGTGAGCCTTCTGATTTCTGTGTTGCCTATCAAGAACACTACCCAGACATTTAAAAGTATAAAAAATGAATTATTGCGAAGAGATATGATTAATTACATTATTTACCTTCGAATTAATGTCCACATTTTTTGTTGCTATTATTGTGGGATAAAGAACAATAGTCTCGTAAATTAAAGCGTTGGTTCTTTATTGACTGATTGATTGCATTTTTTTTTTATGGTTTATCAACCTTTTCCAGGTTATTTAAAGACAGAAAATATTTTATAAAATCTTTTTAGAGATGATTTAGTGATAGAAGTCATACTAATTCACCCATAGCTGTAGGGAAGAGGCAACTCCATAACTTTCCTAAGATTATTTACTTTATATTGATTGATCGATTGATCGATTGATTCGCTATTTACGGTTTATCAAGCTAGTTTATTTAAAGCCGAAACATATTTTGAGATTTAAAAATAATTCTTTTTCTTACCAATGAATATGGTGTTACCAATTTCTTTAGGATAATAATGATTTTCAGATACAAGTTTAACTATTTTCACCTATAGATGGAGGGAGAAAAGCTGGATTCATACCATTCCCCAAATAGTTGCGTTTTAGTGAATGCAATGGACCTGACTGGAAATCGAACTCAGCTCTCTGACCTCTCATTTTAAACACTTATTCATTACGCCCATCATACATCTAATCTAACAGCATCTGGATTTTCCAATAGTTCACCCACCTACGTTCGGCGTTAACTTCGTTGATCCGGCATTAACCGATGTTTCAATGGTGATATGGTGATCTGGACATAAGTCTAAAGAGTATTTGCGTGTAAGTGAATATAACGAACGTGACTGGAGTTGGAACTCGACTCTCAGATTTTCCATCCCTGTGCGTTATCCATGACACCACCCCCACATCCAAGGTTACAACATCTGGTATTCCCAATCTGTCTGACCAGACTGTGAATGAGGCTATTATATTTGTATTTGCAACTAGTATATTGTGAATGGTGTCTGATAGGTGTCCGCGTGTCTATAAATGAGTCCTAATGGAGCTATGTTCAGATATGAGTAACGTGAGTCATCTAGATAGGCATGTAGTGGTATGACCAATATAATTATTTTTTTAGTTTCGTTTGACCTCTTGGACAGTTTTTACACACTTTGTGTCCAGAAAAGAAAACACCTGTACGAACACAAGAAAACTTAAATAAAAAGCTTGTAATGCGTAATTTGTATAAAAGAAGGATTACTGACAAGAGCAATCAGGAGGACATTGAAAAGCGATTGAAATTGCATTTAAATTTTTACAGATTAAAGTTGACTACAAAGCATGGAGCCAGGAGAGAGTTCTACAAGCGAGATAAAAGAAAAACTGTTAGCATAGAAGTTACGGTTACGTCTAGCTAGCTCAACTGTAAATTGATGAGATCTCGCCGCCATTCTCGTATTCGTGCAGTCTTGGTACCATACAAAAGAGCTCATCCGAACAATTACCATGAAAGTATTTATAAAAAAACGGCACATAAAGACAACCTTACGGCATTGGAAAGTGACTGAAGCCGAGCTGCCAGATCAGGACCAATAATATTTGTTGGTTGGCGAAATTAGAGAGAGTGTAGTTATGAATTTAATCTCTAGCCTGAAAGGTACAGAGCTAGACACAGTGGAAACGAGGCTAGCTCTCATCAAGTGCTACTAAAAAGAACACGATGCTGAATCCCTAAATAATGACAGCGGAACAATAAGAACCTCGTCCCGCCTCAGATTACCCGATCCGGGTAATAAGATTACCCGGATCGACATATACCTGAAGAAGGCTGTAGTGTCAACAACCGAAACGTTATGATAAAAAAAAAAGATGCAGATATTAGTCCGAATCTAAATCGTAGTCGGCATCACTCGTTTCCGAATTTGGTTCATCCAGTACCTCCACGATGCTTGGACCCGACATGGCTCTGGATGCCAAGTTGGGAATGGAACCTGTCTCAGACATTAATCGCATGGCAAGTTGGGTGATGGTCTTGGCTGGATCTGCAGGGCTTTACGTTGTCTTCTTTTTACTTCTTCTTCAGTCTTTCTCCTCTCCTTGAAAGTAGAACAACCGAAATGTTTTGCTTTTCGCCAGGATGGCCGGTCGGCGGCTTCTGATTCCCAGGTGTTAACGCTGGTTCCAACTCGAAGGAGGGAAGACTTCAGTTGGTCCTTAAATCTGCGTTTTGGGGCCCCGCGATGTCGTTTGCCGTCGTCGAGCTCACTGTAAAGGTGGGCCACAGGAGCCTTGAAGGGGACCATTCGAGTCGGATGTCCTAACCACCTGAGGCGATGCTTAAGGATGACACTCGGCATTTCTAACCCACTGCCGACTTCGTTATTGGTCCGTCGGTCATGCATTTTGATGTTGAGGATCTGCGGAAACATGGCTTGTTGGAAACGTTCAACTTTTTCCAGGGCTTTTCGATACAGGGTCCATGTCTCGCAATCGTAAAGAAGGGTAGAGATAGAGGATAAATATATATGAATGAAAAAGATGTTTTGTATAAAGAAAAACATTGTTAAGCAAAGGAAAGCAAATAATGTTTTATAAATTGAATAGTTTATAATTCAAACACCTTAACGAAACTAAACGGCAAACGGTTAATTGAATTGTGCTATTAACTCATTGGGAAACAAGGAATTCGCCTGAAATGTCTCTGATGTTAAAATGATAAATAAATTACAAATAACAGACATTAAATGTAATAACCTATCATAAAATAAATTAAAGAAAATAATTGCGTAAACTGTGAAAATTTCAACGGATAAGTTTTAAAGAAAACTATGGTCGGGTTAATCTTGTTTCTTCGTCTTTCACCAGAGAGAGACAAAAAGGAAATGACAAAAATGAAAAAAATAATAAATCTTAAAGAATCTACCTCAATAAGTTAAAAAGTATTCAATAATCTAGAAATTGGAACCGTCCAAAATAAAACATTCCTATAACTTCAGATACATTCAGTTATTAGGTTGGTGCAAAAATAATGACGTAATAATGTCGTTTTTTGACGTATTTTTTAACGTCAAAAAACGACATTATTACGTCATTATTTTTGCACCAACCTAATAGAAATAAAAAAAATAAAAATCATTTTTGATAATGGCTAAAATCTTAGCAGAAAACCGCTTGAATATGCAGAACGTATGTAGAATTTTTGCACGCTTTGTTAGCAGAAAAGAAAAAACTTGGACGAACACAAGAAAAATTAATAAAAAGCTAAACCGCAGTGCCTTGTCATTCGTCTTTAATGAAATATGTATGTTGTCTATATATATATATATATATATATATATATATATATATCAGGTCATCTCATAAGTTCTGCCCGAATTTTGAATAAAGAAAACAAGTGACCAAATGTTACATTTAATTGCAGATTCAATCAACAATGTATTTTCCCTGATTATCTATGACTTCCTTCCATCTATTAACAAGCTTACTAATTCCATTACTGTAAAAAAATTTTTGGCTTTGATTCGAAGAACACACAAATGTCAGTTTTAACCTCTTCCTGTGTTACAAAAGCTGTTTCTTCCAAATGATTCTGTAAGCTACGAAACAAATGGTAGTCTGAAGGAGCAAGTTCGGGAGAATGAGGTGGATGAGGAATTTTCTCCCAACCAAGTTCTTCGATCTTTTGTGACATGATTCTTGCTGTGTGGGGTCACGCGTTGTCCTGATGAAACATCACCCCTTTTCGAATCACTAGAGCAGGTCTTTTTTTCCTCAAAGCTTCGTTCAAACGCTCTAATTGCTGAGAGTATATTTGAGCATTAATTATTGCATTATGTGGTAAGAATTCAAAGTGGATTATTTCTTGGTGATCCCACCAGATTGAAAGAAGAATCTTTTTCCCATGAAGTTCCCTTCTCGGCTGTGGCTGGGGTCCTTCCCCTTTACTAAGCCACTGTCTACGACGCTTAACATTTCGATAAAAGATCTATTTTTCGTCGCCAGTCACAAGTCTATCCAAAACAGGTGAAACAAGTTGGCGAAAATGGGGAGAAGAGCAGATGTCAACTCGAGATTTGAGGTTTTCAGATAATTCATGAGGCACCCATTTTCCAAGTTTAGGAACTTTTCCAAGTTGTTGAAGATGACGATGAACAGTTGTATGGTTTGAACTGAGAACCACTGCCAATTCCTCAACTGATAAAGCAGGATTTTCTTCAAAGGCTGCTTCAAGAAGCTTTTCATCAAACTCAACTGGACATCCGGTTCATCTTCATCCCCACCTCTGCATTTTGCAAACCATCTTCTGCAAGTTCTTTCATTCACACATTCCTCTCCATAAACTGAGTGATCGTTTCTAGCCGCTTCGGCTGCTGAGTTTCCTTACTTGAATTCATAAAGCATTATGTGCCTCAAATGATTCTTGGGTACTTCCATGTTAGCAAATTTAATTTTATTGTTCTCTGAAATAAAATTTGATCAGTTTAAATGCATCTAAACATAAAAATAATGTTCAGCTCCATTAGACATTATGAAATACTCTTTAAATTTCGTTCATTTTAACAAAAATTAAAATTCGGACAGAACTTATGGGATGACCTGATATATATATATATATATATATATATATATATATATATATAATTATTTATTTCTTCAAAACATTGTCAAGATTCTGTATCGTATCTTATACGCACGCACGCTCACACACACACACACACACACACATATATATATATATATATATATATATATATATATATATATATATATATATATATATATATATTAAAACAGATTTAGATTATTTCTTCTACAAAGTTGGATTAAAAAATCCCTTAATTACTTAAAAAATATTTTCTTTAAACTTCGAGTACGAAATTAGGCCTCCTAAAGGTTCCCACGAGTGCTTCTTTAAAAGTGTTATTGAGCCCTCTCGTGGCTGAATGGTTAAAGCACGCCGGGCTTAAAATGGTTTTCTGCGGATGAATAAAACGAACGTTCAACATCTGCCGAAAGACACATTTTCTAAATATCTTTGGATTTTCTGTGGTTTTACATATCAAAATCACTGTTAAAAAATAACTGGGATATCTAATCAAACACAAATCCTTACAAAATATAACTTATTGTTTTTGTCGGTATGTAAAAATTATAATAAATATATATGTGTGTGTGTGTGTATTTGTGTGTGTGCATATGTTGTTTTCTGATGTGAGTTTAGAATTCTCTGTTACTTAAACTATTAACTGGGTTAATGACGTTAATTTTTCCAGTATCCGAAACCTTAAAGAATTGCTATTCATTTATTTTCTGTCTCTTTGCTTCCTGAAGTGGAGAGGTCAGTAGTCCGCGCATGCATGGCTTCCTCAAAAGTGCCGGCAAACACGTCTTACACATGACCTACCGACTGAAAGAACACAACTGCGCATGGGCAGCAGGGAGACATGTACCAAACAGATTTCTGTCATCTGATTGGATAAAATGACTGCACAGAAAGGGTAAAAAAAACGATTATCGATCCAGGATTGTTCTACAAGTTGGAAAAGGAGAAGAAAGTCATTGACCAAAAGCGCCAGGAGAAACCGCGCTTCTAATTGGAAACTGCAAGTCAAGGGCAAAGAGTTGAAGTAGAAAGCTGTCAAGGTTATCTGGAATTGTTCGGTTTTAAATATTTTTCATGCTACTCCTGAACTTTTACCAACAAACACATAATGAAGACAACTTAGTTTTATATATGTATATGATCCTGGGCATGTTTGTTTCAGTGTGTGAACACAAAATAATGTGATTTTTTTTTATGAAATAAACTGAGAAATTCACAAAGACTTAATCCATATCCTCCTAATGTCTTTTTAAAATGGTGCCTTTCTTTTCTTTCCATATATCTCAACTAAAATTATAAAATGTAATTTTGGAAAGTGAAAAATTTACTGGCATATGTTGAGAATTTTCGAATTTTTCATTTGAAATCAAGAAAAGTCTATGCAAAATGGACAAAATAATGACGAAAAAAGAAGGTAACAGTTAAAAATTCATCTTTCCATATATCGAAACTATGAGGCTATAATATTATAAATTAAAAATTTCAATGAAATATATTCGAAAATTTCATCTGAACTCAAGAAAATACAAACTTTACGAAAAATGGTCGCAATATATGAAAAAAAGAAAAGTTTAAACTTACGTCTGGAGGTTATGATTTAATGAACCCAATTCATATATGTATGAATTTGACGACAGCGTAATTAGTAAGTCAGTTAATATTGTAGATATTCATTCGGGTGAAATAGTACCTGTTAATTTGCGCCATATTCATAGTTTTTAATTCCGATGTCATACAAAATAAAAGGCAAGAATCCATTCTTCCCTGCCGCCGTTGACCAGATGTCTCGTCTTCGTCGCTAGCATGTTAAAATGACACACGTAGAAGATTATGGTGAACCCATAGGTAAACCACATTTCCATAATTAAATCTCTCTCTCTCTCTCTCTCTCTCTCTCTCTCTCTCTCTCACACACACACACACACACACAGATAGAGACACACACATTCTATACCTATCTATCTATATGTGGGGGTAAAGCAACGACTCAACTGATAGTAGCAGATGGGAAAAACCGCGAGGAGGGTAACCGACAAAACAGTGTCACACGTCCAACCTTGTCACGAGCAAAAAACCCAGTAATCAGAAACAAAAACGCGACTGCTTTATACAGCCGAGAACCGAACACGATTTGCATGCGAATGACGAGACAACGAGATTTCGCGTTCACTGTCCGAGACCGCCTAGCATGAAACATGGGCACCGCCATTTTGGTTCTTTTCCGTTGAGCAACCGGAGTTTGCACATCGCACAGATTCGCGGGCGTTTCCGAGGTAGGCCATTTTCACAATTTTCTCCACACTATCTTATGGCATCAATCTCCATGCCATATCTGGACGATGTTTCATCCAGGTTCTTCATCAGAATAACCAGTTCCTCTTTTCTTTTTCTTTTTTTTTTTTTTGCCAGATAGATAATCTATGTCATCTGTAAATTGAAGGTTTGTCAAGCTGTGATGCTGACAGTATAGGAGGTACCTATGATGGTTCTGCAGTGATACTTTTCAACCGTCGTAATGTAGCTTCCCCCTGACTTTTCTATAAATACTTCCATGGTTATTGTTCAAGTGAATTCTTAGCTATGATACCTAGTCTTTATTAATTTAAGCACAGTACTAGATCTCATCAGTTCACAGTTAAATTGGCTAGATGTAACCGTAAGCTCTATGCTAACAGTTTCGTTTCTCGCGCTTCTCACTTGAGGAACTCTCTTCCGGCTACTTGCTTTTCAGCCAACTTTGATCACCAAAAATTTAAATGCAATGTTAATCGTTATCTACTGTCTTCTCTTTTTTATTTGTTCTCGGTCCTTAATAATGTTTCTGTGAGGAACGAGAAGACTTACCTCCCGCAAAGCGAGTTTTCTTGGCGTGTCAGGTCTTGTTGAAAGATCGCGACAGGCATTAAAAGAGAAATGGATATTACGAAATTCCCATATCGCGGGCAGACATACAAAGGAAAAAAATAAAAAAGACTAAGAATTCAAACCAGTTTGAATTTATAAAACCGGAAGTCTCGGGCGAACGAGAATTAGGTCTCGTATGCAAATTTTAGTTGCCCCCCGACGCGAGCGTAAATAGCGAGTCTGGGAGGAAGACGAGAGAGACGCATTGTTGGTGTGACGGCGTACGTACTAACGAGACTGAGAGTAGAGGTCACTAGCAACAGCTCAGTTGGTAGACTGTAGGACTGGTTGAAAGCAAGTACTTTAATCCATTTCAGTCATCGCAAACGACAGGAAGAACTGAATTACCCACAGTTTCTCTTCATTTTTTTTCTTAATGTTTTACACTTAGTAACAAAGTGGCTTTACTACCTTTTAGGGAGTGATGTGATTTTAATTTTTAATGTTTGGATTTATCTTTTAATTCTGCTATTAATGTCCAAGATTCGCAGTTGCTGATAAAGATTGAGAAGTGAGAAGATCGATGCACGCAACTTCAATCAGATGTCGCGTCTTTTCAAATAATTTTGCTACTGTTGGTATTGTTCTGCTCTAGAAATTGTTTCTATTCTGGAACCCTCTTCGCTGATAATCAGGCCAAGTTATTTATTTTCCCTTTCTTTTGTCATCAATCTCCATGCCATATCTGGACGATGTTTCATCCCGGTTCTTCATCAGAATAACGAGTTCTTTCTTTTCTTTTTCTTTTTTTTTTTTTTTTTTTTTGCCAGATAGATAATCTTTTTGTTTGATGTCATCTGTAAATTGAAGCTTTGTCAAGTTGCGATACCCGATGCTAATTGACTAACTGACTGCATCTACTGGTGTTAAAGAGCGTAGAGGATAGAAACCGGACTTGGCATACACCAAACACTTTTCTAGGGAGCACAGAGATAGATGTGGCTGATTGATTGTTTTTTTACGGCTTATCAACCCTTTGTATGTTATTTAAATCCAGATAATATTTTTAGATTGTGAGAAGATTTTTTTTTTTTTTTGCATTAATGGACTTACTGATATATGCTTTACTAATTATGGATTTACTGATACAAGCTCTCTTAATTATCACATAAGTAAGGGAGAAGAAGTGGATAAGTGGATATAACGAACCCGACTGGAATTAAAACTCGGCACTCCAATTTCCAATTTCAAGTCGTTATCCATTACACCATCCGCACGTTCAAGCTTACACCTGTTATTTCCAAGCGGTCACCGGTCTAGGTAGTGACCAGGCACGACGTTGCTTAACTTCAGTCATCGTGATATCATAGTGTTTCATCGTGATATGGCCGTAAACCCTCACGATGTAAAGCGAAGGTTTGTGATATTAGGTTGGTGCAAAAATAATGTCGTTTTCTCACATATGTTACTATGTGAGAAAACGACATTATTTTTGCACCAACCTAATATTTCTACATTTGATGCTATTTCTACCCTGGTGTTTACTGTATATGTGAAAGAGACTGAGATAGGTTCTTTGTATTAGAGTCTAACTGTATGTGTTTTTAAGAATTTGCAACATATATGAACCACAAGTTAAAAAATGGATTCGCTCAGATAGGAACACTTGATGCAGGTGTCGACGGACCAGAAACAGATGATTAACGTGTGTAAAAAATTTTATATAACAAAAAAGAACAGAATATGGAAAGAGTGCGCGATAATAGACGTAAAATCAATAAAAGCAAGTTTCACGAATTTATAAGTTCAAATGTTCATAATGGAAAACTGACAGAATCTCTTTAAAATGTCCAAATAAAAGTCGGTAGTTATTATTTCCGCAATATAAGCTGGATGATTCTGGAATGATGCGTGTACTTCGCTTCCCCTCTGGTAATTGAATTGCATTCAAAATGAAATCTGGACGATTTCTTTGGGTATAATATTCCTTTATTCTCTACACATCAAGGAAACGGATAAATTCACGGGGATAATAACTTTTTTAATTCACTACACATTAAGTAGTCGAGTAAATCTATGATCTTCAGGAATAATAACTCCTTATTCTTACACAACAAGTAATAGAATAGAAGTTTATAGGCGCATTTAAATGAGCGCAGGACGAGTGTCAATTTACTCGCGACCTGTCGTGGTTGGAGATTATCGGGAAACTGAAATTATAATTCAATGATCCCACTTGTTTTTGCATGTCGCATGAGCTTGGGTGACCAATTTTTTACTCCCTTAGGAGGTCAATCTGTCTAGTTGTCAAGCGACGCATATTCTTTCCCGCTATTTCTTAGTCGAGAAAGGACTAGGTTTCTGTATTTCTCTTTCTGAGTTTTTCTCTCTCTCTCTCTCTCTCTCTCTCTCTCTCTCTGTGTATGTGTGTGTTGCTTAACACTCGTTTAAAGTTACGTGCTGTCTCTAAAATAGAATTTTGTTGCGTAAAAATTAATTGCAGTGACGAGAAAATCGAGAAAGACGTGGTGCTGGAAATGGAGGAAACTGATCACAAATGTTCCTTCCTGATCTCATTGTCTTTCGCGCCTAAGTACCCGAAGGTGCAGTGAGATGGGAGGAACGAGTTCTGGATATAGGCAAGCACAAATGAAACGAATGAACAGAACGGAATTAAATGAAAAGGGATAAAACTAGTTCTGATTGAAATATCATCGATTTCACTTTACGGGAAAAAAAATCGAAAAAAAAAACGACAGACTCTGTGACACGGTCATTGTATTTCCTTCGAATTAGTTTTTTTATTGTTTGCTTCAGTTAAAGGTTCTCTTAATGGCGAATCATCAAAAGATTGATTTCCCTTTAATTTTTAATTAATTCTTATTCCAATTCAACAAAACCGCATATATACAGATTGGAACAAATGTAGGCTTAAAGTCGTAACCCTATTTCTTTCACAACCAGAGCTAACTTCGCCGAACAGTTCTTTCAGCAAGATGGAACACCTCTTTGCCAGTATGGGACTACCTTAACCAAACCTTTTCACACCTTTGGTTCGGAAAAAAGGGAAGCAACGAATGACACTACGTTTACCTGACCTACGACCAGTGGATTTCATTTCTTTGGGGCAGGGGCGAGGTGTGATATAGTAAAGAGCAAGGTTTATGAAAGAAATCCTCGCGCAGTGAACCAATTAAAAGAGTACATCTCAAAAGTATTTATTGAAATTGATGCAGATCGAGGTATGTGCCGTACTGTGTACCATAGTGTTCAGGAAAGGTTCGAGGCAAGTTGCAATGTCGAAGGAGGACATTGGAAGCACTTGAGAGATTAAACTCTGCTAAAAATGGAAATAAAGTGTTAAACAAATGTACATAAACAGATATGAACAAATATGATTGTAATAAATAAGTATAAATGTAATAAAATATTTAAAATTGTAAAGTGCACATGTACTAAGTGTAAGCCTACTTTTGGTCCACCCCATATATATATATATATATATATATATATATATATATATATATATATATATATATATGAAGAAAATATACGGGAAAAAACAAACAAAAATCCTTATATGCAATAATGCTGTTTTAATGGTAATATGTCGACGTCGGACGTTTCGGTCAATAAACCATCTTCAGGACATATTCAATATAAAATATAAAATATAAATAACATTATCAAACTTAACATGACAAAAACGATGGACACAAGAACAAGACATATCCAAACAGATAACTAAAAGTTTTATGCGATCAGCGTTTCGTTTTAAACATGGTCACGTTGTCACCACGTTTGCGACGCTGTAAAAACGTATTCCTAAATTTGAATATTATGAAAGAAAAATGAAAGAAATTCTATTTGATCTAAAATTTATATGTACGCTTGTCGAGCCTACATATTTTAAGTCACAGTTTATATATATATATATTGATTTATTTAAAATATGTTTTTTCGCTACACAGTTCTAACCATGTTTCAAAAATGGAAGCTAAAAGCTACGAAAAATATAAGAACACCGGATTATATATCTTACTGTTCTTTCTTTATATATATATATATATATATATATATATATATATATATATATATATATATATATATAAAGAAAGAACAGTAAGATTGATAATATATATATATATATATATATATATATATATATATATATATATATGAAAATATAGTAGAAAATAGGAAAGAAACTGGTTTGGTAAATAATCCAAAGTTCCTTAGTATTTTTGTTATTATTTTTTAAAAAATAGTGCTCGATACGAATGTAGAGCATAAATATAATTATTTATTTAAAAATATGATTCCAACTCGCTACATAAGAGGTCTCATTTTTCAAAACAAGAGCCGAAAACTTCAAAATAATATTTGAATTAACTTGAGTTAAAGTAGGCTCTGTTCCATCTTCAAGCGAAATTTTTTTGGGAATGACTTATTTCTGAAATTTACGAGTTTTAATAGTATGGTCAGAATTGAAATAAAAAATTTCCATGGTAACATCAAGGGCGGATTGTTTAGAATCGGCAGGGGAGGGGTGTTAATAATTTGTATCAGTATAGAGTTATTTTCATAGATGCCGGGTCAGGGTAAGGTGGGGGTGGCTAAATTTACGACGGAAGAAGTTTTCGCATAGTCTGGCTTGAGCGTCTACGGAGATTTATTTATTTATTTTTATTTTATTCTTTTATTATATCACGTTATGAAAGGGATTTGTGTATATAAAAAAGCCGTAACGTTTGTTATTTGACGACTTCATAAAGGGTTATCAGTTTTTGTGGGGTATTAAAACTATGTGTATGGGCTATGGATTTTAAAATTTATTTTATTGTGTGCGTGTTTTTAGCTAGTTATTCAGAGCGTAAGTTCGGTTGTGTCGGCAGAAAACCGTTAATTCTTGCCTGTTGTTTAATAGGTTTTTATTGTTTAGAAGCTTAATAATCTGTAGTTTCTCATGGAGGCACAAAGGGCATGGGTCATCCCAAGTTTTGCAAGTTCTAGTCCTGTTAATGATTTTCCATTTTACTTTAGGTGTCCTATTTTTTTCTTTCAGGTGCCAAAAATATTTAGATAGAGAGGTCTGATGTCTTAACTCATATTATTGTTAGGGTTCTCCGTGGATGATATAGTGCATTGGTATACCACAGATTTGATGCAGCACTTATTTTTTAATGGGCAGTCTACCGGGTTTCTACAATCGCATAATTTTCCCCTATCATTATCTGATTTAAGTGTAGAGTTATTAAAACTATTCAGGTAAGGGGGTTAGTTCAGGATTTTATTATTGTGTCTTCTTATTATACCTTCTAGATTTTCAGTGCAGCTGTAACTCAATTTTACTGTGTTCTTATTGAATATTTTACTAAGCCTACTTTTGGTGGGGAAGTGTTTATCTATTAGAGCTAAGAACTTCTGTCCTAGTTTAATGCTAACCATTTGGTTGAACGGAGGTGTATACCAAATGATGTTTCTTTTCCTGTTTTTTTTTTCTTTTGGTTATTGCAATTGTCCCTATATTTAATGTTAGCATTTTTTATAACCACTACTTTTTAGGGCAGTGTTGTAGAAGACGTTATGTTGGCGGAATATTTCTTTGTTAGCGGAGTTACTGCTAATTCTATTTTCTATTGATGAGGGTATATGTTTAATTGTGGATGGAGGGTGGTTTGACATCGGGTGAATATATAAGGGGTTAGCATTTGGTTTTTTATAAGGTTGGTACGTGTTGCTCGGTAAGTCTAGGGTTACGTCGAGGAAGTTTACCTTTTTCAATTTAGAAGAGACTGTTATCTTTAAGTTTAGATTTTTAAATTCACTAAACATAATTTTACGGATCTTCTCTATCTTAAAGCTAGTGGAACTCCTCACCACCATGAGCCCGTCATCTCTATACAGTCCGATGTCCTGGATATCAATCTCACGGTGTGCCGTTAGGTTGCACGATATTAAAAGACCAACCAAGTCAGAAGACTCTGCAGAGTCTAGTGATCCCATAAAGCCAGACTATGCGAAAACTTCTTCCGTCGTAAATTTAGCCACCCCCACCTTACCCTGACCCGGCATCTATGAAAATAACTCTATACTGATACAAATTATTAACACCCCTCCCCTGCCGATTCTAAACAATCCGCCCTTAATGTTACCATGGAAATTTTTTATTTCAATTTCGACCATACTATTAAAACTCGTAAATTTCAGAAATAAGTCATTCCCAAAAAAATTTCGCTTGAAGATGGAACAGAGCCTACTTAAACTCAAGTTAATTCAAATATTATTTTGAAGTTTTCGGCTCTTGTTTTGAAATATGAGACCTCTTATGTAGCGAGTTGGAATCATATTTTTAAATAAATATATATATATATATATATATATATATATATATATATATATATATATATATAAAGAAAGAAAGAAAGAACAGTAAGATATATAATCCGGTGTTCTTATATTTTTCTTAGCTTTTAGCTTCCATTTTTGAAACATGGTTAGAACTGTGCAGCGAAAAAAAACATATTTTAAATAAATCAATTTATATATATATATATATGTATGGGGTGGACTAAAAGTATATATATATATATATATACAACAATGTCCTGTTGCTCGTTTTCGAAACAGACTCATCTGTAGTTAGCCATTCCTTGTTGCAGCCGCCTACTCAGGCACATTTATTTTAGTTCAATATCTACCTACTACAATTATGCCGAGCAAACCTTATTTGCAGTTCATCTGTCACGATTACTCGTGACTTTGTCGAGGCACAATCATCGACGTCTTCTAAACACTTCCATCTACGCAGTTTCGTTAACAGGGCCGAGGTAAACACATCGCTGACATCGATGCTTTTCTACCTCGCAAATACAAGGTGAAACAACAAGCTTCTCCTTGATTCAAACTGGCCTGTTCAGCTGCTACAGCCCACAGGAATCTCCTTTTTCAGTTTTACGAGCATGCCTCCAATAGGATATGCCTTTGCTTCTTCTTGCTTTCTTGCTTGTTGTAAATCTTCTTCCAGTTTTTAAGAAATCAGACGAAACATTTGATTCCTTTTAAGTATCGGCCTATTAGCCTTCTACATCTTTCTGACAATGTGCTAGAGGCTCTAATTGAATGAATTTGTTACATCGCAGTGCCTTCTTTCAAATAAGCAATATGGCTTTTGCTTCTCTAGGTCTACTGTTGATGTGTTAATGATTATTGCTGAAAGAATCTATCAAGCTTTAAATAAGAATTGTGAGAACACAGGTTTCAAATTCTACACTTGACACATCTGTAATATCTTTGGTGAAGTTCACACTGTTGCTTTGCATGTCTCGAAAGTATTTGATTGTGTTTGGCATGCTGGTTTTACTTCTGGAGTTGAATATTTTAACTGATTCACTCTTTTTACGAAATCGCGAAATGAAAGTCATCTTAAACGGCCACTCTTCTAGATCGTCTTGCATTAATGCAGGTAACCCCCAGGGCACTATCCCTGGGCCTACATTGTTCCTAATTTTCATCAACGGGCTTCCTGATGGCATCAGATCTCAACTCGGTATCTATGCTGAAGACACAACTATTTACTCGTCTTAATAGTACGACTGATCCGTTTGATATGGTCAAAATAGAGCCTTGATCTCAAAAATGACCTATAATCTGTTGTTAACTAGGGCAAGGAATGGCTTGCTAATTTTAAGACCTCAAAAATGAAACTGCTCTGTCAGAACCGTTTTTGCCTACTATCAGCATGTCTGATGCTAACCTCCAGGAGAGTGACTCATTGAGCCCTCTCTAAGCTTTTCTGCTGGCATAAAGTGGAATGATTATACTGAATCAATTGCTAGATATGCTGCTAGAAATGTTTTGTTCTCTGTGTCGTGCTAGACAATTTTTCTCGTCAGAATCTACCTTACCAACACAAGGTAAACAAGAAAAGATATCTAATGTTTTGAAATGTTGCAATCATTTATGTACAACACGTAAATACTATGTTTGAAGAGTTTGACGTTTTTGCTTTGCTGCCAAATCTGTCTTGTCATTTGATCAAAGAATTACGGAACGTTTTGTCTGGAAAATCTATTTGCACTTGTCTAAATGTCTCAGCATTGCGTACTAATTCTAAAGAAATCGAGTCATTGCGAACGCGACGATCGCTTTGAAACTTAATACTGTTAGAAATTTTTTTCAAGTTGTTTATAAACTCCCACCCACCAACCAAACCCACACTCATATATAGAGACAGAGACACACGCGTACACAACATCTCGGCTTCATTCACTTTCCCACCGCCATAACGTTGCCTCCCTGTGCCTTTTCTATAAATACTTTCATCGTAATTGTTCTAAGGAACTTTCCTCTTTGGTAACTAGACTTTATGAATTTAAATGCAGTAAAAGATTGGCAGCAAGTTCTCATCATTTTATTGTTGAAATGGCGAGATATACTTGTAAGTTCTATGCCAATAGTTTCTTTTCTCGCACTTCTCACTGGTGGAACTTTTTCCCAGCTTCTTGCTTTCCAGTCAAGTTTGATCTTCAAAAATTTACTTGCAAGGTCAATCGCTATCTTCGGCCTTCTTAATTCCTCTTCTTTTATTGTTCTCTCTCCTTAATAGTTTTTTCTTCATATTCTCGAACACACAGTAACCACCCCCCTTACATTTTAGTGGCTTTAATTACCTTACTTGGGATGAAATTGTTATCTTTATTATTAAAGAAAGTACGAAACTTGATGATTATGCTAAAAGAATCTATCAAGCTTTGAATAAGAATAGTGAAACACGGGCTGTTTCAAATTCTACACTAGACACATCTGGAACAACTTTGGTGAAGTTCACACTGTTGCTTTGCATATCTCGAAAGCACTTGATTGTGTTGTCTTCTTCTGGAGTTGAAAGTTTATAATATTTCTAGCTGAATTTTTTAATTGATTCACTCCTTTTACGAAATCGCAATTAATGTTACTGTCTTTGACTGAAATAATTGTCTCAATTCGATGTGGCATTAAATGCAATAAGCTCAGATTTTCTCATTAGAAATTGTCCCCAGTTCTTCTTGGCAGTAATCCCAAAGCTCCTTGGAAATTGCGTTGTTTTCGTTGGAGCACTTTATTTCCTGTCACAATGTCTGAATTATATATAAAGACTTGTGTTGGCGAGTCTTCCAAAAGTTAAGCATTGTTATCCACAAGAAACCAGAACATGAACAATGTATTCATCTTCGTAGACTTGATGATTTTCCCATCAACTTTTATCAATTTTCTTCTCCCTTCGCTTTTGATGGAACCCCACACATTATTTGTCCACCAGCAAATTGTACCGTCTGTGTGTGGTATTTTACATTGTTTCTTTCTTTCTTTTTTTTTTCTTTTTTTTTTAAGCTTAGCGCCCCGAGAAAGGCATGAAGCCACTAGAATGCAGGGGGTTTGCAGAAGATTTGTAGCAAGAGCAGATAGGAGTGATAGAAGAAAGGATGAAGGGAAGGATAGTGTGTAGATCAAGGTAACTGGAGATGTCGATTGACATTACATTTGAATAGTTGGAGATTATAGCTATCAGGGAAACAGTAATTGGGAAGGATGTTCCACAGTCGAGAGGTGCGAGGTATGAACCTATTGGAGTAGAAGAGACGGCTACATTTTAAAGTTTCTACAGTGTAAGGGTGAGAGCGGGATGCCAGCCTCGTAAGGCGCGTGTATTCATGGAGACTGGGGACCAGGGAAAGCAGCTCATCAGAGCAATTGCCATGAAAGTATTTGTAGAAGAGACAGAGAGGGTTGACGGCGCGTCTGTGAGATAGTGGCTGCAGTCGAGACGCCAGATCAGGGCCAATCACATTACATAACGGTCTCTGGATCTTCTGCTAGTCTTTATCTGATAAATTTATTTAACATTCACCAAAAAAAAAAATTTTTTTTCCCGCGTTCCATGTTTCATGGTCTTTCGATTATTCTTATTATAGTCTTTCTTTATTCTAATGCTGTTTAGTTTATTATATATATTAGGTTGGTGCAAAAATAATGACGTAATAATGTCGTTTTTTGACGTTAAAAATACGTCAAAAAACGACATTATTACGTCATTATTTTTGCACCAAACTAATATATATAAAGATATATTTTGTTGCAGTTGCAGTTGTTTTTTCGTTATAATCTGCGTTCATTCAAATGATATATACATATACACACACACACACACACACACACACACACATATATATATATATATATATATATATATATATATATGGATGGATATGTCTATATTTCTAAGATGGCGTATTATGTACACTATTTACACTATTCGGACTATTGTCCTCATTTTTGTTGCCATATCTATCACAACGTTTCGGCCGTTGTACGCTCTTGCCTTCTTCAGGTGGTTGGAATGTCGGACTGAAAGTTCAGTTCCGACATTTCAACGACCTGAAGAAGGACGAAGCGTACAACGGCCGAAACGTTGTGATAAATATGGCAACAAAAATGAGGACAATAATCCGAATAATGTAAATAGTATATATATATATATATATATATATATATAGAGAGAGAGAGAGAGGGAGAGAGAGAGAGAAAGACAGTCAGATATTCTGACGAACACATACGGGTCTTGCATGGCATATCACCTGATTAATAACCATAATTGTGCAGCTAATTTTTACTGTCCACAGTAAAAATTAGCTGCACAATTACTGGTTATTAATCAGGTGATATGCCATGCAAGACCCGTATGTGTTCGTCAGAATATTGACTGTCTTTCTCTCTCTCTCTCCCACTCATTCTCTATCATTGGCCTATATATTACCTATATATTAGAATATTTCTACATATTGTACATTTTATTGGATTATTATACATTTATTAACCTCGATTTAGCTCTGCTAACCGAGGTTCGAAACCGGTTAGCTATTTTTTTTCCGTTTAAATATTATCTTGAGTGTTAAACAATTTTTGTCTATTTATGGCGGTCATTAAGTCTTGTACCACTAATAAAATCTCTCTCTCTCTCTCTCTCTCTCTCTCTCTCTCTATATATATATATATATATATATATATATATATATATATATATATATATATATATATATGTGTGTGTGTGTGTGTGTGTGTGTGTGTGTGTGTGTGTGTGTGTATGTTAAACCTATACAATGCCTGTGAAGGATAGGGATATGCACTCACTAATTCACAAAACACATATGAAAATGTGTCAAATTTAGAAATATTTGATTTGATTTAATTTCAAATAACAACACCTCTAATAACGGATTATAGAAAAAGAAATGCATCTCGTACCAGAAACTCTCACTGATACACATCCAGGGTGCGATGGATAAACTTTCGTCTAAATGACGCAAAAATAAAAATAACACTGACTCATTTTAACGGTGGTTTCCATAACAAGTACGTTTTTTTACGGGTTGGAGTTTCTAACATCAGACCTAAACCAGTTTTGAATCCAGTGTTTCTTTCTCCTACACTAGGACAGAAGGGATGGAGTCATGCCTTTCCAAAGGATATTTGTACGAAAACGAATGCAACGGCTTCGGTTGGAATTTGTTGAATGAGTGGAAATTGGAAAGGAAATTGTGGTGAGCCATGATCACCCACATCCTGTAGGAACACGGCACCTCGAAGAAGATGGTTCTCCTTTGATTTTCTTTGTCGCAGTTCCTCACCTTTGGAATTTTGCATTAATTTTTCTATACTGATGCTTCGATTTCTTCTGCAGTCTCAAACAGTCTGTTAGGGCCATGAGTGATACATTGGACGATCATCTCTTTCGATTTCTGATTAGGTAAAAGATGTTCCCAGAGTAGATGGCCGTTTCTTTCTGCGATAGACAGGTTGTCAACCAAGACTATAGGACTCAGTCTATCCTAATATTATCCCAAAATACTACTATAGTACTCATCCTAAAAACTGGACTCACTATTACTATACCACACGTGTACTACTATGTCCAGAATTCATCCCACGTATCATCCTGGTTGAAGAACTCGCCAGCGGCAAGAGGCTACGTGGAGGCCCAAAACGAAGCTTCAAGAATCAGTTGAAAACATTCCTGACACAGGCCAACATCGACCCTGACACCTGGGAAACCGCTGCTGCAAATCGGCCTTCCTGGTGTAGGACTATCCGATAGGGGAGCGAGACTATCGAGTTTAACCGTCACCATGAAGAGGATCTGCGACGTGCTGACAGGCGGGCCCAACTCGCCCAACCGCGTCCATCACCCACACTCCTCTGTAACTGCTGCTCACGACTCTATAGGTGTAGGCTGGGCCTTCACAACCAATAACCGCCACGTGAGGGAAGAAAGGGAATAAGGAGAGAAGATGACGATCCCGGTGCGACCGGTTGCTGACAACGTCTATGCCACAAATTCACGAACCACTGATTTAATTCACTAAGTGGTTGCTCTATGACGCAATACTGGGCCTAGAACCTGCAGTCTTGTATCTATTAGTTGAGTAGACTCAGCGCAAACAGAACGAGCAAAACCTGGGCAGCATTAAAATGGGCAAATGAAAGGTATTCCAAGATATTTACAAGTGAGTGAGAACAATCGACCCTTGCAGATCCAATAGACTTCAATGCTGATGTCCACGCTGACAGATGAAGAAGACCGGAGTGAGCAATGTCCGAAACGTTGTGATAACAACAACAAAGATGAGGACATTAGTCCGAATGTAAATAACGATAGCTCTTAATCCCCAAAAGTAAATATGAGAATAGATAACGACTCGGAACGAGAAATCAGAGAGATCGAATTCCAGTCGGGTTCATTACATTTATATAGGTGCAAATACCCTTGGTAAGTCATGAAACCATCTCCTTCCCCCAGTTATGAGTTAAATAGCGTCGTGAAGATGTACATACTTCTCCAGAAGAGGACTTGGACTCGTCAAAATGCATAAATATGGACACCGAGAATCGTCAGTATAAGGAGTAAGCAAGTAGAGAGTTAGAGATCCAGCTTAACTGCTTACTACCTATTTCAGCAAGACTACGTCAACTCCAAGCAACATAGTACTTCTTGAATGAATAGTATGACTTCCGTCTGGGAAAAGCGTTGTTATTCTTAAAGAATTGTTTCTGCAATATTCACAAAATTAAAGAATTAGACCTACAACCCAAGATATGTTCCAGCTATAAATAACCTACAAAGGGTTGAAATTCAGCCAGTCCTATGCATTGTTCATTATTTATCTTAGCCCAATAAACTTCAGGCAACAAAGCGTTAGCGAATGCTTTGTCATCTGTGGCTCTTTAAGCAAACATACGTTTATGTTCATTCCTATTCAAAAGATTATATCGATTTTCCATAAGCTATAGAGATAAATTCATCGCTTGATTATCAAAATCATAACCCTTCGCGATCGCAGATTATACAAGCACACAATTCTACCGACTGGAAGTTGCTGTAGCATTGTCGGCTAATCTTTATGGACAATAGTCTATGCCATGATTTGCCAACTCTGATTTTAACAGCATTCGTATTCTCTCTAAAAGACAATGCGGCTCAAGGACACATCACTTTGAAAGACCGATTCCCATACGACCGCCGAAGTTAAGTAACATCAAGCCTGAATAGTACCTAGATGGGTGACCTCTTGAGAATACCAAGTACTCTAAGTGTGGATGTGCGGGCGGTGTAATGGATAACGGATCGTAATTTTAATCTAAACCCCGTTGGATTCGTTTTATTCATTTACGCGCAAATACCCTTGAGAAAGTTGTGAATCCACCTCTTCTCGCCCCAGCTATGTGTTAATTAGTAAAAACTGTATCACTGAATCATTATCATCTGCAAAAACGTTCCTACAATTTAAAAATATTTTCTGGCTTCAAGTAACCTACAAAGGGTTGATAAACCGTCAAAAACGAATCAATAAATAACTAAATGACAGTAAAACTTTCAGGGTACTCACCGAACGAAGTCTGTCGGAAAATGATTTCTTCTTGTTGTTCTTGTTCTTGTTTTTCCTCTTCAGCTTTTCTCTCTTCTTGTTCTTCTATGTGCCCTGTCCCTTCAGGCCATAGGCGATCATTGCATAATTTACAGTTCTTTGTAGCACTTAATAAATTTTGTCTTTTTATTATCTCTCCTAAACTTTCTTCTGCCAACTATTTACTCCAGATCACTAGGTAGGTAATGCGATGGATTTCTCTAACCCTCTTGCTCTCAATAAGCCCAGTGTGTATCAAATTTTCCAAACTCTCATTCGCGAAAAGCGAAAAATCGATTTCGATACAAATCGATATCAACGCAAATTTTAAACTAAAAACTCCCTCAATTTTCAAGCAATCTAATACAAACTTCACTCAACTGTAGCCAACAATAAGTTGATTGTTTAACAATCATTTAACTTGATAATTGAGTCCACCTATATAGTAAAAAAGCGCGTAAATAGCGAAAATGGCGATTTTTACTGGTTTCTTTCTTACTTTTCGTCGAGCTTTCAACCAATTTTCATCAAACTTAACAACTGGTTTGCAAATGTATCCTCTTTTACATTTCTGATAGCACACTGACAAAGTGAATTTCAAGAACTCCAAAATAATTGTGGTCTGAAGTGGTTTTCAAGTTGCCTGATTTACCTCTTCATCTCTTCTGCTAATTTCGATTGAATAAATACAGACTACTTCTTTTTTTTAGCAGTAACTCCATTAATTCAAAATGTTTTTAATGAAAGTACTTTAAAGTAATTGAAAAAGATAGACTCTCTTACATCTAAACAATTATGCCGTTTTTGCTCCATTCTAATTGAACGCATCTGTGGTATGGATGCTAGTACATTATATTCTCGACTGTGGAACGATCTCCGGCTCTTTATTTCCTGTTAACTACATTCTCCGTCTTCTTCTATCGCCTTGAATCATGTTCATTTCATTGCCCTTTCTCTTCAATTTCCTTCTCCTTAAATGACCACATGCGTCTTAGTGGCTTTATTGCCGTGTTTGAGGGTAAATGATTTAAAAAAAAATAATAACTAAAAGAATATTACAATCACTAAAGATACATTTGAAATTCCTTGACCAAATAATGAGGAAAGAGAGTGTAGCGAATCTAACACTCACAGATAAATTAAAGGCGAGAGAAGCGGAGGGAGACAGCGAGTGATTCATTTTATGAATGTATATTAGAACAAGGACAAAAATTGGCAATGGGACAAAATTTAATTAGAGCAACAAAATATAGGATGTTGTGGAGAGCCGATATCACGTACTTCCAGAAGGCATCTAACACATAAAAGAAGAGCCTGCCTTGAACAATCCTCTTCTTAGAAGCCCTTTAGATTTCATTTGTCCATTCCACTTTCGATAACATGCTGCAAATATTTGTTTCGAGGTCTTCATCAGCTATCTCTACGCGTTCGCTTTAATCTCGTCCATGCTTTGAAATTTCTACCTTTTAAACAGCGACTGAAATCTTGGGGAGATCAAATTCGTGATACTGTACAAAGTGAGAAGCATGAACTGCTAAGATATTCCAAATAGTCGGAGACTTTCGACACAGCGAAATCGCCGTAAATTCAAATTCTTGTCCTGCTGAAATCCGATTTTCTTTTATTGCAGAGCTTAGAAGTACTTCCAGAGCTGATATCGCTTTCAAGGGTTACCCGGGTGAGTCTGAAATTTCATCTTGGCTTTGTTTATTGATTTACCCCGAAATTCCATTTAAATCATTCAAATAATTTCCGTGGACCAACTGCAATTTTTTTATCTACTCCCTCCGCTATTATGAATGCAATTGTAACAGAATATATAAGTTCACTCAATGGCATCTCATTGCCAACTGAATATCCCCACAGGATAGTTTCCTGTCATGCATATGCAGCAAGTTTCATAAAGTTTGTGTAAGTGCCTTTCGAGAAATTTAAAATGGACGAATGCTTCCAAAACAACCCTCTTATATCGTAGTTTATGTCACATTGAAATCGCGAATCTTTAAAGCGTCCCCAGCCCGTAATGAATTAGATGGATAGAATTTAGACGTTCTAGAGATTCGATTTCCTGTTTTTATGGAGATATTTGTTGACATTCACGGCAGGATTGATCAATTTTAATTCCTTGGTGCTTACCTACTGTGATTTTAACTGCCAGCATGATAAAGTCATAATATAAAGAGGAATATATAGAATACAGCAATAATGAAATAGAGTCTCGAGAATAGCTTGCAATCAGTAGAATAACGAACCTTAGTATTAGGAATATCCAGATGAAAAAAAAAACTCAAGAAAATAACGTACATAATCAGTATTTAATTTAATGAGGACTTTTCTCAACTCAGAAGTACAGAAAAGCCATAACAATGAACATGGTCACCATTTAAAGTTAAGAAAGGTCCTCATCAATTGAAATTAAGGAGGAACTTTTCATGGCAGGAAAAGCCATGAACGTAAAACAGAATTTTGGAATGGGAAAGATAATTCTACGTTTTATTCAAATGGGAAGTACGTACTTAATTTTTATTCAGGTTTCATTCCTCTACGAATATTGCCAATATTAACTGAGGCTTTTTGTTGTTCACATTGTCTGTGCTTTATACTGATAAGAACTTTTCTTCAAGTAAAATAGGAAAATAAATAATATCGGAAGAAAAGCCTTAAATGAAATTACCATATTGGATGCCATAAAAGACCAACTTATCCAACTGTGAACGAACCATTCCGTCCTAAAAAAAAGTTTTCTCTTTATGCTAAAGAGAAACTATCTAGACAAATTCATAAAATATTCCTTGTCTGACGTATTCAATAATACTGAGTATGATTGTAGAAAGAGGGGAATCGCTACAGACAAGGATCAGAACTATGGACAATTCGTCCATGGTGATAAAAAAAATCATTCATCCTTTTGTAAGAAAACTAAGAAACTACATAAATTTAACACAGTACTCTTCGTTTGTTAGATTGAAGAATAAATAAAAAAAATGCAGACTAAATATCGAATGAAATCTTGAAAAGAATAAAACGAAAATCAAGAAAAACCGGGCTTTATCAGGCAGAGGAAAAATGAAAATATAAAGAAGTCAAATTAAAGAACATTAAATAACAAAGTGTTCAGTAATATAGAAAAAAAAACAAAAAAAAAAAACTGCCAAGAACAGAAAAGGACTCAAATCCCAAAATATCAGAACCGTAATGGAATCACTTCAGAGCGAGAAACCTTTGTCATGTTTGAAATTTTGGGTCTTTCATATTAATGCATTCTCTCTCTCTCTCTCTCTCTCTCTCTCTCTCTCTCTCTCTCTCTCTCTCTCTCTCTCTCTCTCTCTCTCTCTCTCTCTCTCTACACACACACACACATATATATATATATATATATATATGTTAGTGTATATTTGGGGAGCAACCTTTCTTATAAACATCTTTCGTTAAATATGACGTACAAGGGAAATTTGAGAATAGAAAGTTAAGTTGCTGAATATAACATCATTCATCTTAGTCACAAAATTTGTATTAATCCTATATATATATATATATATATATATATATATATATATATATATATCGGGTGTAACAACAAAATTGCCCATATCGTGTAACAGCATGGGATAATTGTCCATCCCACAAGATGTTTAACATCTAAGCAACCACGAAACTAATTGAGATTCTTTTGGTCAAGTTTCCAGAAGAGAAGTTTTGCCATCTTGCTACAATTTGTCGTAAGAATCATTGAAAAACCCTTTGGCTTATTCAGCTAGAAAGAGAACAGAACAGCCCCACTGTCTTCCTAACTGATCAATTGGGAGAGGAAAATGAACATTCAGGTCTTCAGTAATGGTATCAGCATTCATACTATGGCTTCCATCTTCAAAGTCTATTCAAGTACCATCAAGAGAACGGTGAAGAAGAGGAAACAATAGGGAGGAAAACTGGATCAGGCGGTCACAACAGGAATGTAGAAGTCAAGTGACTTACCTGCCAACATGGCTGCCTTGTAAAGCAAGCCAGCTGACTTTACCTCATTTTATAGGAGAGTGTCTAATACACCAGTTAGGTTGGTCCATTTTGCTAGAATGGACCTGCCCAATACATTTGCATAAGTGGTCTTTATTCACCCATGTATTTCTCCATAGAATGACTCAATTCAGTTTAGATTTGGCTACACATGCCTACTTGTGTGTCAGACCACTGGCAAACTAACCAATTCTACATGGCGCTGCGAACAGGATCCGAGGATTTGCAAAAGCTACTTATCAAAATTGGCATTCCTACTGACTCTGCCAGGACCTAAGCATTACCAAGGATAGCCTCTCTATGATAGACAGGGAAATCCTTAAAGAACTAGGTGTCACAACCATGGGACATGCCCTAGCAATCCTCAAGCTATCAAAGGAGCCGCCTTTGACATCAGGCCCCTGCAGTCAAACTCCACCAGTTCCATTCAGAGATGACGTCACAGCAATTCCGAAAGTTCAGAATTGACTGGGAGGTATTTGTACAAATGACAAACATGCCCCCTGCACAGACCAACATCCAGTTATACAACTGTGCTGATGAGACTATCCAAACATCAATTATAAACACATACCCCAGCTAACCAATATTCTACAAGGAAAATGGATCATTATTTAAATTTAGAGTTAAATAGTTCAATTGTGTTATAAAAAATTTTTGAGAATTCAAGTAAGGTATCTTTAATAATTTCTAAGATACATTGTGGGTTTACAGCTTAATCTAAATTGGAAAATGTTGCTGTTACACCCGGTGTATATGTATGTATATATATATATATATATATATATATATATATATATATATATATATATATATATATATATATGATGATCCGGCGTCCTTTAAAAGGACTCTGGTGAAATAAATTATTATAATTGTACCTTAAAGTGGTCTGGTTTTCTTTTAATTATTAGCTCTGTATTTACATTTAGCTCTCAGGATTTCATCCTACTTGGGATTACCCATACGGATTACCAAGTTCTTCATAACTGATATATATATATATATATATATATATATATATATATATATTAATACAAACGTCATCTTTAGTGGGTACATGATCTTGAGTTGATACCTCTTGTCAAGTAGTTTCGTAGAAGTCCCTATGAGAGATTGCATATCTATATATCTTAGGTAAGTAGAGCTTAAAGAATGTACCATGTGTCTATCTAATACAGCGAGTACTTATATAAAAACAGACTCAGATTAACAGAACACTACCCCAGTACCCCCGACTTACCGTACAAAAGTGAAAACATTAAAACTCCTTCTACTAGACTTACACACATACACAATTTCGAATACACATTACCATCCGATGCCCGCTTAGGTTTTTAGATTTTTTTAAACTTACATACATATCAAATTGTCAAGGTTTTAATGGGCATGATATATGACTGACCAATGAGAAACGACCCAAACAAAATTTAAAATAACAAAGTTTTGTCTGTTTCCCTGTTTTCTCCCAATCGCTGATGAAGCTTTAATAAAAGTCAAACATCTTATATTAATAAACGTTTCCTATTTGTTCTTTAATCTATCATCTTGTCGGATTCTGATCCACATTTGATCTTTAACTCGTATATACGTTTATAAATTATATAAGAGGTGAAAGAATGTATTGAATAGTGTTTAACAAGATCATCACCGGTGATGAAAGGTTAAATCAAAATGCTAAAATCAATTCTACCAAAACCAAACATGCCAAAATAAAAAAAAATACAATATAAAAAATAAAAATACTAAAGTTGAGGAACAAGACGCCAAACCAAAATTCTATCAGTGATCAATTCTTACTTTTTAATATATATTCTGCTTACGTCATCTCATAATTTTTAAAGTATATATATATATATATATATATATATATATATATATATATATATATATATATGTATATATATATATATATATATATATATATACAAAGAAATAATCACACATAGAATCAATCAGCAATATTAATGCTATTATTGGCGACATCCATCGCTAGTAGTGTATAATGTATGCATTAAAATACTGTTAATCCATAGAGTTAAGTGATCCATATTTATAAAACTGTTGAAATATTGCTTATTGATTCTTAGTTTATGACATATTAACTGAATACACTTGTAAAAATAGAATACGTGGATTTACCACATCACAAGAAAAGTTTAAATAAAATTCTCACTTAAAATTTTGAAAAACTTAGCGTTGCGTCTTTGCACGTTCCGAGATTGTACACAACCGTCAGTAATAGCACATATTCAAAAAGAACATCTTTCGGTCGGCAAACAATTATTTCGTCTTCAAGTTTTTGATTTTATAAGGAAAACATATGCCTGATAATGAATAAAGGATTTTTCGAAAGTACTTGCATTTTAACAACATATAAACTGGAAACAACAGACAACTGTTTTATAAATGAGGATCACGTCACTCTATGGATTAACAGTATTTTAATGGATACATTATACACTTCTAGCGATGGATGTCGCCAATAGCATTAATATTGCTGATTGATTCTATGTGTGATTATTTCTTTGTATATATATATATATATATATATGTGTATATATATATATATATATATATATATATATATATATATATATATATATATATATATATATATATATATTACCATTAGACTCATTTAACTCTTTACGAAACCTCTGCACTGTCCTCAGTTTGAAACCAAAACCAAGCGGAGTGGCTTGCGTCATGGTACTCCTTTTCTCACAGACGTTGCCCAACTAATCCTACTATACTGCGCAGTCGATAAAATGAACAAACTACGCTATAGCAGACAGAAAAAGGTATTTTCGGCTATACCAGCATGACATCTCTCGTCACAACATGCATCTATTCGTTAATGCTCGTAATAAATGTAAACGGGTCCTCGAAGTATTTAAGACCTTGTTTGCACGACATAGCATCTAACAAATTTGGCTCTCGTGATTAGTCTTTCTGTATATACTGCATGACACCCAAACAATCTGAAATATTCGTATTGGAGCTTCCGACGCGAATGCCAAGCAGTGCAGCATGCCGTTTCCA
This sequence comes from Acanthosepion lycidas, assembly GCA_963932145.1. Taxonomy (NCBI): domain Eukaryota; kingdom Metazoa; phylum Mollusca; class Cephalopoda; order Sepiida; family Sepiidae; genus Acanthosepion; species Acanthosepion lycidas. Next base: position 53,229,420 of record OZ010608.1, on the reverse strand, counting down.
AATTTCTGACGGAGTGAATTGCGTCATGGTGCTTTTTAATTTAAATTGTAATATACGAAAGGTAATGTTTGTTTTTTTTTAATTATATTATGCATTCACTTGAGAACTTTCAATATTGAATGTTTAAATATCTAGGAAATGTTTTAACAGTGGATGGCAGATGCAATATCGAAATCCGATCATGAACTGGAATAGAAATAGATGCCTTCCAAAGGCAAAAGACTAAGAAACAAGAAAATATCCTCAAGTTGTATCACGGAGAATGCCGGAAAATCTTTTCATAGACGAAAAGGAGACAGGAAGCGACAGAACTATGCTTCTATAAATAGGATTATGAGAATCCCAAGGTCGGTGTAAGCAACGAAGTAGTATAAGGAAAACAGAAACCAAAGGGGGACATATTCTAAGTACCAGAAAGACACATGAAATTTACAAGATTTCTTTATATGCAGTGTCCCCTTAAGCTTCCTTCCCGTGTAGCTCTTAATAACTTTTGTCTATTTTATTTCTCCTAAACTCTGTTCTGCCATCCATTTACACAAGCTTACTAAATATGTTACCGGTTGCTACTAACCACTAAAGAGTGGAAAGAGGGCTTGGAGAATTTGATAACAGATTGAAAGCAAGCGAGACAGCGGAAACAACGCAGAACATTCTTTGTGAGCTTGAGTAAATGGATGGCAGAACAGAGTTTAGGAGAAATAAGAAAAGCATAAAAGTTATTATGAAAAGGCAGGAAATTGGGGAGAGCCATGATCGCCTAAATCCGGAAGAGACATGGCCCATAAAGAAGCATAATAAAAACAGATGAGCCCAAAATGCAAATTAAAAATCTGGGATACTAAAATCAAAGAAGAACAGAAATTTAAATATCTAAGAAGTGTTTCGAACAGAAGACGGAAAGTGCAACACTGAGATGCAAAAACGTATTGGGATGATCAAAGTTGCATTCCAAAAGTTTGGCAGGAGTATTAAAAGACAGAAAGATTTCGTTAGATGCTAACAAAAGAAAACGCGTACTAAACTGTTACGCGATATCTATCCTCCTGTATAGCAGTGAATGTTAGACAATCTCCTCAAATATGAAGAGACTTGAAACAAAAGAAATGTGATTCCACAGAAAATGCTGAGGATACCATGGACAGAAACTTCAGCTAGAGGTAGTTGAGGTTTCTAGGGTACATAATGAGGAAAGACGGCTTGGAGAATCTGATACTCACGGGACAGATTGAAGGCAAGAGAGATAGCGGAAAACAACGCAGAACATAATAAGCTTGAGTAAATGGATGGCAGAACAGAGCTTAGGAGAAATAACAGAAAGACAAAAGTTATTAAGAGCTTCAAAAGAAAGGAAATTGTGGAGAGCAATTACATGTACTATACATTTTTATGTAGAGAACAATTACACTATTCATTTTGGGATTCGGGTTCATTGTTCTGACTCTCCCGAACATAATACTGAGCTGTCATCTTTATTCATGTGCCGTGACCCTTCAGGACGTAGGCGATCATGGACCTCCGCATCTTCCCTTCCTTTGTAGCTCTTAATAAGTTTTGTCTTTTTGCTATTTCACCTAAACTATGTTCTACCCTCCATTTGTTCATGATCATCACATATGCTTTCCTCTGCCCAACTTTTCCTCAATCTGTCCTATGTGTATCAGGTTTACCAAGCCCTCTTTCCTCATTACATACCCTTGAAATTTCAACTACCTCTAAGTTTCCTCTTTTTTTACATTTTCTCCAAAACCCCTCGTCATTGGTCACATGTTCGGCCGATGTTATACTCAGCAAACCATATTTCTTTTGCTTCAACTCTCTTCCTCTTTGAGGAGATTGTCCGGCATTCACTGCCATACAGGAGGACATATATTACGTAACAGTTCAGTATACTTTTCCTTTTGTTAGTTTCTAACAAAATCTTTCTGTCTCTTAATACTCTGCTTAGCTTTTGGAATGCATCTTTGGCCATGCCATCACGTCTTCGGATCTCAGTGTCGCACTTTCCGTTCTCTGTTCGAAATACTTCCTTTCTGTACTTGTTTGATTTTAGTATCCCAGATTTTTAATTTGGATTTTGGGCTCATCTGTTTTTATTATGCTTCTTTATGTGCCGTGTCTCCTCAGGATTTAGGCGATCATGGCTCTCCATAGTTTCCTTTCTTTTGAAGCTCTTAATAACTTTTGTATTTCTGTTATTTCTCCTAAATTCTGTTCTGCCATCCATTTACTCAAGCTTATTATGTTCTGCGTTGTTTTCCGCTATCTCTCTTGCCTTCAATCTGTCCAGTGAGTATCAGATTCTCCAAGCCGTCTTTCCTCATTATGTGCCCTAGAAACCTCAACTACCTCTAGCTGAAGTTTCTGTCCATGGTATCCTCAGCATTTTCTGTGGAATCACATTTCTTTTGTTTCAAGTCTCTTCATATTTGAGGAGATTGTCTAACATTCACTGCTATACAGGAGGATAGATATCGCGTAACAGTTTAGTACGCGTTTTCTTTTGTTAGCATCTAACGAAATCTTTCTGTCTTTTAATACTCCTGCCAAACTTTTGGAATGCAACTTTGATCATCCCAATACGTTTTTGCATCTCAGTGTTGCACTTTCCGTCTTCTGTTCGAAACACTTCTTAGATATTTAAATTTCTGTTCTTCTTTGATTTTAGTATCCCAGATTTTTAATTTGCATTTTGGGCTCATCTGTTTTTATTATGCTTCTTTATGGGCCATGTCTCTTCCGGATTTAGGCGATCATGGCTCTCCCCAATTTCCTGCCTTTTCATAATAACTTTTATGCTTTTCTTATTTCTCCTAAACTCTGTTCTGCCATCCATTTACTCAAGCTCACAAAGAATGTTCTGCGTTGTTTCCGCTGTCTCGCTTGCTTTCAGTCTGTCATGTGAGTATCAAATTCTCCAAGCCCTCTTTCCTCATTATGTGCTCTAGAAACCTCAACTGCCTCTTCTTGATATTAATTATACGTTTTGGTCTACGGTATCCTCAGCATTCTTCTGTGGGACCACATTTACGTTGTTTCAAGTCTTTTCTTCGTCTTTGTGGAGATTTTCCAGCACACACTGCCAGACAGAACTTGTCATATTGAAGGGAAACGGGTAGGGTCACTTGGACAAACATTTTAAAGTGGTACAACGAATAGAAGCTCGTGGAGGACCATAATCATCCACGTTCTAAATGGATACAGCATATAGATAAAGAAGTCTATAGATGTATTTCTGAATATCCAATGTGCGATCACGTGTGTGTATGCGTTTATGTATGAGTATGTGTATGTTTTTGCGTAAACATTGTACGTACGTGTGTATGTTTCTGTGAGTGAATGATCATATGAGTGTGCGTGCGTGTATGATTATATGCTCGTTTTTTATACACGCGTATATACGTGTGTATACACGTATGTATGCATGTGCGTGTCAGTTTGTTGGTATGTGTGAGCAAGTGCGTGCAGGTTTATGTGCATGTACGTGAGTGTGCGTCTTTCTGTGTACACGCGTATATGTATTTGTCTAAGCAGGTATATGTTTGTGCGTGTGTGAGTAAGAGCATGCGTGTGTGCCCGCATGTATGTGTATTTGCGTGTTTTGTGTAAACACCTGTACGTACGTGTGTAGATATGCGCAAATGGACGTGTGTCCGTATGTGTTTGTGCATGTATGTGCATATGCGTGTTTTAGTGTACACTCATGTATGTATACGTTTGTGTACATGTCTGTGTTTGTACCAGTGAGTGTGTGCGGAAGTGTGTGCATGTGTGTGTTTTTGTGTACACCCGTGTGCGCATCATCTGTATGTAAGCGCGTTTTAGCGAATGGGTGTGTATGTGTACATGCCTGCATGCGTATCTGCGTGTTTTTGTGTAAACACCTGTATATACTTGTGTATGTATGTGCCTGTGGGTGTGTGGGTGGGTGTGTGTATGCAAAGGCATGTACACGTATGTTCTTGTATTTGTGTACGCATATGTATGTACGTATGTGTGCGGGGGGCGACGATGTAAGGAATCTAAATCTGTGCGTCTTCTAGTTCTCGAGAATTGATTAAGTAGATGCAAGGAGATGGCCGCCTGCCAAGTCCCGTCGTTGCTCGTCTATTTACAGAGTTATCTGCCCTTTTCGACGCTCTTGCTCGTTCGTTTTTCTATTTACCTCCCTCAGCATCACTACCCATCCACGTCTCTTCAGTGATTCTTGGCCGGATTAATTGTAGTTGTCCGTGCAACGACGCAATCATTAGCGTTGCCATGTTAACAATTTCCCGTCGAAGCTGTATGTTCGATTTGTTTCTTTGTCTGGCTTCGAGCACAACAGCTACTGACGTTCATGTTTTTCTTCTGCCTTCTTTTACTTTCCTTTGCGGCGTGTGTTTTAGAAGGATCCACTTATCTTTGGGCTTGATTTGGGAAAACGTAGAGTGGTTTCCCAGCCGCTGATATTTACTGAGCCTAGTTAAGTTTGGTACAAGGATATGTAGTGGGAACGAAATACCGTCCCAACCCCTAATAAAGATCAAAAGACAAAATGACGCAAAGAGTTCAAACATGCTTTTCATGTAAAATATCCAGAAAGGAAAATGGCTGCCCCCCTGAGTCAAAATATTTATTGACAATAAGGTCACGCGAGACTTTTCGAGATTTACAAAGTTTACTGCATTTAACTAAATTACTGTGGACAGCTTTTTACTTATTTATTTATTTATTTTAGTCTTGCCTCGTCACTGGTGAAGTGTTTGAGTTGTTGTTCCTACTGTGATTCGTAGATCTAACCTATTGTCGCTAACGCGAGATGTTCTGAATTTCGCGTGAATTGTTTTCTTAGATGTTCCCAACAAACTTGTTTTCTTCTGACAGTAGAAGCATTTGTAACACATTTAGCTGCAGAACGAACCGGGTAAATGAAGTTTTGGAGTTTTCCGTACGCCAATATTCCAAGGGGAAGATAACTAGTCTAACAAGATAATCCCCTTTTTGAATAAATTGATCTTTACCTGGAATCGAACCATGCCAGTTCCACCAACCAGTGAAATATGGAATATAGGAGATGTCACCATTATCATCATATAATTTATATATATAGTGTAACCCGGATATAAGAGAGTTGTCGGGACCGGAGAAGAAGTCTCTTATATCCGTGTTTCTCTTATATCCGGGTTTGGTCTGTTATTAACACAGGCTCCAATTTGGGACCAGAGAAAATCTCTCTTATATACGGGTTTCTCTTATATCAGGGTCTCTTATATCCGGGTTATACTGTATATATATATATATATATATATATATATATATATATATATAGTTGGATTAATGTGAGATTGTGAGCCTGGGTTTCACGCTCTCTGCGATCGTCAGACACGCTCAATCTACCTAAATATGTTTGTTCTGTCACTGATATTGATCGCTACCGCGCATATATATATATATATATATATATAAATTACATATATATATATATATTTATATACATATACATTATATATATATATATATATATATATTACATAATACCACACGCCGACAATACAAAACAGATTTTCATTGCCCCACCAAATTTACAGAGCATTAATATTATAAATTAAAAACCATATTTTAAGTCAATTAATTCATAATATATATATATATATATATATATATATATATATATATATATATATATATATGAATAAAAGATAAAAGATAAAACTCTATTAGCTATAAGCATCATGGCTCCTTGTTTGATAAGGATATACCACGCGCGTAGATCGCATGAAAATATGTGTGATATAGTGGCAGATTTTCATAAAATAAGTACATAACCATGCAGGTTGCACCCATTTAGAAATATCTTCTAGTCTATTAACCCAGTAAAGTTTGGTTTATTTTGTTCTACGGCATATCAACTTCAATGTGTTATGTAAGGCCGACAATATTTTTAAGATAGGTTCGAATGAATGGAATATGTATTCTTTGTAAGAAATCAATTTGTAGAAAATCGGGGTTCATTGACGTATTTTTGTAAAGAGCCTTTTGTCGAGAGTCAAACGTTTTGCTGGTTTCTTCACTATAAAACCCATTTTTGTACTTTCATTGTGACCCCATTTTGGAGGTTAACTATTTGCCCATAGCTGGTCAGATTGGACCTGGGAACAGTAATTAAGAGGGTCGTTCGACGTTCTTCAAAACGTCCCAATCAGAGGTTCTTGCACCCAGTAAGGTCAGGACATCTATGATACTCAACGGAATATTCACTGCAGCCAATCTTAATTAAACAAAACTAAACTTGTATCTGTTAACACCTCCAATAAATTAAGATCAGAAACCACTTAAAGGTATATCTGGTTTAGCATCCGGGCATATTATGATTATGATTATTATTTAGAGTTTTTCTTGATATGCCGCTTTGTTCGGTCATAGAGTCGAGTCTATCTCTTGGACTTGGGGCTACCCTGCGATTGTGATGGATTGATGGATAGAGTGCTCCTTAGTATATGGTCAGTACTGAGGACGAAGATATTGTAGACTGTATCTTGATGTTGCCAGAGAATTTGTTAGTGTATTTTTCCATCTCTTTCCTGACGGGACCGAGAGCACATGTTACCACTGGTATTATTGCTGTCTTTATTCTCAATTTCTATTCCAAGATCTTTATGTTTAAAGAGGTTTTCTGTAGATTTCAGGCAAGTGATTCCATCGGTGAAGACAGACATGTCGATGGCCCGTTTTTTCCTTCATGTCCTTAACTACAATATCACGTCTGTTGGCTTAGAGTTCTTTATCAGTTTCCATTGGTTTGTTGCAAAGTTCATTTATTCGTTTTTTATGTCTTATCAATCGTTTGTGGGTTATTTGAGGCCGAAGCACACTTTGGTTTGTAAGAATAACTACTTTTTTACTAGTGAATGATATACTAATCGGTCATAAAGAGTTATCTTTAAAATGATTTATCCAGATACGAGTCATAGTATTTAACCTACAGTTGGGGGGGGTGAATAGATAAATTTATTTATTTCCCAAGGGTATTTGCGCGAAGGTGAATGTAATAAACTCAACTGGAATTCGAACCCGGCTCTCCGTGCATGTCCCAGAAAATAACAGCTTCATTCTCTTCTCTTAGTTATGATTCATAGTATTTCTATTTGATGTTAGAATGCTTACGAATTTCTCAATGGAGACATTTTGTTACTCATCAGCACTTTTTCTTTTTTTTTTTTTTTTGTTATTATTATCATTGTCATTATTATTATTATTATTATTATTATTACTACTACTACTAGTAGTAGTAGTAGTAATAATAATAATAATAATTCTTTTGAACTGCTTGTTTTACGAATCGCCTACAAGTTTCAACCTTAAAATTCAAGAGGCTAAAAGTCAACATATTGTCATCCACAGACATGCTGTTTCACAGCTCACCAGTGTTGCTAGACATCCGATTGCCTCAAGCTGGGATCGAAACCCGACTGTTTTTGGTATCAGTCGGAAATTTTAAACGCATTAGCCATTGACTCACGGATGAAGGTGAATTTTGACGTATTCATTTTTAGATAAACACGCCAATAACTAGAGAACTCGATTCGTCTTAACGACGAATTTTGCATCAGATAGACAGATAGATAGATAGATAGATAGATAGATAATATTAGTGGTCAATATATATATATATATATATATATATATATATATATATATGTGTGTGTGTGTGTGTGTGTGTATGTATGCATGTATGTATGTATATACATAAATACTCAACAGGATAGAATCCAGGTAGAACTCAATGTCTTGGACAGAGTAAGAATATAATATAAAAGGCTCAAACACTAATATTCCATGGTTATAAATTATTACATTAGAATCGTAATCACGATCCAATTCATCAGACCCACAAATTAAAAAAAACTACTCATAATGTAAATACTAAAAACATGTATCTATGGCATAAATAAATATATACTTAATATAGATATATTAATCAAAATAAAAATTTCTCACAACTACTTTCTCACGCACGGGCTAATGTATCGTACTTTATGTACTGTACACCATCTTTGTTTACAATTGAAAAGCCCACCACCTTCACCAACGGGTCACTTTGAGAGCTAATACGACTCGTTCTACTAAGCACACAAATTTTGAAATACATCACTGACAATTTAAAAGTTTTTTTCTTGCAGATTTTTTTTTATTTTGCCTGCAGATTTTTTGCCGTTGCATCCGAAATCTGTTGATGGGGAGTTCCATAAATGAAACGTATGTCTGTATATAGATATAAACCTCTTCGTAGAGTGTGAGCTGTCCTTGTAAGAACAATTGTATTTTTTAAGACGTGGATTTCCCTGCATCCTTTCCATGAGCCAATCGGAATCTTTCCCAATTAAACCCAGGTTCCTAGTAACGACTGGAATCACTAATGTCTTCCGGCCACATATTTGGAAATTTCCACTTTAGGATCATTGTCTTTTGATAGTTTTCTGAAGATCTTCAAATATACATTACAGTCAGCAGGGACGATGTGTTGTTGCAGTCTTTGATCATTAATGACTGCGCGGTTAACTTTGATTGTTCAGTCTGCGTGTATTGTAAAATCCCATAAAATTGTTGAAAGGACCTATATTTGTAACTGAGTTTTAGTGTTGTTCCTACTAATTTTTTCGCAGTTTCCTTCTCATAAAACTTGCAGATTTCCAAGTTCAGATATTGGCCCATACTTTCAATGCCGAGTTTTATATTCGGTGGTCGTTAATACCATGAAACCTGATACGTTATTGCATTACTGCTTCTGGATATTCATCACAGAATCTGCATTTGGCGTTAATGTCATGTTCCTATGTTTGCTTGATCTGCATCTTCTTCTTCTTCTTCTTCTTCTTCTTCTTCTTCTTATTATTATTATTATTATTATTATTATAAATAATAATAATAATAATAATAATAATAATAATAAGCGATAGGAAAAGTATAGATCGCATTCATGTATGAGATGATAACTATATTCCACTTTCGTTATTATTGCTATTTTTAGATCAGCCGGAATAGCTGACTGTCAGGAAAATGGCGATATATCATCAAGTTACTCTTTTATTTTGATATGTGCGGAGATGTCTGTCGGTGTCGGGAGGATGACGAAAAACATTTTTACTGGTTGGATATCGTGTCGACACAACTAATTATAAACCGGCTTGTTTGTCATCTCTATTTTCAGCTTTTTATGCGCCATATATGAAGCATAATCAATGTCCAATAATATCCCTGGTAAATGGACTCAGAGTTTCAATCCTATAAGAATCTATTTCTTAAAAAAAAAAAGGAAATAGTCGCAAAACAGATCACAAATAATCTCTTCCATCGAACAAATGTTTGTCTGCACGTAAACATTTCATTACTTTCTAAGGGGCAATGGCGAATATCTTTGTAGGAAGTCAATATATGATAAACAGGTAAAAAAATTGTACTTTTTTGTTGGCATTCAAAATTCTCATGAACGGATTGTTAGGGGGATGGGTGCTCCGTTAAAGCCGATTGAACATAGATGGAAAGGGATTATTTTTGTGTTATAAAACCGCTATAGTAACTGTCAGTAATTATTATCATAATGTAAATACTAAAAACATGTATCTATGGCATAAATAAATATATACATAATATAGACATATTAAGCAAAATAAAAAGTTCTCACAGCTACTTTCTCACGCACGGGCTAATGTATCGTACTTTATGCACTGTACACCATCTTTGTTTACAATTGAAAAGCCCACCACCGTCACCAAGCGGTCACTTTGAGAACTAATACGACTCGTTCTGCTAAGCACGCAAATTTTGAAATACATCACTGACGATTTGGAAGTTTTTTCCTGCAGTTTTTTTTCTTTTTTTTTTTTTTGCCTGCAGATTTTGTCCGTTGAATAAGAAATCCGTAGATTATATATGTCTGTATATATATAAACCTCTTCGTAGGGCGTGAGCTGTCCTTGTAAAAACAATTGTATGAGGTATACTGTCTCATTTCGATCAATAATTCAGTCTCATGCCTTTTTAAAACTTTGCAGTTTCACGTGTTCTTTTTTGACAGGTAGTCGGTCCAGCTTTTCAACGAAGTAGACGTCCTACCAGAATTCATTATTGGTAGGCAGTCTTAACAATATAAGATATGCAGATGACACAGTGTTGATAGAAGACGCAGAAAGGAAACTACAAAATCCCCTACCAAAGGTAGTGAAGGAAATCAAGAAGAAAGACTAGGTGTAAGTTAAAAAAATACCAAATGCATGGTTATCAGCAAAAAATCCCAAAATGCAAATTACATATCTGGAATACTAAAATCAAACAAATAAAGAAAATTTAAATATCTGGTAAGTGTTTTAACAGAGGACGGAAAGTGTGGTCTGAAGACGAATTGGTATGGACAAAGATGAAATCTAAAAGCTAAGCAGAGTATTAAGAGATAGAAAAAATTCGTTGGAAACAAAGAGTACTGAACTGTTACGTGATATCTGTCCTCCTATATGGCAGCGAATGCTGGACAATCTCTTCAAAGATAAAGAAGACACTTGTAGCAATAGAAATATTGTTCTACAGAAAGATGCTGAGGATACCATGGACCGAACATGTGAGCAACAACGAAGTTTTGGAGAAAATGGAAACAAAAAGGAAACTTATATTAGGTTGGTGCAAAAATAATGACGTAACAAGGTCGTTTTTTGACGTTAAAAAATACGTCAAAAAACGACATTATTACGTCATTATTTTTGCACCAACCTAATACTTAACAGCAGGAAGAGACAGTTGAAATTTCTGGAGCACGTAATGAGGAAAGAGAGCTTGGAAAACCTGACACTCACAAGACAGATTGAGGAAAATGGGGACAGAGAAAAATAGCGGGTATCATACGTGATGAGATTGAGTAAATGGATAGTAGAACAAAGTTTGGGTGAAAAAAAGTTACAAGGGACAGGAAGATGTGGAGGGCGATGATCACCTATATTCTGAAGGGACACGGCTAATAAAATAAGAAGTTGGTCGTACCATCCTTGGGTGGATACAGAGTCTGTTTATCTTGTTCAATGTTCATTTCTTCGTTTTGAAACAAACATGGGGCTGGTAGTTCAAGAAAAAGATGAGAAATCAAGAATCGCAGTTTACAAAAACAAATGCCTCAGTGCAATGTCTGGAAAATATCAGAGACAAACCAGAATGGCTGACGAGTAGAAAACAAGATTGGAAGACTGACATTATACTGATTAAAAAGAGGAGAGAAAAATGGTTTTGCCATGTAATCAGAAGGGGAGACAAGGGCAACCTCCCTGGCAAAAGAGAATCTAAGAGATGGGAAGAGCTAACCAGAGAGAATATCGGAATAATACTAGAAATTATTATAAAACTTTTTATACTTTTGACACTTGAAATTATTACATTGTGCAGTGTTATGGGACCTTACCCATAATAACATAATGGACTATTCCATACGTAATAAGTACTGCGCATCAAGAGGAAGCAGAGGAGTTCAGTCGGAAGTTGGTCGACAGGCTGATCGGTTGAACTCTCTGCCTTCGGGCGGGGAGGAACCCGAACGAGGCTACGCCGAAGGGCGGAGTCTCTTTCTGGGAGGTAAACCGACCCTGAACCCGTTTATACCGGTTCAAAGGGAATATTTTTGGCCGAGCCCACGGGCTCGGAGATCCCACGTTAAACCGGCCTTGTGCCACATGATGCCCTCGTGGTGGGGGTGACTAAATACCGTTCAGTCCGAAGTCGGGCGACCGGCTGATCCGCTGATCGGTTGAACTCTCTGCCTTCGGGCGGGGAGAAACCAGAACGAGGCTACGCCGAAGGGCGGAGTGTCTTTCAGGGAGGTAAACCGACCCTGAACTCGTTTATATGGGTTCAAAGGGCATATTAAATCGGCCTTGTGTCACATGATGCCCTCGTGGGGGGTGACTAAATACTGTTCAGTCTGAAGTCTGGAGTGAGGTCTATCAGAAGTCCGTCAGGAGTCTGTCAGTCAGTCAGAGCGAGCGAGTCAGTCAGTCGAGTCAGAGGCAGTCCGAAACAGACTCGCGTTCAGACAATTACTACTAAACCTGATTGTTCGTACTAACACTTTCTACTTCTCTGTATATATTCCTGTTTCTAATATATCTGTGTTATTCCATATACGTGTTCGAGTTCTTCTTTATTGGTTCTACCTTGGACTATCACCGTGGTAAAAGGAACCGGACCATAACATGCAAAAAGAAACGAAAAATTCATATAGACAAACTTTATGAAGGAGATTGAATACACAATTCAGAGAGAACGCCGTCATCCCGCTTTTAACAATTGAAATTACTTGTATTTACATAAAGAAATGGCGAAATTGTGGAGACAAGAATTAATGAAGTGATAAGAAAACCAAATCAAAGAGAAAGCCGACATGCCACTTTTGAGACATGACAGGATTTTTTTGTACAAAAATAAATGGCAGAATTGTGAAGACAAGAATTATGCAAGAGATGGGAAAACGAAATATGAGACAACACTAACATGTCACTTTTAATACTTAAAAATTATTTCTATGTACAGAAAAAAAAAGGCGAAATCGTGTAAATAACAAGTCTGCAGCAAATAGTGAGACGAAATCAGAGGGGACAACGGAATACAACCTTTGACACATGGAACTATTTCTTTGTACAGAAAGAAATGGCGAAATCGTGTAGATAACAATTCTGCAGCAAATGGGGAGACGAAATCAGAGGGGACACTGGAATACGACCTTTGACACATGGAACTATTTCTTTGTACAGAAAGAAATGGCGAAATCGTGTAGATAACAAGTCCGCGGCAAATGTTGGGACGAAATCAGAGCGGACACCGGAATACGACCTTTGACACATGGAACTATTTCTTTGTACAGAAAGAAATGGCGAAATCGTTTAGATAACAAGTCTGCAGCAAATGGTGAGACGAAATCAGAGGGGACACCGGAATACGACCTTTGACACATGGAACTATTTCTTTGTACAGAAAGAAATGGCGAAATCGTTTAGATAACAAGTCTGCAGCAAATGGTGAGACGAAATCAGAGGGGACACCGGAATACGACCTTTGACACATGGAACTATTTCTTTGTACAGAAAGAAATGGCGAAATCGTGTAGATAACAAGTCTGCAGCAAATGGGGAGACGAAATCAGAGGGGACACCGGAATACGACCTTTGACACATGGAACTATTTCTTTGTACAGAAAGAAATGGCGAAATCGTGTAGATAACAAGTCTGCAGCAAATGGTGAGACGAAATCAGAGGGGACACCGGAATACGACCTTTGACACATGGAACTATTTCTTTGTACAGAAAGAAATGGCGAAATCGTTTAGATAACAAGTCTGCAGCAAATGGGGAGACGAAATCAGAGGGGACACCGGAATACGACCTTTGACACATGGAACTATTTCTTTGTACAGAAAGAAATGGCGAAATCGTTTAGATAACAAGTCTGCAGCAAATGGTGCGACGAAATCAGAGGGGACACCGGAATACGACCTTTGACACATGGAACTATTTCTTTGTACAGAAAGAAATGGCGAAATCGTGTAGATAACAAGTCTGCAGCAAATGGGGAGACGAAATCAGAGGGGACACCGGAATACGACCTTTGACACATGGAACTATTTCTTTGTACAGAAAGAAATGGCGAAATCGTGTAGATAACAAGTCTGCAGCAAATGGGGAGACGAAATCAGAGAGGACACCGGAATACGACATTTGACACATGGAACTATTTATTTGTACAGAAAGAAATGGCGAAATCGTTTAGATAACAAGTCTGCAGCAAATGGTGCGACGAAATCAGAGGGGACACCGGAATACGACCTTTGACACATGGAACTATTTCTTTGTACAGAAAGAAATGGCGAAATCGTGTAGATAACAAGTCTGCAGCAAATGGGGAGACGAAATCAGAGGGGACACCGGAATACGACCTTTGACACATGGAGCTATTTCTTTGTACAGAAAGAAATGGCAAAATTTTGTAGAGAAGAAATAATATACATGAATCCGTTTCGGATTATGGCAAACAGCCGTTTAAGTTAGGGTGTTGTCCCGTAAAAATAATTATTTTTTCCATCTAAAGAACAAAGCAATCTTTAGATGGCATATTCAGGAATAGAAGCAATCTTTTGGGACTTCTCTCACCACGGCATTGTGCAACCTTATCCCATAATATGCTGTTAAGCAGCTTCAAACCAACCACGACAAAGCCCAAATCAGTGTCTTCCACCTATGGAACAAGGAAGCCTTATATACAAGGACTACATTGCAAAGACTAAATCCAAGATGGAATCAAGAAACAGCATTCTAAAGAATTTGGCTAACCTCAAATATGGTGCCCATGCCGGTACAATCCGTAAAAGAGTCCTAGCCCTTTGTTATTCCACCGCAGAATATGTCCCGCTAGCGTGGAACAGATTATCACAGGAGATCGATCCTGCCTTGAACACCTCTTACAGATCGATCGATCACTGGGTGTCTCAAGCCAACCAACGTAGATGACCTCTACTTGCCTAGTGGTACTACACATCCTTACATAAAAAGGACAGTGCACTCCTAACTCGAGAAGTTGAAGCTGAAAATTGACCCTCGTTGCCCACTCCACGGCTGTGAACCAATGGCAAAGAGGCTCAATCAACTCTTAGCTATTTACACTCAACCGAACCATTGAACAAACTGTCTGGGTCGCTTCCGAACAGCTATTGGTCGTTGAAGAGCAAACGTTCAGAAATGAGGATATGCAACCGATGTTGATCCCAACTGTCAGTGCGAGCAATCACAAATTCCGGAACATATAGTTGGCTCTAATTATGAAGATCCATGCAAATTGAAACCTTCACTCCCCAAGAAATGTCCTCTGTGCACCTCTGGGTGGGTTTAATGCAAAGACTCGGTAATAAGATATTTAGGAATATATCACTGACAATAATTTTGAAACTTCCTAGTGACAATTTTTCAATGTAAGTAAAATTAAATACCTATAATAAAATAATCTATTAAAATTGATTTTACTTCGCCACGTGTTATCGCATAACTTTGCTGGCCTTATCGAAAACAGTTGAACTATATTCCTGTGTTCAATGGTGTTCAAAAATATCGTGTTTTCAGAAGAACATTTTTAGGGACACTGGTAGAGCTAAGAAAAAGTGCTTTGAACTTTTTATATTCTAGCTGGAAGAAGGAAGCACGATATATTGACACATATCATTGGTGTGGGAAGGTGAGTGAAAGAGGATGAAAGAAAAAGAGAAGAAAATACAGAGAATGAGAAAACGACGTTGAAAAAGAGAGAAAATCAATCACAAGGATCGACAGACAAAAATAGATAGATAGATAGATAGATAGATAGATATGCAGAGAAAATAAAGAAAGTGATAGATAGATAGATAGATAGATAGATATGCAGAGAAAATAAAGAAAGTGATAGATAGATAGATAGATAGATAGATAGATAGATATGCAGAGAAAAAAAGGAAAGTGATAGATAGATAGATAGATAGATAGATAAAATAAGGAAAGTGATAGATAGATAGATAGATAGATAGATAGATAGATAGATAGATAGATAGATAGATATGCAGAGAAAAAAAGGAAAGTGATAGATAGATAGATAGATAGATAGATAGATAGATAAAATAAGAAAAGTGATAGATAGACCAATAAAATAAAATAGATACATACATAAATGCATAGAGAAAGTAAGAAAAGTGATATACAAATAGATATACTGATAAAATAAAAGTGATATATAGATAGACCAATAAAATAATGACATTTATAGACAAATACATAGATATATATGTAGAAAATAAGAAAAGTGATAGATAGATAGATAGATAGATAGATAGATAGATAGAACAATAGATAGATAGATGAACCTGTTATTTTTACCGCATGAAAGAGAGTTGAAGAGACCTGTAAGAAAATGTGTAGATATCAAGCTTAACACTGGATGTACGTGTCTATGGTCGCCATCTTCTCTCTTTATATACCCCACCACCCCAGACAAACCGTCTTTGTCGAAAATGTCTAACAGGCGAATGGTCTGAAATCGGAGAGGTACACGGCTCCGTTCCAGTCCCAGACTTGTGTTAGTTCGAACAATTTTATTAGGACAGAGAAGTCAAATATTTTCTGTCCCGGCTCGAAGTAGGGCGAAGATCCTTTCTCCAAGACGTGTATTTTCGAATCAATCAGGCTGGTTTTGAATTTCTTTCTCCTAGACTGCTTGCAACCTAATGCTATAGAACCCAGTCTGTGGTGCTGGAGTAAGAAGTAGAGGTGGTGTAGTGATATCAGTGTCAGCCGATATTTTGTTCAATAAAAACATCTGTGCTGTCACAAAAATTATACAGACATTCATTATCCTAATGATTATCAGCTAAGTGAAGCGAACCTTACAAGGACCATGGCAAACGACCCTGACAAAGTTGGTCAATGAATGAAGTCAGACCTTGATTAATAACTTTTTAAAACAAATATAACAAGACAAAGAAAAATGATCTCTATAAGACAGTGGTAACTACCAGCGGAAAAAAGCGAGACCTAGAGAAAAACATAGATAGGAAAAGAAGACTGATTGCTACCGAGCGATAGGGAAGATTCCTGTTAAACTGTTCACCTCACCTAACCTCATTTCATCTCAGCCTCTCTGGCTCGCAACCAGAATAACTTTTGCCTACTGCTACAATCGTCTCATGCTTTTATTTTGTGGGCGATGATCTGGCCAGTGAGTTATTTTTTTAATCCGTAAGCGTTTGACTGGAAGAAGCAGCATTCTGAGAACGAATTTGGTGTCTGATCTGAGCTGCAAAACAGCAATAGATTCATACCTTTCCCAAGTAGAGTGCAGCAATTCCCACGTAGGTGAATGTAATGGACTCGACTGGAATTCGAGCTCGACTCTCCGATTCCTTAATCCGCGCCGCTATTCATTACTCAATCAGGTCCCCACACATAAATAGAGTTCCCTGTTCTTTCTTCAGTCAATTTTAATTTAGTCTCCCATTGACCAATCTTATTTTGATCTTTCACTGTGGCTACAACGAGGAACCAATCTCTAGCATTATATTTTATTCCATCGTTTTATCTTGCATGGAAAATAATTTGACATTACAAGAACAGGCATCGTCTGTGTGAAAAAAAAGCACCATGACGCAATTCACTTCGCCAAAAATTTGGAAACGGCATGAAGTACTGCTTGGCATTCGCACCAGAAGTTCCAATACGAACATTTCAGAGTGATTGTGCGTGAATCTGAGGACAATGCAGAGGATTCGGAAAGAGTTGGATGTTTGGTGTGATCACTAATGATGGCAAAGTTATGCCTTCATTCATCTTCCTACAGGGCCACAGACTCAACACAGAGGTTCACTTCAACTGCCTTGAGAAGGTAGTACCGCCTTGGGTCAAGAGGGTGGCTGCTGGAAGATCCTATGTCTAGCAACAGGACTCTGCACCATGCCACACAAGCAGGAGAACCAAGTGATAGCTGTCAGACAATTTCTACGACACCATCACCATTTACATCTCGTCACCTATCTCCCCAGACTGAAACCCCATTTGATTATCTGGTGCGCAGTGGAGCGAGAGATCAACAAAACTTCTTGTAACACCAAAGCTGAACTGAAGGCAAGGATTATGGCAGCATTCATCAACTTAAACAAGGAGACCGTCCAGAAGAGATGAAGGAAATTCCAAAGCCGTCTTGATGGCGATTTTATTGAATGAATTTACTCTTTAGTATTTCAAGATATTTTTGGGTCATTTTGGTAAATATCTCTGCTAAAATAAGATGTCAGTGTTATTTTCATTTTTGTCTAATTTAGACGACAATTTTTCCATCACAACCAGTAATTAATTTCAAAAGGCCATTTCAATGTCAAATTTGGATAAAGCGAAAACAGAAGAAGATTCCTAGACAATATAATAGATGTTCAAAAAAGTGTATCAATATTTTAGGTTTAGTTGTGAAATTATCGAACTCATCTCTTTATTCTAAATAGGTATATATCGTGTGGAACATCAACATTGCCTAAATCAAGTAACAGCAAAATTATCCGATTGCTAGAGTAAGTTTGAACCGTTGTATCTTAGAAATGATTAAATACATCTTACTGGAATTCTCCGAGATTTTTATAACACTATTGGATTCTACTTTCAACAATAAGAATGTATTTAGCTCTAAGTTGAAATGACAATCCCTATTCCTGGTGTGACAACCTGATCCAGGTTTCCTCCCAACTGTTCCCTCTTTTTGAAATGTATTTACCGTTCTGTTAGTGGTTTTTTGAATGATCTTTTAAGACGGAAGTCAGAGTATGAATGTTGGTACCATTTCTGAAGGCCCGAATGATCTTTTTCCTCTAATCATTGCTCAGTTGGGAAGACATAGCGGGGATGAGACAAAATTATTTTAACCTGTTCTCTTTCGAGCTGAATTGCTCAAAGGCCTTTTTCTGTGATTCGAAAGACAAATGATGTCAAAATGGCTGAACATCTCATCTGAAAACTTGAAAAAAAGAAACTCAATTAGTTTAGTGGGTTTTTAGATATTAAACATTTTCTAGGGTTGACAATTATCCCATGCTGTTACACGATTTGGCCAATTTTACTGTTGCACTCGGTATATATATATATATATATATATATATATATATATATATATATATATGTTGTGGATTCCGAGATGAATTCGGTCTCCAAGGAATGACAAACGCAATAATTAAATATAAGAAATAAAATGTATTTACACAATCATTACAAAGAGTAATACTGTTAGTAAGTCCAGGAACGTGGTTAGTAGCAAATACAGATATATATATACAGTCTCGAAATAGGACTTCTTTAGAGTCTACGTGCTTGTAACTGACTTCTACAAGAGGTTACCTCACACTATCTCCGTTCAAATATTCTCTCACTGTCCGTATATCCTCTCACTATCCGACTTCCGACTAAACGACTACCATCCGACTGAATGTAACTCTGGGTATTTAACGGCAGCAGTCCAGGTACACTTGGTAGAGTCCACTTATATGAAAAAGGGGTGGACCCCATAACAATATATATATATATATATATATATATATATATATACTAGGTTGGTGCAAAAATAATGACGTAACAATGTCGTTTTTTGACGTTAAAAATACGTCAAAAAACGACATTATTACGTCATTATTTTTGCACCAACCTAATATATGTATATGTATGTACACACATACATATATATATATATTAGGTTGGTGCAAAAATAATGACGTAATAATGTCGTTTTTTGACGTATTTTTAACGTCAAAAAACGACATTGTTACGTCATTATTTTGTGTGTGTGTGTGTGTGTGTGTGTGTGTGTGTGTGTGTGTGTGTGTGTGTGTGTGTGTGTGTGTGTGTGTGTGTGTGTGTGTCCGCGCACGTAACTTAAGATATATAGATGAAGGAAATAAAGCATTTTTTTTCAGGCGGCAATCAAATTTCATAACAAATATTGAAAAACATTGCGGACAGACACTCAATTCTCAATTGATCAGAAAATACGAAGATAATAAATGTTTGCTGATATCATGTTGACACAAAAGCGAGACAACTCTCTGAAAAAATATAAAAACATATTTATTAAATCAGTGTTTCAAAAGAAAGCTGACATTTTTGACAGCTGGATCTTTCGCTTTGAAAATAGAACTTAATATTAACTTTCGTGCACGTGATCTTGAATTTTGTCTTGCCTCGTGTTTACTCTTGTGTCCCAAGTACGAGTGCCGGGGTAACAGTATAATCCCAACCGAGAGTATACCCGGGGTTATTCAAGGCTAAGATTTTTAAGCATTTCACTTCATACAAAGTGGGAGTGCCACTAGCATGCAAGGGGTTATAGAGAGTGAAATTAAGAAAAAAAGAGGGGGGCTTTGAGGAATGACAAAGAGAAAGACAAGGATCAAGATCAAGGCATCAGAAGATGTCGATTGACATTACATTTAAATTTTTGAAGATTATACTTATCAGGGAAGCAAGACAGGGGAAGTGCGAAGGAAGGTTACATTTAACTGTTTCGACTGTGAATTGGTGGGACCGAGATGCCATCCTACTAGCACTGTTAAATTCATGCAAGTTTGGACATCAGCGAAAATACCTCGTCAGAGCAGTTGCCATGAAATTCTTTTTAGAAAAGACAGAGAGCAGCCACATCACGTCTGTGAGAAAGTGACTGGAGTCGAGATGACGCGTCAGGACCTATCACATTGCATATCCATCTTTAGATTGCTTTAATTAATTTATTTTTAATACTAAATGTTGCCAAATACAGGGCTCGAGAGTCACTCCGTATAGAGGCTTACAATCAAAATGTTAATAATGAATGTAGCGTGGGATATGAATAGAAGATAGTGGCGGGAAGTTGGGATTTATGAGGAGAAAGAGGGATGATGAAGATTGATCCCGCCCCCCGCGACGAAGAGTTCAAGATTGAAATTTCCATGCTGGCGTCTGTTTCACAAAATAGCAGTTCTTGAACAAAACATCTGGATATGCGTGCATATTTGTCTAGCTGTAATGGTCTGAACTGGTAAAAAGATTGGATGGAGCTCATATGAAAATTCGTTGTGGCAATAGAGATAAGCCTGCAAAGTTGCATCTGTGGGAAAAATGTCAAAGATTTGAAAATAAAACTTCCTTACCACAAGACCTTGTAAATTACTTTGCAATCTATATGAGCTGGAAAGGGTGGACCAGACCATTTCATACAAGAATAAACTTCCTTTCTCCCATGTAACAAAATGTAAATCTATTGCATCTAAATATGTATGCGTTCTTCTTTTTCTAAGTACCATGTCCTTTCAGGAAGTAGGCGACCATAGTTCTCCACGATTTCCTGTACTTTGTAGCACTTAACAAATTTTGTCTTTTTGCCATCTCTCCTAAACTCTGTTCCATTTACTCTTAGTAAATAATCGAACCTCGGAAAATAATCAACGTGATGGAAATTAATAATAATAAATTGTCCAGGTGTAGTCACCGAAATTAACCCCCCCATACACACACACCTTAAAAATGTGTATAGTTTAACCTCATCCAGAATAAACATCGGAGTATGGTTGCCGATAGCCTGCTTCATACTTAGGGGTATAAAACAGCCAAGTTTATTAAAATATTTTTTACATGTAATATTTTTCCTAACAAGAATGTAAACAGACATATAAAGTACAGTGTATCTGTGTGTGCTTGTGGTTGTGTGTATCCAAGCAACTCCTCCGCTCCCACTGGTCCGATTTCAATGATCCATAGCTCATTCAAAAGCCCTAGAAAAGTTAGGCGCAAGGGACGATTTTCGTTGAAATCAGATTTAGGGTTGCCAGCTTATGTGAGGTTGAAAATATATATTAATATATTATACTAGCGATTATCGTTGCTTTCATGGTTCAAGGAGAGTAACTCTTATTTTCCTTTTGTATCCAAAATTGCAGTGCACGTTTTATTATAAACTAACTTAAAAGTCGCCCTATCGGCTAATTAAGTAAAACCTATATCATGGAATATAATTTATAATATATAATTTATAATATATAATTTATAATATATAATTTATCTAACTCTTCAAATGTTGAATGTAGAACTAATTCTAATCTCTATTTTAGCATCTTCACAATATTTTAATTTTATCTTATAAATTGTCTCCTGTTCTGTCACCCATGAAATAAAAATAATTGTTTGTACGGAAAATAAGGATCTACGTACATCAAATTGTCTTTAAATAGCAACAAAAGAATTATCCTTGAACTTTTAAAAGGTAAGCTTAAACATTAATTCAATACTTAAATGCAGCGATAACTTTTGAGTTCTTCTGTAGTTTGTTGATGTCTATCGCATCTACTCCTCCCTGGGTATTGTGATGATGACCAAACCAGAGTCCCCCACTGGAGTTAGCTTAAATGCCGCCCTTTTAAGCTAATATATATATATATATATATATATATTAAAATTTGTGTATTTAAGCATAAAATTCTCTTTTAGACATGTTTGACTGAATAAATTACAGACATTATGTCTGCTAATTTTTAACAAAATCCGTTCATACTCACGAATAACCTTCCGTGTATTGATATTAAACCATGAGAGAAATCTGCTATAGCTGTTTAAATTTCTTTTATTTTCATTTGCTAAGTACTTTCGATGTTCTCTCATATCATTTATACTTAACATCAGAAAGTGGCAGTTGAGAGAATATCGAAAGTGCTCTGGAAATTGAAATATGATATATATATATATATATATATATATATATATATATATATGTATGTATGTATGTATGTATCTATATATTCATGAATTATTCATACATAAAACAAATACAAAGGTTAATGATTTAAATGGCGAGAAATCCATCTTCGCGAACAATTCAAATAATATACAAAAACCCCGAACCTGTTTATGAATGAAAAGATCCTGTTTTATAAATTTCAGTTGCATTAGGTCTTTTTATTTTACAAGCTTTCGTCTGTTCCTACAGACATCCTCAGGTATGAAATAGACTGTGTTCTTGTTTATACTCCCAGTAATAAGTGGACAAACGAAAACAAGGTTGTAATCCGAAAAATGCTATGAGAAATGTGTTATTGTTTTGGAACAGAACCTTAAAGTTTTTGTATATTATTTGAATTGTTAAAATGAAAATGAATTCCCTGAATAGTTATGAAGTATTTTTATTTCTGAATATTTGAAAAAGTTATTTAGTGATTTCTTTTACATTTTGTTTCAGGTGGCGATGAAAACAATAGGTACAATTTGTATCGTGCTAGCATGTATTTAAGAAATCAGATTATTTCTATGGAATCACCAACATCTTGGCCTCCTAAGAGCAATAGTGTAACTACAGAATGTGCTATGAAGATAATTCCTGTAGAACTTTTTAATGCATTGGCATTGATGTGTGGTCTTTCTGATGAAGTTGAAATGAAGAATAGATTTATTACTGTGTCTGAGAAAGATAAGAGAAAGCTACTTGCCATAGCACAAGATATTCTGAACCTTTCTCACAGAGGAAATTTGTTTTTACCAAAGCATTATGCACTGGGAATGGCTGTTCGACACTGGACTGGTCAGTCAAAACTTATAGCCATTTTAAATGGGTTTGGGCACTCTAAGCTACAGCACAACTCTAGAACTGGATACGGCTTTGGCTGAACAACTATCAAAAAGTAACATTCCAGAGGGTTTTAAAAAGAAACCTTTTACACATTTAGCCTGGGATAATAATGAGTTTGGAGAAGAAACTCTGAGTGGAAAGGCAACAACCCATAATACAAATGGGATGATAGTGCAGCAGCTAACTTCTGATCACTTATCACATATTGATCAGGAGTAAGAAGCGCAGTGTGATGCTAGATGAAGTGCCCATACCAGAATATTATGTGGCAAAAAGAGTAGGCCCTTTCCTACCTTCAGTTTCAATTGACAGCATTCAAAATGCTTTATTTAAATCATTTTGTGAGACCAAAACAAGCATTACTGAGTTGGCTATGACCATGATCAATATGCACTGTGAAAGTGACAACCAAAACACTACTCCAATTCCAGGTTGGACAGGTTTCAATATTCTTTTATTATAGGAACAAATTCCACCAAAAAGCAATATTGGATATTTGCCTGTGGTCAATGGTAACCCAACTCAACTAAGTACTGTGAATGCAGTATTTTTGAAAAGTCTTGCTATTGCTGATGAGCTTGAAACTGAATGTATTGTATTAACATTTGATCTTGCATTTTATGCTAAAGCACAGCAAGTACGTTGGAATGATGCCATGTATATGCAAAAAACAGTTGTCAGACTTGGTGAGTTCCACACCTGCATGCCGTTTCTCAGTGTCATTGGAAAGCGCTTTGAAGATTCTGGGCTAGCTGATGTCCTACTTGAAGCTGGAACAGTGGCACAAGGATCACTACCTGGAGTCATGAAAGGCAGGCACTATAATTGAAGTGTCAGTCATAAAAATTATGTCTGAAGCCTTAAGGAGGAAACTCCTATCTACTTTTATTGAAACACAAAGTGAAGAAGAAAAAGCTAAATTCATTGCATTGTCTAAAAAATTATATTATGCTTTTCTCAAAACACAATTCCAAGATCTCTGCACATCAAATGATTTTAAAGAGCTTGAAAGCAAACTATCCTTATTTATTCAAGAGAGATGCAGCCACTTTCCAACTTTTGCATTTTGGATGAGTTACTTGAATATGGCAGATTTGTTTTTAAATTTTATTCGTGCTACACGAACAGGAGATTGGGCCCTTCACCTTAAATCAGCAGCAGAAATGGTACCTTGGTATTTTGCATATGACCATTTGAACTATGCTAGATATCTTCCTGTTTATATCTATGAGATGCTTGCTGTTCCAGATACCCACCCTACAATAGCAAAGCATCTTGCTGCTGGGGATTTTGTAGTTCAGCAACAAAACCAGTACCCCTTTAGTCAGACGGCAATGGACCAGACGATTGAACAGACAATGAATAGAGATAGCAAAACCAGAGGTGGGTAGATTGGATTCTCAAATAATGACAATGCTGTTCATCGTTGGATTTTATCTTTTAATCAACGTGCTCAAATCTCTAAAAACTGTACTGACATGGCTGGAAAAGGAGAGGGCTGCCATAATAAAAAAAAGACCTGAGTAGTTCTCGATATCAAAAGAATGAAGCAGATATTCAGAGTGTCATGCAGACAATTGAGTCTATGCAAAATCCATTTGCATATTGTGAAAAAGAATTAATTAACATTGCATCTGGCCAAGTAGCATCTTCTGAAATTAAAGATGACATTTTGACAGCACATGAACAAGGCTGTAATATTTCTAATCAGTTTGTTCAACAACGACTAATTTTGAAAAATGTGGAGTTGAATGCACCATTAAAATCAATGAAGATAAAAACTTTTATTGATCTTCAGAAAAAGCATTCACAACAAAAGAGCAAGGAGGAAGCAGATTGCTTGAAAGCAGATAAAGACCTTCTCACTAGGCTTCTTATAGTGGCAAGAACCCGAAAAGTTGACCTGGAAGAACTTTTTTCACATCGCCTTTCAGAATTCCCATCTAGCCTAAGTAACATTGATGGTTCTTTGCAGCGTACCAACAAAGCTGCATTATTTCATTATTTTCTTGTAAAGTTTCCTGATATGAAAATTAACAATATTCCAAAAAATGCAGCACTGATATTAGATGGAATGGCAGTAATACAACAGCTTGCAGACCATGTTCCATCAAGGTTTGGTGAGCTAAGTATTTATGTTTTTAGATATGTAATCAAGCTTGCTTCTACTTATATGTCATCAAGAGTTGACTTTGTCTGTGATAAGTACAATCCATGGAGTATTAAAGACTCTGAAAGAAGACGCCGTTTGATTACCTCATGCCACCTGTTATGTGCTCTGAATGAAAAATAGAAAACACCAGTACAATTTCGAAAATTCCTCATGTCTGGTGAAAATAAAGAATCCCTCATCTTATTTATGTTGATGCATTGGGAAAAATTGCCAGCAGAAGAATTTCATGGAAAAACTGATTGCTTCATTTAGCCAAGGATGTTTCATGCTGTGTCCTCATAGTGGCACAAATGAAGTAATCACAGAAACTTTGCCAGAATTAACAACTGACCATGAAGAAGCCGATACCCTTCTTTTGCTTCATGCAAAGCATGCATCAACTGCTTTCCCTTTCATTATCATTAAGACTCCAGATACGGATGTTTTTCTTCTTTGCCTTGCTCATCAAAATGAATTAAGCTGTGATTTATATATGGCTACTTGTGACACTATTTGGCTTGCTAAAAAAAGAAAGAAGAAAAAAAAAAGAAAGGCGAGAATTAAAGTTAGGTGATAAGAAGCCATCACGAAAAGGACACTAAGCGGTGTTATTTTTCTGACAAAGAAAAGTGGTAAAACTTTTTATTTCCATTGTCGAGAAAGGAAGATACTGGATTTAATCTGATTTATGTTACGGGGCGGGTGAAAATTCCAGGCTGGTCAAATGACCTACAGGGAAGAATTCTAAATAGATAAAAATTATTTAGGCCGCAGAAAATGTCCGTTGGATCAACCGCAGAATTACAAAAACAAAAGACTAAAACATTAGTTATCTACGGAAAGGTCGTTTGGAAAAGGCATCTGTTTTGTGTCGGAACTGGCTAGGATAGCGAAGCTATTTTATTGGATCAGTAATTGGCACCAAGAATGCAAATACGTCCAAATGGCCACCCACTTGATGCTGGCGAAAAGCTGATTGACAAATTCCAGGTGATTCGGTTAAGATAAAGAGTCTAGGGTGTGAGGTCTCCTCGAAGAGAAGAAGGAAAAGGAAAAGAAAAAGAAAAAAAAAAAGAGAAGATAATTTTTTTTTTTCTTTGAGCAGGATTTTTTAAACCGAGGCTAGTCTGGCCACACCCACGCCGCTGAGCGCCCATTGGCTGAAAGGTGACGTGAGCGTTAGGCGGAGGTAATCATGTGAAGTAGGAGGGGAGGTCTGTTGGCACCCATTGAGGGGATAGGTGTGAGATGCCACTGTGAGAGAGAGGGGAAACCCGTTGACACCCTCTGGGGGTATGGGTGAGATACCAATATGAAAACAGAAGAAGGTGGGAAGACGGAAGACTTCCAAAAAGCGAAAATAATAAAATTTTCCTGACCGAAAACAAAGAAGTGGATTGTGGGTTTAGAATTATCAAGGAACCTCAAACCCCGACAAGCCCACCCCGGTTTTGGTCGGCGTCCATATAAGCAGAGTCGCAGCGAGTTAAGTCCAGTTGAGTTGAGTTCGAGTTCATGTTCGCAGTTGGGGTTGGAGACAGATAGGCAAACAATTGCACCCGCCTCGAAGAAGCTGACTAAGATTCGCGCAAATTCCGAACTCAATTTTTAACCAAGAACAATTTATTTTTGAAGAACGACTTAGACTCACACCACCAAAACAAGTTTTACGAATATCACCTGAAGATACACCAAGAACCAGTTTCTTAAAGAACAAACAACTTAAGATGTTAAGACTCGCCTAACATACACAAAGTGTCACGAATCCATATAGCGGGTTGGGAAGTAGACGCAGTCCTGTATTCAGCAACCATATATAAAATATTGTTATCCTTTTTTAACATATTTGAACTTTTCGAGTTATTATTTTCTTTTCTTTTACATATACTTGTGCGATATCGCCCTTATTCGAACTCGACTTGCATTACGGCCCAGCGACTGATTGATTTCGTCTGCCTAAGATCAATTCACAACGTGGGTAGGTTAGACTGGAAATCAAAGCAGTTACTTCGGTAACCAGACGTTGGAAGCGAGCTGGGAACGACAAGGCTGATACCGAATCTAACCAGATTCCCATTCGAATCACCAAAAGGTTAGAACGTCACATTTGGTGCCGCGACAATACCAAGCAAGTTGGTCATCACAGGACAGGAGAGTACGACGGACGCGGATAGGCAGACGTCACATTTGGCGCAGCGACACCGGGGGGACGTCACAATTGGTGCCGTGACAGTAGGATAAGACCCTGGATCAGCCGATGCCACAGGAGTTGCAGAAAAATTTCGACCAGGACAACACACGGCGTCTCAAGGACTCAAATTGAAACAGACTAGAGTGGGAACCAAAGGACTTTGGTTGGCTATAACCATACGGTTCCAGATACTCTAGTACGACAACCCGGAACCTGAGAAGAACGAGCGGAAATCGTCTGTCAGGTAGGACACTTTATTTTCGGTTGATCTCCCAATCTCGATTGTTGCTGCTCAGATTGTTTTTCTTTTGATGTGTTAAATATGTCTGATTACGAGCCAGATAGGGTAGACATAGAGGAAGAGGGGGTTGAACAGGGATTGCCAGCAGACCTGAGAAAATTATTGCGTGGACCGAGGGTCCCAGTGTATGACGGTAGTAAAAGGGATTTTAAAATATTGGTTGGCAGTCCTGGATAAGAGACGCGTAATATATGGACTCTCAGACCAAGAAACCCTTTATTTGGCGTATGATGCCACCAGAGGGAAAGCGTCTGAGTTTATAAAAGGACTCTTAGCCAGTGAGCCCCACTTGACATGGGAAAGGTTGGAAGAATTATTAACTCGGGAGTTCGCTGACGAGGGGACGGCGATAGAGGCCATGAGAGCCCTCCTGAAGTTGACGCAGCTGAGGGACGAAACCCCTGGAGAATTGGGGACCCAAACGGAGAAGCTGTCGTCATTAGCTTTCCCAGAGGTAGTGAGAAATAATGCGGTCATGCAGGCCCAGTTGGCTGATCTGTATGTGGAAGTGCTCAGTGACGAGCGTGTTCGTCACGATGTTTTGAAGGAAGGACCGCTAAGGTTATCGGCAGCAGTGGCGCTGGCCAAAGAGAGCCAGAGAGTTTGGGAGAAGGTAAAAAGAGGTGGGAAGAAGCAAGAGCTAAGTCGAGAGGTCGGAAGAAAGGGGGAAGGAGGGAGAACCCCCGCGTGCAATCGGAAGGTCAAGCTAGAGGGTGGATGAGCCTGAGGTGTGGGAAGGGGATCCCACAAGAAAGGCTTGGTCAGCAGGGCATGGGTTTTATGGGCCCACGCCGGGTCGATACGGGTTGGTCTGCTGGACATGTGGACATGAGAACCACAGAGCAGCGGAATGTCCGACGAAGTGGGGTTTGCCCCCAGACTTTGAGCGGGATAAGTGTACTGGGTGTGGGAAGAAGGGACACCTGGAGATCTCTTCAGATTTGAAATCAGCACGAAAAATACTCCTAGAAACACTTGAAATTTTCTCATATGAACAAAATGTCCACGAACACAAAATCTAAGCCCTTTTTTGGCCTCTGGCCCATAGCCTATTTAGTCTTATTTTAAATATCATCCCAAACACGAATTTTTTAAAATCGTATATAAGTATAGTAGTAGTATGACTTTCTCGATCCTTCTAGAATTTTCTGGAATCTTCTATAAATTTAACGAATTTTTGGTTTTGGGGGTGACCTTTTTCAAGGACTAAAAAATCCCTTTTCCATTCCATTTGAATAAATGTTCGTCGATTTATGACACAGGAATATAGGGTGACAGAAAAGTCATAACCCTAATACATATATATATATATATATGCACACGCATTTCGATTTACCATATATGCAAAAATATCAAAATATTTCAGAAGCTTTGTTTTTCAATTTTCTAATGATGTAATTGGACAGTCCTTATACATTTTGTAACGATTTTGACTAGTTTATAGACATGACATAACATACAACCTTACAAATAAACAAATATATATATATATATATATATAAGGAAATGAATAAAACACCAAAAGTCAAATGGAAAATTATAAACAAAACTGGAACTTGTAAAACTTGGGATGACCCATGCCCTTTATGCCTACATGAAAAACTACACATTATTATGTTTCTAGATAATAAAAATCTATTAAACAATAGACATGAGTTAACGGTTTTTTTGCCGACATCATCAAATTTTTGCATTGAATAATTAGCATAAAAACAAACAAACAATAAAACAATCTGTAAAATCCATAGTCCTAATAAATAGTTTAAATACCCTACAAAAAAAGATAACCCTTTATGAAGTCGTCAAAAAACAAATGTTACGGCAGTTTCTTTATATACACAAAACCCTTTCAGAAAAAAAATAAAATAAAAAAATAAATAAATCTCCATAGACACGTAAATCAGACTAGGCGAAATCATCTTCCGTTTTAAATTTAGACACCCCAACCTTACCCTGACTTGACATCTATGAATGTAACTCTATACTGATACAAATTATTAACACCCTGCGCCCCTTTCTATATGAACAATCGCGCTGGCCGTTACCATGGAAACTTTGATTTCAATAATGAATATGCTATTAAAACACGTAAATTTCAGAAATAAGTTATTCCAAAAAAAATTTCGCTTGAAGATGGAACAGAGCTTACTTTAATTCAATTTAATTCAAATAATTATATTGAAGTTTTCGACTCTTGTTTTGAAACATGAAAACTCTTATGTAGCGTGTTGGAATCATATTTTTAAATAAATAATTATATAAATGTATATATATATATATATATATATATATATATATATATATATGGTGATTGAAAAGTAACTCCCTATTTTATATATGAGGGACTCTCCCGTCTTGTAAAAATTATACTTAGACGGGAGTGTTCATCATGCACAAAATAAACGGGGATTTAAATTTCAAACACCCTATATATACGTATATATGTAAACCAGCGTTATAAATATGTACCCTATATGTGTATCCCAGCGTATATATGTACACCAGCGTCATATATATGTACCCCATATATGTATACAAGAGTCATATATATGTATCCAATATATGTATACAAGCGTCATATATATGTACCCCATGTTTGGACCCCAGCGTGTATATGTACCTCATGTTTGAAGCTCAGCGTGTATATTTACTCCATGTTTGGACCCCAGCGTGTATATGTACCCTAGCGTCACTTTCCTGCTGTGGCACTCTCTCCCTCAATAAAATTAAAAATGTTTATTTCTGCAGTCTTCTTCTTTACATGCCGTGTCCCTCAATGTGTAGGGATCATGGTTATCCACAACTTCCTGTCTCTTGTGGCTCTTTATAAATTTTGTCTTTCTGTTATTTCTTATAAACCCTTTTCCGACATCAATTTACTCAGACTCACTAGGTGTGCTATACGCCGTTCTCCTCTGTCCCTGTTGCCCTCAATCTGTCTTGCGTGCATCAGATTTTTCAACTCTCTCTCTCTCTCTCATCATTATTCGCCCCAGAAACCTCAACTCTCCTCTCCTGATGTTAAGTACAAGTTTCCTTTTTCTTTCCATCTTCCCTAAAAACTCCACCGCTGTTCACACGCTCGCTCGCATCTTCAGCATCCTTCTGTAGAACCACATTTCTGTTGCTTCAAGTCTCTTCTTCCAGTTCGCGGAGATTATCCAGATATTACGTAACAGCTCATCACTCTTTTCCTTGTTTCTCTCGAAGGATTTTCTATTTCATAATACTATCCCCAGCACTGGAAATTTTTGCAGTAATATTTCTTTCTTTCTTTCTTTCTTTCTTTCTTTCTTTCTTTCTTTCTTTCTTTCTTTCTTAAACAATCAATCTTAAATATGATTAATAATCCCAGTTGGAGTAGGAATAGTAACTCTTTGCTCCTGGGTTCTTCAATGGAGCATGCGCACAGCTATTTCGCGTCGCAGGCATGCGCATGCTCAATGATGATATCTAAAAACAGTCGAAAACCTGGTCGCGAATAAATTTAAATATCTATAAATGTGAATAAATTTGACTTCTATTTTTGAAATCAAAAAGATGATTTGATGAGGAAGGAAGAAGAAAAATGAAGAAAAACAAAGAAGTAAAAGGCGACAGATATTATTTGACTTTCCTTTCTAAATATGAAATCCCAATAAATAACTGAATAGCCACGAACTGATGCGAACAACAAAACTGGGATCAAATGTAACAAGGTGCTCAAAATAAAAACAAAATCTTCATATAATTTTAAAGCGATATATTTCGATATACCCCAAAAGAACTTACGGTTACATCACGTTGAAACACCAGTTCCCGTACAGTTACCGTTGTATATTAAGCAAACGTCAAGCCTGGCCATTACCTAAATGATATATATATATATATATATATATATATATATATATAGGGTGGCTAGTCAATGCCTATTGCAGACGCTTTCTCAGGTACATTTATGTTTGCTCAAGACCCACAGAGCCAACTTGCAGTTTATACTGCAACAATGCTGAGCGTGGGAGAGAGCGTGTTATCTAGCATGATCAACAATTTGAACATGACCAGCACGCTCACGCGTATATATATATATATATATAAAATGGTGTTATCAACT
The DNA here is from genome assembly GCA_963932145.1 of Acanthosepion lycidas. Taxonomy (NCBI): domain Eukaryota; kingdom Metazoa; phylum Mollusca; class Cephalopoda; order Sepiida; family Sepiidae; genus Acanthosepion; species Acanthosepion lycidas. The sequence goes on along the minus strand of OZ010608.1, from coordinate 53,197,531 downwards.
AAAATTTGTGTAATGATAATAGTATTTTGTCTATTTGTCATGTGTTTATCTATATGTTCACTAAACTTTAACAAATTACAAGTTAACCTATGTGAGTGTGTGGTATATGTGTGACCAATGTAATAATTTTAATGTTGTTTGTTAATTGTTAGTTTTGGAGAGACAATCTCCCAAATTATGTATGAATTTATTTTTACACCGGTTAGATTTTTTGAGGTGATTTCTTTGTATTTGTTAGGATCTATACCTTTTATATACTGGTGGATTACAATTTTAATAGCCTTTTCGTCTTGTTTATAATTGCAATGCATCTAGTTAAAAAAACAATTTAATGGAGTGTATATATATATATATATATATATATATATATATATATATATATATATATATATATATATGCGTGTGTGTGTGTGTGTGACACTATTTAGTTATGGTAATTGGCTAACTAATTAACCATAGAAATTAAAAACGGGAAATACTTAAGGCGAGAAAGAGCTATACCGAAAGATAGACTGAGTGACATTAAAAAGAAGAAATTATTTTATTTACAAAAGATACTTTTCGCAAAAGAAAAAAAATCAGTAAGAAAAAGCGAGGCTGTGATTCTGTCAAATTAATTAATGTCACGATAAATGAGTGTTGCGCCAAACGAAGCAGAATTCTGAAAGATAAACAAAGCCGGCCGACGCATGCGGCCATAAAGAAATCTCAGTTGTGACCACCCTTGAGAATGGCTATTGGTTATCTTTCAAAGATATCATTTAAATTTGGTACTTGGGTCCAACGAAGAGACCTGTCAATGTACGAATCTTGATATGAAAAAAAGAGAGTCGAAAAGGGGATCAATATTATTGCTTATTCAAACTGTTGACTCGAAAATGAGCATCTGGTGTATGTACGAATCTTGGCATGAGAAAGGAAATCGCAGATGAAAGTGTTATTACTTTTTCAAACTGTTGACGTCAGACACAGTGTCGTCGAAAATAGACATCTGGTGATAAGGGAATTTTAAGACATGAGAAAAATAAAGAATTTAATTATCAGGTAAACACGACCACCCAGTTAAAAGTTGACTGAGTGGATTTGGGATGTGATAAAGAATTAATTGGCAATCTGGGAATTGTAAATGTTTTGGCTGAAGGAAACAAAATTTTCGATAATAATTCTAAGAGGGACAGTCTAGCCACGCCCACACTGCCGAAAGATCATTGTCTAACTGGTAGCATGGGTGATAAGCAGAGGTGAATGTATGAGAAAGACGGATAAGTTGTTAACACCCATTGAGGGGATTGGTATGAGATACCAATGTGAGAGAGGAAGAGTCTAGGAGTATAACTATCCTCCGACCTTCCCTCACGGACGAGGGAGGAACCGCGAAGTGGAAAGTAATTAATCTTCCGAAAATGGGAAGTAACTAATTTTCCTGGACTAAGAACAAAGAGAATTCTTGTCGGGAATTGAGAATTGTCAAAGAAGCCAAACCGAGTTTGGGTCGGTGGCAATATAAACAAACGTCTCGGGGCAGATTTTTTCAGGGAGTTCGGAGTTCCAGACAGTTCGAGTTTGGAGTTGGTTCGAGAGTGTTGCCTCGCAGAAGCTGACTTAAAGATTTCCACGTCCTTCCTACCAAAAGCAAGTTTTTATTGACGAACGACTTAAGATACCATGACTCGCTTAAGAAATGCAAAAAGTGCCACGGATCCATGAAAACAGTCCGGGAGAGAAACACACTCCTGTATTCAACAGATAGGTAAAGTTAATTTTTATTTCTCAATATATTTGAACCTCTTGAGTTTTCTTTTATTATTTTTTTTTACTTACGCTTGTGCGATATCACCTTTACCCCGGATTCAGCTTGCACTACTGCCCGACGCCTGATTGATTTCGTCTACCTAAGATCAAAGTCACAACGTGGGTAGGTTAGACTTGAGATCAAAGTAGTTACTTCGGTAACCAGACGTTGGAAGTGAGCTGGGAATGACAAGTTGGTATCGAACCGGGAACGACCAGATCGACCGGGACACAGGCTGGTGGCAGCGACAAGGAGTCAACCCCAAACGCTGGTGGAAGAAACCTTACAGTTTCGCGCCGCAGCTGGGAGTTGACCACGGGCCGACGGTGCAGTGTCATATATTGACGTCGCGACCAGTAGACGTCACATGTTGGCGCTGGACTTTTTTCTAAATTTCTTTAAAGCTAATCATTTAGGCAATTATTGCTGATAATTTTGGTTCATTTGGTTGATATTGTTTAGTGGCATATCAACACCTCTATGGGTTATTTAATGCTGAAATGTAAATAAATTGAACACAATTTTATGGCTTCAACTAAATATATTTTCAATGCAATTGTATGCTTTTAATTACAAAT
>OZ010608.1:53185161-53192661 GCA_963932145.1 Acanthosepion lycidas | reverse complement strand
TAGAAATTTCAGTTTTTAGAAAGTCTTCGTAAAACATTGTTTTACATCTGTTGCCCCACCACCCCCACCACCAGCACTTATTAAATTTATGAAATTTCGAGAAATTAAATTTTGACAGCTTACTGCGTATATTACTTATATGCAGACGTCATTGGAGAATTTAAATCATAAATTTATTTTTGTAAAACAGAATCCCAGTTACCGAAAATCTGCACTGAATAGTAAAATAAAAAAATCAAGACATTATTTAATTAAAAAAGGTTTTAATTGCTTTTATAAGATACATTATGGCCACTATTATAATAATGAATTTTTACCAGAACTGTCTTCATTTTTTCAAATTTAATTAAAATAATTTACGAAGTTTTAAATTGCCTGTCAGTCAAGCTGTAAGTCTGCCAACACCTTAAATAAACAATTATCTCCGATAATCAGATAAAATAAAATGTAAAACAGCTAATATTCCTTAAATAAAGTTTCAGAAAATTATATTTTAGTTTTGGAAGATTTTCTTAATAAATGGAATTACATTATGATGAGAGATAACTAAAAGGGACTCTAAAATCAACTATGTATGTTTCTTTTTCTTCTTATGTGCCGTGTCCCTTCAGGACGTAGGTGATCGTGGCTCTTCACTTACCCTGATCCCTGGTAGCTGTCAATAAATTTCGTCCCTCTGCCGACGTTCTATTATCCACTTGCTTAAGCCCGCCAGGTATGTCATACGTTGCTTTCCCTTGTCTCTCTTTCCCTCTATTCGACCTGTGAGTATCAGATTCACCAAACCCTTCTTTCTCATTACGTGTCCCAGAAATTTCACTTGCCTCTTCCTGATGTTAAAGATAAGCTTCTTCATTGTTTGCATCCTCCCCAAAACCTCATCGTTTTTCACACGCTCGGTCCATATCCTTAGCATGCTTCTGTAGAACCATATCTCCGTTGCCTCGAGTCTTTTCTTAATCTTTGAGGAGACCATCCAACATTCGCTGCCGTAAAGGAGGACAGATATCAAGTAGCAGTTCAGTACTCGTTTCTTTGTTACCAATGAAATCCTCCTGTCTCGTAATACTCTGTGTAGCTCTTGAAATGTGTCTTTGGCCATCCCAATACATCTTCGGATCTCAGCATCGTACTCACCGTCCTTCGTGAAAACTTTTCACAGATATTTATGTTAGACATTTTCATGACGGTCGTCTTCGAGTATAGAATCCAGAGGTTGGCAGTGAATATTTCGGAGACAGTAGAAAAGCGTAGTTCAGGTTCGCAGTGGATATCTTAGCAGAGCGTAGTTCTTCCTTCTATCCTCTTCGCCTGTCAAGTTAGCACTGGTCCTTCCAGTAGGTTAAACAAAGATGGCCGCCTTTATACACGACGAATACAATGTTCTGCGGCTTCTGATTGGTTAAGCTTCTATTGGTAGACTATAAAGGAAGTCTAGTCATCTGGATTGTCTCACTAGTCGTTATATATATATATACACAAAAAACCGCAACAATTTAAACTTCCACACCTGCTTGATTTTAGTATCCCCCACCTGCAAATCGCATTTCGGGTTCATCCCTTTACTGACGACCATGCATTCTGCCTTCTTGTAGTTTATGCATTGTCCCTTCTTTTGGCTCTCCATCGCTACCTTCTGTAGAAGGTTTTGCAATTTCTTTTACGTGTCTGATATCAGTGCTGTGTCATCTGCGTATAAAAACGGAAACTCCCTCCAGTGAATTTAAATTAGTTTTGAAATGCAGTAAAGTATTTAATATTAAATTTAATCTATTGTTGTCTCTAGATGTCCCAGACAACTCTTTCACATGCTGTCGTCTTCCGTTACTAAATTCACAAAGCTATCTCTTTTTCCTTTATCGCTCCCCCTCCTCCCAGGTCTGCAGTATATTAGACGCAATAACTGACAGTATAGAAAATGCCCTTCCTCTTCATAAATCTGAGAACATCTTTGTCTTCGGTAACTTTAATGCTCACCACGACACGTGGCTGAAACATTTCAAAGCTATTGATGTTGCCTGCATACAGATATTGCGTTTTTCCACTGCCTAATCACACACTAAAATCGTGGACTTACCTATTCGTTTCCCTAGCCAAACCGAGTAACAGGCTTCTATACTGGATCTATTTCTTACCTCCTCTCCTCGCTCGTGCTGAGCTTCGTAATACTGGCCTCTCGATAAATCGGACTACTCTGTGGTAGCTATTGATATTTCGTTCCAAGAATCCATTAAACAGGAACTCCTTATCTATAAGACCTCTTTCTGTTACTAGCACACTGATTGAGACTCATTCCAGGATTTTCTTTGTGCTGCTCTTTAGACTGACATTTTTAACTTTGTAACAATATTTAACATGGCATACGGATGAAAAAGGTTAACGAAAACGATTTTATCTTTTTTTTTTTTTTTTTACCAGAAAGAGACTTATTTTCCCATGGCATTGCGAACAGATGTGCATATTTTGTTGGAAAAAAGTACAAAATATTATTGTCGTTGTTTGGAGAGAGACAGCGAACAGGTGCAGAGTCAGAGACCAGAGGTTAAAGTCGCCTGTTGAAACGTGCCAATGTCCACGTACTGGGAAAATTGTCAGACCCCTATTTACAAGACCTCTTTCTGTTAACAGTATGCTAATTGGGACTCAGTGATTTACTTCGTGAGGCCCCTTAGACTGACATCATTAACGTTCCACTCGTGGCTGAAACATTTCAAAGGTACTGATGTTGCCTGCATACAGATATTGCGTTTTTCCACTGCCTAATCACACACTAAAATCGTGGACTTACCTATTCGTTTCCCTAGCCAAACCGAGCAACAGGCTTCTATACTGGATCTATTTCTTACCTCCTCTCCTCGCTCGTGCTGAGCTTCGTAATACTGGCCTCTCGATAAATCGGACTACTCTGTGGTAGCTATTGATATTTCGTTCCAAGCATCCATTAAACAGGAGCTCCCTATCTATAAGACCTCTTTCCGTTACCAGCACGCTGATTGGGACTCATTCCGGGATTTTCTTTGTGACGCCGCTTGGACTGACATCTTTAACTTACCATCTTCCCCTTTGCCAAAAAGATTCGAGTATTCACATATATGGCCTTAGTGTTTACATCCGGGATAATCTTCCGATGGCCAGGGGACTGTCTCTCGAGGCTGCCGACTACTCTTTCATGTGCTTCTGTCTCTCGCAACTAAACTCGCTCAGCTATCTCTTTTTACTTTATCGTACCACCCTCTTCCGAAGACTGCAGTATATTAGACGCAATAGCTGACAGTATAGAAAATGTCCTTTCTCTCCATAAATCTGAGAACATCTTTGTCTTCGGTGACTTTAATGTCCACCATGACACGTGGCTGAAGCATTTCAAAGTTACTGATGTTGCCGGTATACATCTGGGATAATCTTCCGATAGTCAGGGGACTGTCTCTCGAGGCTGCCGACTACTCTTTCGTGTGCTTCCGTCTCTCGCTACTAAACTGTAGCAATGGACATCTCGAAAGCCTTTAATAGAGTTTGGCTTACAGATTTTTAACCACAAACTGAAAAATTACGGTGTCTCTGGGCACATTTTGAACTGATCCAGATGAGTCAATTGTGAAATGGAAGTTATCCTGAACGGCAACTCGTCTAGATCCTTTCATACTAACGCAAGTATCCCCCAGGATCCCATCCTTAATCCTGCTCTGCTGAAATTTTCCTTAATGACCTTCTCGACAACATCAGCTCCCAACTTCGTATCTACGCTGATGACATAACTATTTACTCCTGCCTCGATAGCAAGGCTTTCAATCAAACAATGTCAAAATTGCAGCCGATGAAGGAACTCCATTAACCATGACAAAAGATGGCTTGTTAATTTTAACGAGTCCAAAACTAAACTTCTCTTCATTAATTATGTAAGAGACTTCACTTTGCCTTCCATCAGCATGGCTGATGGTAACATACAGAAAAGTGACTCTTTGAGCCTACTCGGGCTGACGTTCTCAGCTGACATGAAATGGAAATGCTATATTGAATCCATTGCTAAGTCAACTACTAATAAAGTTGGTTCACTCTGTCGGGCGAGAAAATGTTTCTCTCCAGAATTTATGTTACATATCCATAAGTCTACCAATGGAGAATATTGCGGTTGCTAATATGTAGTTATTAGATTTACCCATCTGTATATATATATATATATATATATATATATATATATATATATATATATATAAATTTCCAAGTGGATAGAATCCAGGGAGAGCTCAATGTTTAGGGCAGAGCAAGAATATAATATAAAAGACTCAAACATTAATACTCCATGTTCATATTTCATTGCATTGTAATTGTAATCACGATCCAATTCATCAGACTTAGAAATTTGTGATTGTGATTATTAATTATAACCATGGAATATTAGTGTTTGAGCCTTTTATATTATATATATATATATATATATATATATATATATATATATATATATATATATATATGATAGAAATTGATTTGAGATAATTAAGTAATTCATCGAGTCTAGAAGAAACCTCAACAGAATGCAGAAAACGATGGACGGCCGTTTCGTCCTATATTTGGGACTCATCATCCCAAATCTAGGACGAAACGGCCGTCCATCGTTTTCTGCATTCTGTTGAGGTTTCTTCTAGACTCGATGAATTACTTAATATATATATATATATATATATATATATATATATATATATATATATATATATATATATATATATATACTCGGTGTAATAACAGGATCGCCCAAATCGTGTAACAGCATAATTATCCAATTGTTAGATTAAAATTTGAATCGTTGTATCTTCGAAATGATTAAAGATATCTAACTGGAATTCTCATAAGTTTTCATAACACTATTGAACTCTACTTTGAACAGTAAGAATGTATTTAGCTCTTAGTTAAAATAATGATGCCTCTTGCTGTTGTGACCTCCTGATCCAGTTTTTTTTAAAACTTGTTACTGATGGATCTTGAATGGACTTTGAAGATGGAAACCAGAGTATGAATGTTGGTACTATTACTGAAGGCCTGAATAATCTTTTTCCTCTCACTATTGCTCAGTTGGGAAGACATAGTGGGGCTGACCCAAAATAATTTTAACCTGAATGGTTTTTGTGATTCTTACGACAAATGATGTTATTATGGCTGAACAGTTTACCTGAAAATCCGAGAAAAAAAAATCAATTAGTTTAGTGATTTTTTTTAGATGTTAAACAGTGTGTGGAATGACCAATTATCGCATGCTTTACTTGATTTGGACATTTTTGGTGTTACATCCGGTATATTTGTGTGTGTGTGTGTGTGTGTGGAATGTGGTAAGATTATGAAATTTGTGATCTTAAAAAGCACTGGAAAATCTATCAAGTTTCCGGCACCCAGCCAGGGATTGTTACAAATCAGCAGTAAATTTTACCTATTCCATCAGTCAACGTCTATATAAATCTCACTCAAAAGTTAAATGCCATCTTTGTGGTCATGACATATTCGTACCAATGATTCATTGTATCTCTGGCAGCCTTTCTCGGAACGAAATAATAAATAAGCTTGAAAGAGTCTTGTTCGATAACGAATGGAATACCACTACACACACACACACACACACATATATATATATATATATATATATATATATATATATATATATATATATATATATATATATATATATATATATATATATTCCAAATTGAATTATATTTCTTTCATTTTTGGTTTTAATATTAATGTTAGTGTTGATGATAAATTTAACCATTGAATGTTGCCAATGTGCACTCAATGAGGAAGTTCTATTCTAGAGAATCCTAGGCATTTGACATTTCTGCATGGAGGGCTAAAGGTGCTTTCTGTCGGTGACCCAAGGGCAACGAGCCATATTTGGAGGACGGGCTGATATGGGAGGCAGGAACAGTAGGAAACTGGACTCGAATCAAAGCATCTACTCACCGAGGAGCATGTATCTTATTTTGGCCGGAAGCCGGTATGTTCAAAGAGAGAGAGAGAGAGAGAAAGAGAGAGAGAGAAAGAGAGAAAGAGAGAGAGAGATTGGAAGATATCGATTACGAAAGAAACGGAGATAGATGAGGAGTAATCAATATGTGAGAGGGGAGAGAAGGAGAAAGAGGGAGATGGGAGAGACAGGGAGAAATAGATGTCAAAAAGGAGATGACCGCGAAAAAAAAGGAATAAATATGAGAAAGTGGGAAGAATGAAAGAGGAGAGAGAGAGAGAAGAAATAGAGAGGGGAGTGAGAAGAATGAGGGAATATGGACGCATAAAGAGGCGAGACAGAGAAAAGAAAGAAAATAAGGACGAATAGATATAAGGGAAAGGAATAGAGGAAGAGGGTAGAATGGGGATATAAAGAAAGTGAGGGGAGTAAAAGAAATGGAAAGAGAGAGAGATAAGCAAGGGAAACAGAGAGGAACATAGAGTAACATAGAGAGGGGAAAAGAATAGAGAAAAACGAGAAATAAGAGAGAGAAATGGACTGAGAAAGGTGTGAATGAAATATGAAAGAGAAGAGTAGGAGATAGGATAAGAGATAGATCGAATGAGGGAAGAGAGAAAATGAGAGGGGGGAGAGAGAAGAGATAGAATAAGAATGAGGGTGGAGATATAGAGAGAATAGGGAAGAAAGGGGGGAAGGGAATATTTATTCTAAACTGAATGTGCAGATTTAGTGTTTTGCTCCGTAATTAGTTTTCTATTGTTAGCGATCGTTTTCCAAAATTTCTAAAGATATCGATATTACAATTGACATTTAAATAAAAATGGCTGGCGGCTACAAGTTTGAATCCTTCTTCCAATTCTTTTAGAATGATTTTTCACTCTATTTTCAACCGTTTCATTCTTTATATCTCTACAGAAAGATATCACTTTAAAGGATAGAACGTAAAACAGGAAATAGTCGCAATATTCTATGCCAGATCATGGCAAATGTATAGCGGAGTCATATATATATATATATATATATGTACTCGACTTTCCCGTCGAATTAGACGTATGAGTGTCAAGCAGGTCCGTTCCTAGGGAACCGACAGACCGACAACAGCACATGAGATTTGATTATAGTGGTGAAGGTTTCGTGCAGGACCATCCACACTTTTTGAAGGGACGAATACAGAGACCTGGTGCACTAAGTGCCACAAGGTCCCCCAAACGACCCTCCGCAGGTTTTGAATTCAGAGTTATTCTTCTCCTACACCAGTTGCCATTCAAGGCTATAGAACCCAGTCTGTCCTGTTATTTACCCATAGCTGGAGGGAGAAAAAGAGGATTCACACCTTTCCCAATGGTATTAGCACGTGAGTGAGTGTAATGGATTCGACTGGAATTCGAACTCGGCTCTCCGATTCCGATTCCTCAATCCAAGCCGATATATATCTGCTTGGATTTCGGAATCGGAATCGGAATCGGAGAGCCGAGTTCGAAATCCAGTCGAATATATATATATATATATATATATATATATATATATATATATATATATATATA
>OZ010608.1:53077661-53182661 GCA_963932145.1 Acanthosepion lycidas | reverse complement strand
TACTACCCATTAGAAAAAAGCTGCATATATATATATATATATATATATATATATCAATCTATCACGGTACCTTAGTTTCAGTCTTTCGGTAATTTCAGGCGATTCGGGTTAAATAATTTCCTAACGTTTTATTATTCAAAAATAAATAAACGCTCAACCCGAAGCATAATAGAAAGGGAGAAGAAAAGCAAGGGTACCGTAATTCTATCGGAGGGGGTTACATGTTATATCCAGGTCTAATTCAACTCTGACCAATAACTTTCTGATATATATATATATATATATATATATATATATATATATATATATATATATATATATATATATATATATATATATATATATATATATCAAACAGTCTGTTTGTGGATGACTTTATACTGGCTCCTGAAAAATTAATTTCAGTTGAGCTCTCTGGGGAAGAAGTGTGGGTTTGTAAACAGTGACTATTACGGCTGATATAGCGAGACTCTTTGGCAAAAGCGAATTGAGTCACTGTCGGTCACTGTGTGTGTTTATCTAAAATTAAAAATAAGTACACTAAAATTCACTTTCATCCCTGCCGTGCGCCGACGGCTTAGTAGAATCTCCGGCTGACACCAATTCAGTCGGGTTTCGATCCTAGCTAGAGGAAACCGGATGTCTAGACAAACTGAAGAACTGTGGAACAGCGAAACAGTCTGTCTGTGGATGACTTTATATATATATATATATATATATAATAAAATGCTAATCTGTATGAAATTTTCAAGAGGATAAAGATCCAAGGGGAGCTTAATTATTAATTAATGAATATCAAACATTTAAAATACCATAGTTAATAATCTTTATTTCATGAAAGCTATAAAAATATTTGGTTTGCAGGTCTGAAAGATTGAAAAATATACGTATACCCTTCATGAAATAAAGATTATTACCTATTTAAGTGTTTTAATATTCATTGTTTATATATATATATATATATATATATATATATATATATATATTAAAAATATGGAAAAAAAAAATTCGCTCGAAGATGGAACAGAGCCTACTTTAACTCAAGTTAATTCAAATATTATTTTGAAGTTTTCGGCTCTTGTTTTGAAACATGAGACCTCTTATGTAGCGAGTTGGAATCATATTTTTAAATAAATAATTATATTTATCCTCTACTTTCGTATCGAGCACTATTTTTTTAAAATAATAACAAAAATACTAAGGAACTTTGGATTATTTACCAAACCAGTTTCTTTCCTATTTTCTATAATATTTTCACACATATATATATATATATATATATATATATATATATATAAGTGAACATTGAAGTCAATACTCAGAGGTAACAGGCGGTTTTATGCTAGACGCAATCGTCAAGCCGGACGACTGAGTCCAGCATGAAACAGCCTGTCGCCTTTGTGTGTTGACTTCAATGTTCATTTATATTTACATACGCTCTCTCTCTCTCCCCGCCTCTCTCTGATATTGAGCACTTTATCCCATAAATATAGCACACCTTAAAAGTATATATATATATATATATATATATATATATATATATATATAGTTAAGTTGTTAAGTTAAGTTATGAAGAACTTGGTAATCCGTATGGGTAATCCCAAGAAGGATGAAATCCTGAGAGCGCAATGTAAATCCAGAGCTTGATAGTAAGATGATGATCCGGCGTCCTTTAAAAGGACTCTGGTGAAATAAATTATTATAATGGTACCTTAAAGTTGTCTGTTTTTCTTTTATTAACAGACGCCGGATCATCTTTAATATTACCCTCAAATATTATTCCATAATTAAACCTAAACTTTAAGTAAGTAAGATTACCCATATAAAAATAATGACAAAATACATTCATAAATTAGATTAAAAGTAAAACTAATAAAGATGTTACCGTAACTATTTTTACAATATTAAAAAAGTACGATTGGTCGGGTAAACAAACTATTATAATTTAAAATATTTTTTAATATGTTTTCTATAAATGTCTTAATAAATATAGTATTTAACTTCTATTAAATCCCTAAACTATTTGTTTAAAAAAATAAAATATTTAAAATGATAGCAAACATCAAAATGTTTTTAGACATCTAAATTTCTATCAAACATTAAAATCTATTCTTTACATAAATTACTAAAACCCAATTACAGCCTCTTTCTCTTTACTTCCCTCTCCCTCTTCTTTCTTTTTCCTTTTTCTTTTCTCCCTACTCACCTCGCATTTCTACATATCACTTCCGTTAAGCTAATCATCTAAATAGGTGAAGATCTGGTCACTCCTCCTCCCATAATATAAAGTATACTTGAGAGAGATATGAAATTAATCCCTCCCTATACTCTACCATGTTTCTTTAACTATCCCTCTTACACTCTCTGTTAAATTACAAAAACTTACACTACCCATCAATTTTAATTTCATTTTTCGTTTCATTTCATTTTTGGAAGTGCTATCTGATGATCCAACGTCCTTTAAAAGGACTCTGGTGAAACAAATTATTATAATGGTACCTTAAAGTGGTCTGTTTTTCTTTTAATATATATATATATATATATATATATATATATATATATATATATATATATATCGGAAATTTTTGTACTAAGCAAATAGTGTATTTCAATTACTTCAATTAACCTGAAACATATTTATCTTTTATATCACAGCCAAAAACATTCTAATTATAAACAAAACGAAAATATCTTAAATAAATTAATAAATACTAATATATCTACCAAAAACCTTAGCAAAAAAAATTAAATTATATACCACACTAAATTTTCAACTCTTCAACTTCATCAGCAACTCTCGATAATTTCAAAGCAACTACAATTCACTCTCGTGTGGTCATGTGTGACGTCATGAGATGCGATGCGATTTTCGCTTCTAGCGTCTTATATGCACGTGTTTATCGTTGCTTAGAAATCATCTATGTAAACAATGACAGACTATCATCACTGTCGTGTCCGTATATTGCTTAATATGTTGTAATTGACATCTTTGATAGTGGCTTATGTAAGCCGAAAGATTAGGTTGTATTAAAAAAATATGGATCAATATTGTGAATTTCTTTCTTCGTTCAACAATAATGTTATTAAACTTATCAGACGTTATGAAAAAAATTCATATAAAATAAATAGACAACACTTGTCTATATTATTTAATGAAACGTGCATATATATATATATATATATATATATATATATATATAAAGCAAAGAAATGAGTATCCTACCGCACTACCGTGGTTTCGACATTTAGGTCTCGTCAGCTGGCTAGCTACCTATAGGTCGAAACCACAGTAGTGCGGTAAGATACTGTGTTTTTTCTCTTTTTTGTATTGTCTTTTTTCTGCATGTCTGTTTTTTCTAGCTACTGCATTGAACAATTTTCTATACGACCGTTTGTTTTGGCGTGGTAATTTTATCTGGCCTTTTCACATATGTATTTTTGTGATATGTATATATGTATATGTGTGTGTGTGTGCGCGCGCGCGGGGGCGTATGTGTATGTGTGTGGCTGTATTTTCACACCGATGGAATCCGATGCGGTGACAGAGAAAGTTATAAATCCTCCGATAAGTCACCCAATAGCTGCTGCATTTCATAGTGGATTTTGTACAATAATGCAATAAGTATAACTAAGCTCCGTCTACAAACCCGTACAAACCCATATATCCAATAGAGGGCACTTCCCTCAACCTGAAAACCGGAATTTAAAAATGTTACGCGAACTATGCCACAAGGCATCACGATTCGACATTCACTCAACCAGTGCGCGTGGTTGTGGGTTGACTGATTCGTTTTCCCCAACCAGTTTGTTGCCAGCCCATTTGTTGGTTTTCGCGATGGTTAATGTAAGAAACAAAAAAAAAGGAGCAGACAGTGGGCAAAAATCTTTTGTTGTCCCCTCTGCAAAACGGTCGTTGTGATGTTTCGAACAAATTTTAAGAAAGGGGCTCCGAGTAAGTGGAATTCATGTTTCGTACGAGGTGACGTACTTTATTAAACAAACAAGTCTGGTCGCCCTCCAATATGGCGAAATGAGAATATATATATATATATATATATATATATATATATATATATATATATATATATATATAAAAGTGAACATAGAAGTCAACACTTAGAGGCGACAGTCTGTTTCATGCTATATGCGGATTGCATATAGCATGAAACAGACTGTCGCCTCTAAGTGTTGACTTCTATGTTCACTTTTATATTTACACACGCTCTATCTCTGATATTGAGCACTTTATCCCATAAATATAGCACACCATAAGACTATATTTCTTCATACACATATATATATATATATATATATATATATATATATATATATATATATATATATATATTCTCATTTCACCATATCGTAGGGCGAACAGACTGGTTTGTTATAATTTTGAATATACATATATATATATATATATAAAATTAACCCCTCCCTATAATTTATATTGTCTGTTTAACTACCACTCTCAACCCCCTCTATTAAATTACAAAAATTACACTACCCACCAATTTCTAATCCCATTTTTTCTCTCAATTCGTTGTTGGAAGTTTTACCTGATGATCCTGAATCCTTAAAAAAGGATTTAGGTGAAATAAATTATCGTAATGGTACCTTAAAGTGGTTTGTTTTTCATTACATATATATATATATATATATATATATATATATATATATATATATATATATATATATATATATATATAGTTCCTTAAAGATTAATGAAATTATTTTAATCCTATATTTTGACGGTTTCAAACGCTATTATATTTCAAATACCAGTATCCACAAATATATATTAGGTTGGTGCAAAAATAATGACGTAATAAATTTTGTTTTTTTGTATTTTTGAACGTCAGAAAACGACATTATTACGTCATTATTTTTGCACCAGCCTAATATATACATATGTGTGTGTTTGTGTGTGTGTGCGTGTGTATGTATGTTTGTGTGCGTGTATATATATGTTACTGATGAATTAATGGATACTCTTACTGGAAATAGACGCCCCATTTTATTTCAAAGTGTGTATGACGTCTATCATCATGCGCATATATATATATATATATATATATATATATATATATATATATATATATATATATTTGGCTAGATTGATGTGGGTTTGTGACCCTGAGTTTCACGCTTTTGCGATTGTCAGACAATATATATATATTATATATATATATATATATATATATATATATATATATATATATATATATATATATATATATTAAATTTAAAAGCACTGCACGCTAAATTTTTTTCTTTATATTAGGTTGGTGCAAAAATAATGTCGTTTTCTCGCATAGTAACATATGTGAGAAAACGACATTTTTGCAACAAAATAATATGTGCACTGTACACTTTTTAACCCAACTGTTTCCTGGTATAATTTAACTTTCACAACTAAACTGTTTTATAAGGAAAAACGAACAAATAGAAAAGTGTATATTTTAAAGACGAAGGAGAAGCCGCAGACGCTTATTGTTTTAAAGACGAAGGAGAAGCCGCAGACGCTTATTGTTTTAATGCGGATTTTTTGGAACATATATTACACTTTATTTTGCTACACGTGTGTCGGGTCTTATGACCTCTATCAGGCGAAGAATGGTTATTTCCACATATTATTTAAAGGAATTAATTTTTCTTGATGTTTTCTTATGTTCAACCATTGTCTTCTGTGTGCGGTAATAATGCAAATTCTTCTTGGACTGGCGGAAAAATATTCCCTTGCTTATGAGTTAATAAAATAGTTAGGAATGGTCAAAGAAAGGGGAAGCAATAAAGTCTTTTTCCGATCTTTTTAATGTCCTCTGTATCTTTTTAAACATTCCTCCATTTTTGTGTATTGTGTGTTTTTGTTAGTATGTCTTCCATCACCATACATATATATTGTTTTATTACAAGAAATTAGTATATATATATATATATATATATATATATATATATATATATATATATATATATATATACACACTTTGTATGGTGTATAGGGTTCGTGTGAGTGTGTGGGTTCGTCTAGTGTGTTTGATTTTGCCAGTATGTGTGTATATATTAGTTCTACGTACATATTTGTATGCCTCGTGTGCGTGTGTGGCACGAGTAGTGTGTTCGGCCACTATGTATACATCGTGTGTGTTTAGGTGTGTGGAGATACGATTTGCTTAATACTGCTACGCACACACCATACACACATAGTGGCCGAACACGCGAATTGTACCACACACACACAGACACACACACACAGAGAGAGAGAGACACACACCCACACACACTCGTGTAGCAAAAATATGGAAAATAAAGTATAATATATATTTAAAAAATCCACATAATATCCAAAAACGTTAGCAGCTTCTCTTTTCTCATTAAAATATACACTTTACTCTAGTTGAAAGAAAAAGACTGAATGAAAATGAAAAATGAAAAAAAAATGAATGAAAATTAAACAAAAAGACTGAATGAAAATGAAAAATGAAAAAAAACTGAATGAAAATGAAAGAAAAAGACTGAATGAAAATGAAAAATGAAAAAAGACTGAATGAAAATGAAAGAAAAAGACTGAATGAAAATGAAAAATGAAAAAAACTGAATGAAAATGAAAGAAAAAGACTGAATGAAAATGAAAAATGAAAAAAAACTGAATGAAAATGAAAGAAAAAGACTGAATGAAAATGAAAAATGAAAAAAAACTGAATGAAAATGAAAGAAAAAGACTGAATGAAAATGAAAAATGAAAAAAGACTGAATGAAAATGAAAGCAAAACTGTATGGAAATGAAAAATGAAAGAAAATGACTGAATGAAAATGAAAGAAAAAAATGAATGAAAATGAAAAAGAAAAGAAAAAGAATGAATGAAAATGAAAAATGAAAGAGAAAGGCTGAATGAAAATGAAAAATGAAAAAAACTGAATGAAAATGAAAGAAAAAGACTGAATGAAAATGAAAAATGAAAAAAAACTGAATGAAAATGAAAGAAAAAGACTGAATGAAAATGAAAAATGAAAAAAGACTGAATGAAAATGAAAGCAAAACTGTATGGAAATGAAAAATGAAAGAAAATGACTGAATGAAAATGAAAGAAAAAAATGAATGAAAATGAAAAAGAAAAGAAAAAGAATGAATGAAAATGAAAAATGAAAGAGAAAGGCTGAATGAAAATGAAAGATAAAGACTGAAAAGTAAAGAAAAACAAAAAAAATAGGTAGGCAAAAATGTGATGAAATTGAAAGATAAGAAGTGACACGGTAAAATAAAATAAAAAAAAAACAAACAGAAAGAAAGAAAATTCTTAAAAGGCGGATTTGTTCCCATTCTCCTTTGAAAGTTTGTACTCGCTGATAAGGGCGAATGTCTTCAGATAGTAAATGCCACCACACGCATCAGTCCATCACCGAAACGCCAGCCATACTTCTTTTAGAACTTCCTCTAGACCTCTAACATTACTTCCGTTAAAGACCACGATCAATATCCATATCGATATTAATAAGCATTGAACAGTCGATGATGTGCCTAATATAAGCCTTTAGTTAGAAATACCCGAGAACACAATTAAGAAGCCTTCACAGTACTGGAAAAAAGTAAAGGCTGCTAAAACCCAACTGATCATTGTCTGGCAATGTTTGATTTGGAAAGCACGACAAAAAAGGTAGAAGATGTAAAAAGTTAAAAAATAAAAAATATATTTTTCCAGGCAGAAAGGAGAGTAAACGTTTTATCTGTATCTGTTCATGTCTATCTAACTAGCTATCTAGCTATCTCTGCCTTTTCATTATCTTTCTATATATCTATCTATCTGCCTCAGTCTGCTCTTATCTATCTATCTAGGCATTTCACTATCATTCTATCTCAAACTTTTCATTATCTATCTCTGCTCATATTTATCTGTCAAACTCAGTCTACTCATATCTATCTATCTATCTAAGCATTTCACTATATCTATCTATCTATCTATCTATCTATCTATCTATCTCAGTCTTTTCATAATCTCTCTATCTCAGTCTTTTCATTATCTATCTATCTCATTCTGTCTATCTATCTATCTATCTATCTATCTATCTATCTATCTATCTATCTATATATATATATATATATATATATATATATATATATATATATATCAGCCTTTTCATTATCTAGCTAGCTAGATAGCTATATAGCTAGCTTGTCTCGCCAGATCGGTTACGGCTGAAAAGTGCGTTCATTATCTATCTCTGCTCATATTTATCTATCAAACTCAGTCTGCTCATATCTATCTATCTATCTATCTAAGCATTTCACTATATCTATCTATCTACCTATCTGTCTATCTATCTATCTATCTATCTATCTATCTCAGTCTTTTCCTAATCTCTCTATCTTAGTCTTTTCATTATCTATCTGTCTATCTCATTCTGTTCATATCTATCTATCTATCTATCTATCTATCTATCTATCTATCTATCTATCTATCTATCTATCAGCTTTTTCATTATCTAGCTAGCTAGATAGCTATATAGCTAGCTTGTCTCGCCAGATCGGTTACGACTGAAAAGGGCGTTCATTATCTCTCTCTGCTCATATTTATCTATCAATTTCAGTCTGCTCATATCTATCTATCTAAGCATTTCACTATATTTATCTATCTATCTATCTATCTATCTATCTATCTCAGAGTTTTCATAATCTCTCTATCTCAGTCTTTTCGTTATCTATCTGTCTATCTCATTCTGCTCATATCTATCTATCTATCTATCTATCTATCTATCTATCTATCTCAGCCTTTTCATTATCTAGTTAGCAAAGATAGCTATATAGCTAGCTTGTCTCGCCAGATAGGTTACGACTGAAAAGTGCATTCGCATAGAATTTTTGCTTGCATCTACATATTCCAGCTGTAAAATGATGAGACCTTTCCGCCAATCTAGTACTGCGCTTCAATTCATAGAGTCTAGGTACCATAGAGGGAACGTCACAAGAACAATTACTATGAACGTATTTACATGGAAGCTACGTTACGGCGGTGTGAAACTGACTGAAGCCAAGATACCAGGTCAAGACAAATAAAACTGCAGATTATTCGATGTATTTTATCAAGAGTATACGAAGACTCACCAGACCAGATATAACAGCAATATTCAATGCATTTTTTTAATCAATTCTCCCCAAGCAATGCGGGAATGCCACTAGTACGCAGGGGATTACAGAGATTGAAAGTGAGAGAAAAGACTGGGTAGAAGGGGTGGGTGATGAAAGATTAAAAGATGAACGGGGTTCAAAACGACAAAAGATGACGATTGACGTTGCATTTAAATTTTTTGAGAATTATAGTTATCAGGGAAGCAAGTAAGTGGAAGAGTGTTCTACTGTCGGGAAGTACAAGAAAATAATTCTTAGAATATAAGTGGCGGTTGCATTTTGCTATTTAAACAGTAAAAGGGTCTGACCTAAATGCCAATCTAGTAGTACGATTGAATTCATGTTGTCGGGACATCCGGGAGAAAAGCTAGTCAGAGCAATTGCCATGAAAATATTTGTAGAAAAGACAGATTGAAGCCACGCCAGGTCGGTGAGAAAGTAACTGAAGTTGAGATGCTAGGCTGGATATTGCAGATTCTTCTTTGAATTTTGGCAAGACTCTCGAGATGAATAGCAGGAGTGCCAGACCAGATATGGCAACAGTGTTCGATGCACAGACGAATGGTAGATTTGTAAATGTGCAAGATGGACTCTGACGAGAAAAACCCTTCTGGCATGACACAATGAACCAACTTTCCTTACGGTAGATGCAGCTATTGATTCAATTTAGTTATTCCACTTCAACGAATGGTAGACTTATAAATGCGTTAGATAGATTCCGGCGAGAGAAATTATGTGTATGTTTTGTAATCCTTTCAACCAAAGTAAGGCAATAAAGCCACTAAGAAGGAAGTGGGGTTAGTGAGCATATATATATATATATATATATATATATATATATATATATATATATATATATATATATACTTGAGTCATTTATGGAGAAATATATAGCTGAACAAAGACCCCTCATGCAAATGTATTGGGAAGGTCCATTCTAGCAAAATGGACCAACCCAACTGGTGTATTAGGCGCTCTCCTATAAAATAAGGTAAAATCAGCTTTTACAAGGAAATAGAAGGAGGCAGCCATGTTGGCAGGTAAGTCACTTGACTTCTACATATATATGAACATTATCAAGGAAAGTGAACGATTAAAGAACTGGAATTAAAAAGTCAAAAGACAATGATTGACGATTCTATTTAAATTAGAAAAGGCACAGAGAGGCTATGTTACGACGGTAGGAAAGTGACTGAAGCCGAGATGTGGTGTACGGGTGTGTCTCTGTCTGCATATATGCGATTGTGCTTAAGTGGTTGGGGTTAGTTAATATACAACTCGTTAAAAATATATGAGAGAATTAAATTTCAAAACGATTCTCGCGTTCACAGCGACTCCATTTTTTTTAGAATTAGTACGCAATGCTTAGACATTTATACAAGTGCAAATAGTTTACACTATAATTAAGCGATTTTCCTCATCACCGTTTCTTTCGCTGGGCTCTCGAAACTTCCCCAGTTGTATATCGATCTGGGTAAACTCAAGGGAATTCAGAACTGAACCATTTATTTAATCTACCGGACAATCTCCTATTGGGTAAAGGCGTTGGTTTATGAATTCGTTGACACAGTGGTTGTGAGTTCAATCTCTGGGTCGGGCAATGTGTACATACACTCAGTGGAAACTGCTGAGCATTAACTGAAGAGTGTTAAATAAAATAAGAACTAAACAATATCCATGGGCAGTAGAACTAGAACAGTCTACCCTCGTAGAGCTGAGGAAGGCCGGAGGGAGCAGCGGCTGAAATGGTGTGATAAGAAACAATAAGACGTGAGTAATGGTCCAAATATAAACAGTGTAAATAATGGTAACTCCTCATCCTAGAATTTCAGACAAAAAAGTTCAAATAGATTTTCCAGACAAAAAGTTCCGTATTTCTTTGATCAAATGACAAGTCAGATTTAGCAGCAAAGCAAAAATGTCAAATTCTTCAACATTGAATTTACGTGCGGTATTTTCCTTCAGTCTTTACTAAGTCTGTCTTGGCGAACTAGAGGCGGAAATATTATTATCCTCTAAACATTCCTATAAAAAGGACCCTCTTAGACTTTTACCTACTGTGTCCCTCCCGGGCGCAAATAATCACGGCTCTCTACAACTTCCTATCCTTTAGAGTTATTAGCAAAGTTTGTCTATTTTTTATCCCTCTTCGTCTGTCTTCTGCTATCAAGTTATGCATGTTTGTCGTTATATTCACGGGGTTCACGGTGTATCGGCCGTTGTACGCCACAGCCTTCTTCTCAAATTGCAATATGAAGTCTGGTAAAAAAAAAAAATGATTACTGAAGCATTAGGTTTATAAGTCCCAAAAATTATACTCTGTGGTCCCCAAAGACACATGAGCCAGTGGATTGAAGCGTTGCTTGAAGTAATCCACGACTTGACCCAAAGAGTTGTGAGTTCAATACCTGGCCACATGAGCAGAGATGAACAAAAACTTGGGGAGTTGAGTTACTAAAGCGGATTAATTAAAAACTGAGATATCCAGAAGAGGCATGGCACGTGGAACGAGAACGATCCACTCAAGTGAAATAAATGTTTCAGTGCGATATTCCTACGTATATCACCTGGAGAAGGCCGGAGCGTACAGCGACCGAAACGTGGTGAATATGACAACCAAGATAAAGATAACAGCCCGAACAATGTAAATAATGTAAATAGTTACAATATCTCATCTCAGAAATATAGACAAATATATTTTATTTAGTTGACATATGGAAATACAATAATTGATTGATTTTTTACGGCTTATCAACCACACTGTGGGTTACTTGCAGCCGGAACTTATTTTGGGTTATAGGAGAAAAACTTGAAGAGTTGAGTTACTAAAGGGAAATAACTAAAACTGAGATATCCAGAAGAGTCACGGCATGTGGAACTAGAACAACCTACCCCCGGTGGACGAAATAAAGGGCTCGGTTCGAAATTCCAGTCACCTGAAGAAGGCTGGAGGGTACAAGGACCGAAACGTCGTGAATATGACAACAAAGATGTGAACAACAGACTGACCAATGTAAATAGTGTAAATAATTACAATACCTCATTACAGAAGTATATACAGATACTGCAATGCCTCCTCGTTCACGTTTGTTGTGACTAGGTACTGGCTTGACCCAAAGAGTTAAACTCTTGGTTAAAACAGAGGGGGGGGAACAAAGACGAGGACAACAGACTGAACAATGAAAATAGTGTAAATAATTACAATACCTCATTACAGAAGTATATACAGATATTGTCATGCCTCCTCGTTCACCTTTGTTGTGACCAGGTATTGACTTGACCCAAAGAGTTGTGAGTTAAATTCTTGGTTAAGACAGAGGGGGGAAACAAAGACGAGAACAATAGACTGAACAATGAAAATTGTGTAAATTGTCGTTTAACTGTCCTTTTTATTTCCATTTTCATTAAACGTTTCTCGTTGCTCAGATTCTCCGTGGTATTATCCGCATCTATTTCTTCCTTTTCGTCTGCAAGGAAATTGTCCAGTATTCACTAACATTAAAAAAAATTGAGGAAAGGCACTCGTTTCTCAATTCTTTGTTCAGCTTTGTCAAGGCACCTTTCCCTCTTCAAAGATGCTTTCCGAATTTTGTGTTATATTTGCCGACTTTTTATTTCATCATTTCAAAATTACAGAAACACAGTAGATCTAGATTTTGTCACAATGATTAGGAAACTGGAATAAGACGAAGCTTGTAAATACCAAGAACTCAACGAACAAGATGGAATACATCATACCTAAATGAAGGAGAAAGTAAGTAAAGAATACAACAGGCGTGTGCGTCTGGTGTTAAATACCGACTTGAATTCACAAAACAGAATATCAACCATAAACACTTTGGTCTCAACATCCTTAATTGGACCATAGCGAATGGATACCAAAACGAAAAAGATTCTCACTTGTCACAGCATGTATCATCCTAAGGTTAATGTTGATCGTCTGTATGTGTCCAGATCAGAAGGAGGTAGAGGATTAGTTCAACTAGAACTACTGGAAACTACAGGAGACTGGATGCTGATCTGTGCCAAAGAACATGAAAGAAATAAGAAACTTTATTCAGTAATAAAAGAAGCCAACAAATCTAAAAGGGAATTTCAAGTGGGTGAAGAAGTGCAAATAAACCATAATGCACCGACGGCAAAGAACGTGAAAAAGAAAGAACAAAACAAATGCAATGTTCCAAGCGTAGAAACGATGGCAAGGTAAGAAACTTCATGGCCAACACTCTACTCGTACCAAACAAGATGGCGTTGGCAAAACTCGTACCTATCGGTGGTTAAACAGTGCAGGATTAAAATCGAAGGTTTTCTTCTTCCTCCACAGGACCAATACTTGCTATTAGGTTGGTGCAAAAATAATGACGTAATAATGTCGTTTTTTGACGTTAAAAAATACGTCAAAAAACGACATTATTACGTCATTATTTTTGCACCAACCTAATACAAATTACCAAGAACATATACTGAAAATTTGTGTTAACGCAAATGCAATTTTTTTTATAAATATCCAGAAACAACTGACCATCTTGTATCAGGTTGCAGAGTGTTAGCGACAACAGAATATAAAACTCAGTATGATACAGATATCTGTAATGGAAAATATGCAACTTTTACGGTAAGGAAACTGCATGAAACTGGTATGAACATCACCCAGGCCTACTTACAACCATAGGAGTTGTAACAATATTATTGGGGCTTTACATTATACACAGACAATGAAAGCTAATCGCCCAGACACCGTAATTACAGACCGCTAAGACAAAATATGCCTTCTTATTAAGATGACAGCCCCTGCAGATTGTAATGTATCTTGGAAGATCTTCAAAAAACTATCAAAATACAATGAACTTGAAGTGGAAATCTAAAAAATGTGTCATATGAAAACGTCAATAATTCCCGCTGGAGTCGGAGCACTCGGATTTATCGGAAAAGATTCCGATAGAGTCATTGAAGGGATTCTTGGCAGCGCATATCTTAAACAAATTGAAAAACATGAAATCACAAGTATTGATCACGCATTACGAAGAGCTTTATCTATGTAAAATATGTGTGATCTTCCAAAAAAATGATCGGTGGAAAATATCATGAAGCCATTTCTAACCTTAGTTCTCTGATTGGTACCCAGAAGGAAATGTGTATACAACAGAAATCCAAGAAAATAATAATAATAATAATAATAATAATAATAATAATAATAATAATAATAATAATAATAATAATCGTGATCAAAGGCCACAAAAACAAAATGTGCCTTATTATTTGACATGCAGATTATAATGTATGTTGGAAGATCTTAATATATATATATATATATATATATATATATATATATATATATATATAATAGGTTAGTGCAAAAATAATGACGTAATAATGTCGTTTTTTGACGTATTTTTTAACGTCAAAAAACGACATTATTACGTCATTATTTTTGCACCAACCTAATATATATATATATATATATATATATATATATATATATATATATATATATATAGCATCTTGAAGTGGGAATCTTAAAATGTTGCAGATGAAAACATGAATAATTATTATAGTTGGTGGCCTGCGTTTGAATAGAAAAGATAGACTCATTGAAGGGATTCCTGTCAACACATGCCTTAAATAAACACGAAGAGCATACAAAAGAAATCAAAAGAAATAATTATCATCATTATTATTAGTATTATTATTGTTGTTGTTAAACAAAATGAATGACGTAACTACTCAAATATTGTTCAACATTTAGAGAAGAGTGTGATTTAAATAGAAAAGAAAAAACACTGACAATGTTAAAGAATATTTCAACAGAATGACTTCTTCAAATTATATTTAAAAAGATTTCTACAAAAACTTATAATTTTTGTAGATTTATGTATTTTTATAGTAGAATTGTTCAAAAACTATAACTCGAAGAAAGACAGTCATTCTGTTGAAACGTTGTTTAACATTGTCAAACAGTTTTTTTTTATTTTCTTTTTCTTTTCTTAAATCGCGCTCTTGTCTTTACTGTAATAATAATAATGATCATAATGATAAAGACGGTAAAAATGAGAGTTATGGTAATAATAAATAGTGCTGAACTGCTATGCCAAATCTCTCCCTTGTATATGTCAATGAATGCTTTATAATGAGTGTTTCTAAAATGGCCGCTGTACCCATCATGGCACCCAGTTTGCTAATTGAATACCCGGCACATGAATTACAGCCAAATTTGCGCGATATGGTGACCGCTTTTGTTAAAAGCAGCATCTAACATTCCTAGTGGAGACCAGTTAGGTATATATTAAGGTCAGGTACCCAGTTTCTTCAAATGGTCGATAGTTATCTAGATCTCACCCCCGACCAATTTGCCTTAACAGTCTCATCAATCAAATTTATATTTATAATAGCTGAATTACCCGCGTCTCACACATTTTTTGTAAGAAAATGATAACTGATTTTAAATCATTGTTATAATTTGTGGAGAAAAATGATGCATTTCAATATTACTGAATGATCTTGCCAATTTTACCTCCATCTTCTGACTTTCTCCTTCTATATTTTTGATAAGAGTCGTTTCATTGTTCAAATTTAATTTAAATCAAATTGAAAAGAGAATCGTTTTGGGTGGGTTGTGCAAAAAAACGCTTGATCTGAGCACTTTGATGTGTATTTGATGAAAAGCTTGATTGAATGAATTGATGAGCAGATTTCAACATGGATATGACGGTTGGAATTGTCGCAACAAATATATATTATGAGGAATTACCCACTGATTGGTGATTTCTTGCTCAACTTGACGTCCATATTGCCTCATTTTGATCTTGACTATGTGACCTCCATCTTCTGGATTTCCCCTTCTATATCTTCGATAGGAGTCATTTCAAATTTAAATTTAATTTAAACCAAAGATAATATCAGGGGGAGGTTTGCGCCACAATCCCCACCCCCGGGACCCTCTTTGATCAAAACGAAATATACTTATCCAAGTACCCTTGTCATTCCTTTAGTCAAATTTAAATTTAATTTCAATCAAAGTGAAAAAAAAGTTTTCAGTGGGGGTGGAGGGGGGAACAATTTGATCAAAATGAAATATACTTACCCAAGTACCTTGGGTAATGTAGCTTCAGAATATATATGGTTATGGGGGTCTATCTCCAAAACCCTAGGAGTTCTATAAGAAACAGACTACAACTTATATATATATATATATATATATATATATATATATATATATAAACTTTAACTATGAAATCAAACTAAAATCTAAATAAATTTCAAATATTAAAATATAGGTAATGATTGATAAATGTATGTATATATAATTTATGTATGAAGATAGATGAACATTTGTGTATATTGTTACATGTGTGTCTATGTGTGTATTTGCACATGTAAATAAACGTATGTATATATGGATTTGCATGAATATGTTTGTGAGATATATATAAGAAAACAAAATCTTTAATATTACCCTCAAATATTATTCAATAATGAAACCTAAACCTTAAATAAGTTTACCCATATAATAATTAAGAAAAATTGCATTCATAAATTAGATTAAAAGTAAAACTAATAAAGATGTTACCGAAAACTTTTTTACAATATTAAGGAAGTACAATTGGTCGGGTAAATAAACTATTATAATTTGAAATATTTCTTTAATATGTTCTCTATAAATGTGCTAATAAAAATAGTACTTAACTTATATTAAGTCCCTAAACTATTTACTTAAAAAATTAAATATTTAAACTGATAACAATCATCAATTTTTTTTTAGACATCTAAATTTCTATCAAGCATTGAAATCTATCCTTTACTTAAATTTGTTAAAACATAATTACAACCTCTTTCGATTTACTTCTCTCTCCCCCACTCTCCTTGCCGTAACACTCATTTGTATATATCTGTATTACTGTCTTCTGTCTCCTCTCTCTTTTTCATTTTTCCTTTTCTTTTCTCCCTACTCCCCTCCCATTTCTATATATGATTTCCGTTAAGTTAACCATCTAAATAGGTCATGGTCTGGTCACACCTCCTACCCCAATGTAAATCATGTTTAAGAGAGATATGAAATTAACCCCTCCCTATACTCTACCTTGTCTCTTTAACTACACCCCTCATCCCCACCCCCTGTTAAAGTACAAAAATTACACTACCCATCAATTTTCAATATCATTTTTCCTTTCATTTCGTTGCTGGAAGTGTTACCTGATGATCCGGAGTCCTTTAAAAGGATTTTGGTGAAATAAATTATTGTAATGGTACCTTAAAGTGGTCTGTTTTTCATTAAATATATATATATATATATATATATATATATATGTCACTGTGTGTGTGCGCGCGTGTGCGTCTGTGTGTGTGCGTCTGCGTGTGTGCGTCTGTGTGTGTGTGCGTCTGTGTGTGGGCGTCTGTGTGTGGGCGTCTGTGTGTGTGCGCCTGTGTGTGTTTTATGTGTGTGTCTGTGTGTGCATGTGTTTGTGTGTGTGTGTCTGTGTGTGTGTGTGACATTACCGGAAATATCTCGCTATAAGAGAAGCCTTGTATATTAAACATCACTTGCCTGCAATCAACCTCATTTCATTTGACAGTGCGAATGGAGTGTTAATTTTTTTTTTTTTTTTTAAATTAGAAAGACGCTCACTGGAATTCCATCTGCGCCCAACACGCGAAGGAATGGGAATAAACGCTCCTAATAGTATTTAAAATATCAGAGAAGTTAAATGCATGTTAAACAGTCAAAACATGAAGAGAAATTACCAACACCTAAAACAAACCACCTTCAAAATGACTAAAGTGACCAACAGCGCTTGATACAATGGACATGAAGAATTTTTGTACTCCCACCAAATGAAAAAAATATAAGCACACTGGAAAAACTAAATAAAAAATAATTAAATTTTCCTTGTCTGTCATATTTAACGAAAGATGTTGAAAAAAAGTTTGCTACCCAAATATATATATATATATATATATATATATATATATATATATATATATATATATATATATTAGAGGTCAATATATATATATATATATATATATGTGTGTGTGTGTGTGTGTGTGTGTGTATACACACATAAATTACCAAGAGGATAGAATCCAGGTAGAACCCGATGTCCAGGACAGAGTAAGAATACAATATAAAAAGTTCAAAGACTAATATTCCATTAAAAATTTGAATTTGTAGGTCAGATAAATTCGATCGTGATTACGATTCTAATGCAATAACCATGGAATATTATTGTTTGAGCCTTTTATATATATATATATATATATATATATATATATATATATATATATATATATATATATATATATATATATATACAGTATTTACATTATTAGGACTATTGTCTTCATCTTTGTCGCCATATTTATCACAACGTTTCGGCCGTTGTACGCTCCGGCCTTCTTCAGGTGGTTAGAATTTCGAACTGAACCCTTCAAAAGCTTGACAGCACTTCGCAGATATCGCTCTCGAGTGAGACCCCCCATAGAGGAAAACATGACTAAAGACTGCGTGTACGCTATCCCGTGCAGCTGCGGAAAGGAATATAAAGGAGAGACAGGCCGCCCCCTCAAGGTAAGGCTTCAAGAACACCAGAAAGCTGTAATGCGAAGGGAAGTAGAAAAATCAGGCATGGCTGACCACATATGGAGAGAGAAGGGAGATCACCGTCCCCTGTGGGATCATGTTGAGATCATAGACAGGGAACACCATTGGAAAATTCGTAAACTTAAGGAATCAGCACATATGCTAGGCCACAAAAATCTACTGAGCCGACCAAGCATAGAAATAAATACAATATGGGAACCAGTAATAAGGAGTGCCAGAGAAAAGCAATGATAACTAAGTTGCAATATGAGCTCTGGTAAAAACATGTATTGATAACAGCAAAATTGCAATATGAGCACTGGTAAAAATGGTTGCTGAAAACATTAGGTTTATAATACCCAAAAATTCATACCCAGATGTCCTCAAGGACACATAGCACAGTAGATAAAGGCGTTGACGAGATCCAGTGACAAACCCAAAGAGTGTGAGTTCAATACCCGGTTGAGGCAGTGGAGAACTTTCAGAGGGAAAATTGGCAGGAGATCAAACATGGTAAAATTTTAATTTCTTCTTTGCTGATCGCTTCCTTTATGATGATGGCATTGATGACTAAATCTCCAGCCAATATGAAGGTCCCAGTTTCGTCAAAACCTTCTCCCGTCATCCATTCCTTGTCGCCGTTTGTTTGAATAGAAGGAAGTGAACTATTAGGTTGGTGCAAAAATAATAACGTAATAATGTCGTTTTTTGACGTATTTTTTAACGTCAAAAAACGACATTATTACGTCATTATTTTTGCACCAATCTAATAGAACAGTCTACCCCAGTGATTGAAATAAGGGTTCAGTTCGAAATTCCAACCACCTGAAGAAGGCCGGAGCGTACAACGGCCGAAACGTTGTGGTAAATATGGCGACAAAGATGAGGACAATAGTCCGAATAATGGAAATACTGTACATAATACCTCATCTCAGAAATATAGACAGACATATATGAATACGTCCCCGAAAAAAAATAAAATTCGGTTGAGCAATTTAGAGGGAAAAGCACGAATTGGTAAACAGTGATTGCTACTGCTGATGCAAAAGCTCTTTTATGAATTGAGCACTCTGAGTCACTTGCGTGCTTATTCTAAAATAAATACGTAAAGATTCACCTTCCTCTCTATCGGGAGCTGATAGTTCAGGAGAAAAATCTCCGACTGATGCCAATTACAGCCCACACTTTACGAAGGGCTTTATATATTTTTTTGTTTTGGGGTTTGGGTGGGGTTAGTGAAAAGTGTCATGATGCCATTTCTAACCTTAGATCTCTGAGCGGTACCCTGAAAGAAATGTGTACACGTCAAAAATCAAAGAAAATAAAAATAATAATAATAAAAATGTTGGTGAAAAGGAGAGGAATTGTAATAATGAATCATGCTGAACCTGGAAACAACAGCATTTAAGAGGTAGTTCCACATTCCTAAACAGCTCCCGATGACTCCTTGCTGCCGGATGTAGTTTATCATCAGACACAGGACGATGGATGATGCGTCAGCGGCTGTCCTTTGCAGTTTCATAACTGGATTCCGCATATCTCATTCCATATGTGCCTCATAGAAAGGTCATGAAATCAAATATGTCGGTGACTTTTTTGACAAATTGAGGGCCGCCTAAAACAAATTCACTTCCTTCTATTCAAACAAACGGCGATAAGGAATGGATGACGGAAGAAGGTTTTGACGAAACTGGAACCTTCACGTTGGCTGGGGATTTAGTCATCAATGCCATCATCAAAAAGGAAGCGATCAGCAAAGAAGAAATTAAATTCTTGGATACAAGATAAAGCCGACGACGACGGAATACAGGAGACAAGGGAATTGAACATAGAATAGGCTGTAACAGGGGTATCTTCACCCAACACCGCAAATTGCTATTAGGTTGGTGCAAAAATAATGACGTAATAATGTTGTTTTTTGACGTATTTTTTAAAGTCAAAAAACGACATTATTACGTCATTATTTTTGCACCAACCTAATGCAAAACCAAAATATTATCCTGAAAACTCGAGTCGTGTTCTTTAAATAGCCTCGTCAGTTCGACACTTTCAAATGGATGTCATGCAGCTGGCGCCAAAGCCGTTCAGAAATATCTAAACTGTGAGTAATATATAACCGCTTTCTAGGAACAATTGTTAAAAATGGTTTTGAACGAGTGAAGATTGTGCGTCTTGATGAAGAACATCCGTCTTCGAATTTCATGGACTGGCGCTACAGAATCACAAACAAAGAACTGTACCAAGTAACAGGAACGACAACACTTGAGGACTTTCAAGAACTAAAAATAGATATCACATATTGATATAACTCGAATAGAAAATATGAATTGATATAACTCGAATAGAAATATGAAATAGAATATGACATGACCAATATTCTGACCCTCTACACTACTTCTTGCAAAAGTTTAGGGAGGAAACTCCCGTCGATACTGTAAAAGGTGATAACAGCTACTGGAGTTGAGAAAGCTATTTTCTTGAAAATTTGTTTTCTTAAAGATTTTATAAATTCCAACCGACTGCAGTACTGGCATCACAGTCAGTGGATACCAATTTTTTCCTCATAATAAGGAAACATCTAATATTACCATTACTATAATATGCAAAATTGTATGTCTCAAAACATTGTCTATAGGCAATATTGAATTAAGTAAATTCTTATATGCTTTGCTGTTCGAGATGTGCGGGTACTGTAACAGTTATTGGTGCGAAATGTAGCATCGGCGAACCGATTTCAAATTCCGACCTTATCTACAGTGTTCACTTTCACATCAATGTTCCTGGAAAAGGTATAAACCCATTTCGCTACAATTACCCCCACTATGGATCAAATAGTACAATAGTCCAGACTTTCTAACTTTGGGCGGCAGCTCGTCTAAGAGAAGGAGTACTCTGAATTCATTAACTGTGAAGAAGCCAACGAGAAAGCACTCCATTATCATCCTTCGGAAATCATGGCGATTCAAAGAGGATAAAAGAAGGTGAATCTATGGAGAACGTAAAGACAAATGACTCCACCATCTTTCCGAAGAACTTATGATAATTGAAAGATAATAAAGGAAGATGAATCTACACAGAATAATGGTCGTCTACACCCCGAAGGCAGAAAGCTATTTGTAAACATTTCAAGCCAACATCCTTATACTGAACAGTGTACTTACAAAACTTCGGCCGCTTTATATCTAACGGGTTTCTTCAGGTGTCTCACTTCATTCTCGGAAATTAGAACGGCACCCTTTATTCGAAGGCACAGTGGAGTAATGGATAGCGGCTCGGATTGAGGAATCGGAGAGCTGAGTTCGAATTCCAGCCAAATCCATTACATTCACTTACGTGCAATTATTCACTTACCCTTCGGAAAGACATGATTCCTCTTCTCCCCCAGCTATGGGTAAATAGCAGGACAGACCGGTCTCTATAGCCTTGGATGGACACTGGTCTATCGCAGAAAGAAATAGCAACCTACTGCGGCAAAAAAATCTACCTCGTCAATCATGTATCGAAAGATACATGATCGCCTAAGCGTGTATCACCTATGGCAGATAACTGATTGACCCTTTATCCAAGACATAGGGGGGAGACCGTTGTCATTATGCTTAAAGGATATCGTTAATATTCACCAACCTTGTTCACCTTTGTGGCACTTGTCTATTTCTTCCAGTGAACCTGATCACTACCAGTCCCTGAGATTGAACTCATAGCATATATATATATATATATATATATATATATATATATACCTAACGCTTTAAATCACTTGTCCATGACTGTCATAGTGCAACCACCGTGACGTTGTGAGTATACCAACCAAGATGAACATCAGTCAGTCAGTTAAAAGCTATACGTGATACACGTTCTGGCAATCATGTATTTTCCATTCATGACTAACTAGGCAGAAAATTTTTCCCCGCAGGAGGTTGACGTTTCTTTCTACGGTAGACTGGTTGCCAACCAAGGTTGTCCTTCCATTCAACCCAGGACTGGTGAGGTGGGGAGATGGATTCATAATTTTTCCAAGGGTATTTGCAAGTAAGTGAATGTAACAGATGTCATTGGGATTCGAACTCGGCTCTCTGATATCTCCTTCCGAGCAGATGCACATTACACCACAACGCACATCCAAGATGAAAATGCTGTACCGCATAGCAAAGCATATATTAATCATAATTACATATCTAAAAATATTCCGACAAAAATTGGCAAATTATGAAGAAATATCGGTTAGGCTTACACGAGGAAGACGCACTTTCCTTTCAATTATTTATTCAACGGGATATAATTTGGAAATAATTTTAAGTATGTCTGGCGAAAATTGACCAGATGGGTGTAAGGGTTGTAAGTGTTTCACCATGGCGCGTTATATCGTAGGATAGTATGAAGCATATCTGACGTTTTTATTTGGCATACGATGAAGTGTATATGATGTTTTAGGTGTTTCTGCATGGCATAGTATGAAACGTAGCTGACCTTATTAGGTCCCTCCGTTGCACTGAATGAATAATATATGACGTTTTAGTTGTCTCTCCGTGGCACAGAATGAAGCGTATCTGATGGTTTTAGCTGTCCCTCTGTGGCGCAATATGAAGTATATCTGACGTTTTATTAGGTTGGTGCAAAGATAATGACGTAATAATGTCGTTTTTTGACCTATTTTTTAACGTCAAAAAACGACATTATTACGTCATTATTTTTGCACCAACCTAATAGTTATCTCTCAGTGGCACAGTTTGAAGCATATCTGACGCTTTTAGCTGTTTCCCCTTTGCACAATAGGAAGCGTATTTGATGTTTTAGGTGTTTCTCCATGACATGGTATGAAGCGTTTTTCATTGCTTCTCCGTAGCACAGTATGAAGCGTATCTGACGTTTTTGTTTTTTCTCCATGACACAGTATGAAGCGAATCTAATGCCATAGGCGTTTCTCCATGGCACAGTGTGAAGCGTATCTGGCGTTATTATCTGTTTTTCCTCGTCGCAGTATGAAACGAATATCTGTGTGTAGCGTGTAGACTTAAATTGCCCGATTTTTTTTTTTTTTTTACATTAAGTATTCTCATTATTATTTTTTTTTTTTTTTACTAGCATATCTCTCATTTATTTTTCCTATTTTTATTGCATGAAAAAATGCATCTTCATTTACATTATGCCTCAGGGGGAAGAGTTGATAAATTATTGTAGGAAACCCCAAATCAAAAAAGAATGAATTATCATAATAACAGGAACAACAACAATGATAATATCATTTATAAAAGCAAAAACCTGGATTGCCATACGTTACCAGATCATCAGTTACTTTGCATATAAAACCCGGTGTGCGTAATGTTAGGTTGAAAATGTCCTGTAGGTAATTTCTAAAAAAAAAACCTATCGTAACCGAATTACATTTACGAAAATAATTTTTTTTCTACAAATATTTTCATGGCAACTCCTCTGACGTGCTTATTCACCGATGCCCCGACTAAATGAATTTAAGCGTGCTACCAGATTAGCATTTAGGACTCACCCTTTTACTGTTGAAATATTTAAATGTAACCGCCACTTCTACTCCAACAGTTTTTTTTTCTCGCACTTCCCAACAGTGGAACTCTCTTCCTCTTACTTGCTTCCCTGATAAAGTACAATCTTCAAAAATTTAAGTACAACGTCAATTGCCATTTTCTGTTGTCTTGAACCCGTTCACCTTTTATCCTTTCTTCAATCCCGCCATACCCAGTCCTTTTCTTCATTTTCATTCAGTAAAACCCTGCTTACTAGTAGCACTCTCGTCTTGCTTGGGAAAAAAAATGAATCTTTGTGAGTTAATCATATATTATTTGGCCAGAATGAGGCGTATCGTAGAATAGTATGAAGCATATCTGACGTTTTTATTTGGCATACGATGAAGTGTATATGATGTTTTAGGTGTTTCTGCATGGCATAGTATGAAACGTAGCTGACCTTATTAGGTCCCTCCGTTGCACTGAATGAATAATTTATGACGTTTTAGTTGTCTCTCCATGGCACAGAATGAAGCGTATCTGATGTTTTGAGTTGTCTCTCTGTGGCATGGTATGAAGCGTATCTGATGTTTTAGCTGTTTCCCTGTAGTACAATATGAAGCGTATCTGACATTTTTAGCTTTTTCGCCGTGGCACAGTTTGAAGCGTATCTGACGCTTTTAGCTGTTTCCCCTTTGCACAATAGGAAGCGTATTTGATGTTTTAGGTGTTTCTCCATAACATGGTATGAAGCGTTTTTCATTGCTTCTCCGTAGCTCAGTATGAAGCGTATCTGACTTTTTTTGTTTTTTCAATAAAACCCTGCTTATTAATGTTCATTTTCACCAGAATTCTTTATTTGTCTGTCTTTTACGGCTTATCAACCCTTTTTGGTTTATTTAAGGACGAAACATATTTTATATTATAAGAATAATTATTTTTTCTAGTGAATATAGCATCAACAATTTTTTGGAGAATATTTTTTTTCCAGATACACTCTCGTCTTGCTTGGGGTGAAAAAAAAATTAATCTTTGTGAATTAATCATGTATTATTTGGCCACGATGAGGCGTATCGTAGGATAGTATGAAGCATATCTGACGTTTTTATTTGGCATACGATGAAGTGTATATGATGTTTTAGGTGTTTCTGTTCTCCTCGTTTTAGATGGGAGAAGACGCCTATTTCTGGGAATTCGAACCCTGAGGCAGAACCTTTCCCACTGCACGAAGAGAGGTGAGTTCGGTGTGTTATTGACGCCAACGGGACATTGGTCACGGGAACTGGGTAATTTTGTCCTTAACGCGTATGGACGTCGCACGTAATGCAAAAACGGCTTTGTGTCTCATCCATCCTTAATGGTGAGGTGATGTAAATAATAACATATATTATTAATCGGTCGATGGCCTAACTCCAACTCTCATATGGCTCCGTGAAGTCGCATGTACGCTACGACGGCCACGCGACATCGACCTGCCAGCTAAACTGTGTGAGGGCAGTCGGGATGAGTAAATATAAATGAATAAATAAATTACCTGACATACTCAGGACTTCTATGATCTAGATTAGAATCATTCTTTACCATTCTTTAGAGAATTTTTCCCAGCTTCTCAGACCTTATTGATCGAACAGCCTTTGAACTAAATCTTTTAAGATATAACTCCTCCTTTACATTTCTTCTTACATTTAGTTAAATGTTGTTTTTTTTTCTTGACTTTTTGTTTTCTTTCTTATTTTTTAATCTCTGGATTAGATTACACGAATATGAAGAAGCTGTTTTATCATCGGAAATTGTTTACAAGTGTTCTCATGAATTTAAATTTTCTTTGGTCATAATTTCTTTATTTTATTTGCCGAATTTGGCTTCACTAAGGATTATAATTTGACCGAACATACTGTACACAAAATGAGATAAATCCCGCGTTCCTCTTTTTATATAGATTGTCCTTATTGTTGCGTGAGAAAGTTTCCATTAACAAAAAAAAGAATTTTTTTTCTATTGTGTATTAAATCTCTTCTTTTGAGAGCTGTGCGCCGGTTACTTTTGCACACACCTAATAAACCAAATTCATTTTGTAACAAGGTTTTTTTGACGGAGAGAAAGAGAAAAAAATTGAAAATGTGTTAGAATGATGCAAAAATTCCAACACTTTTTTTTTTTTTTGGCCGGACAGATATAATTTGCAAATGTATTAGATTGATGCAAAAAGTTCCATTATTTTTTTTCTTCTTTACAAACTCGTCTATTCATATGAAATTATAGCTTCAATATTCAATTTTGTGTGGACAGCGTAACGCAGAGGCACAATGCGTCAATTTAGTATAATTTTCTTTTGTACCTACAGAATTTTTGTACAAGCAGTGACTTTTAGAGGAGAATAAGTGACACCAATACACCAGCACCCACCTCAGTATTCTTGCTGACTTTAGAAATGTTATTATATGCTTCGTTTTTGTTTTGTTTTTTGTTGTTGTTTTTTTGTTGTTGTTTTTTTTTTTTTTTGTTATATTGCTTCGATTATTTTCATTATTTTTTTATTAATTTTCATTTTCACCAGAATTCTTTGTTTGTCTGTCTTTTACGGCTTATCAACCCTTTTTGGTTTATTTAAGGACTAAACATATTCTATATTATAAGAATTTTTTGTTTTTCTAGTGAATATATCATCAATAATTTTTTTGGAGAATACTATTTTTCCAGATACACGTCCCACTATTTAACCTATAGCCGGGGACAGGGAATCAATTCACACCATTCCCAATGGTATGAGAGAGTAAGCTAATGAAACAGGGATGAGAGAGAAGAGGTGGATACCTTTTCCAAGGGAATGTGAACGTAAAGCACTCTAGTGGAATTCGAAATCGGCTCTCCGAATTTTAATTCCGAGCCACTAACCATTCTTTGAAGTTTCACAATTATTACTATTAATATGTCTAATACATTTACATTTTCACACAAACAATCTATTGGTTATCGCTGAGGGCTGATTGACAACAAGCCTCCTCAATTGTCCAGCACCTTCCACAGTATTTTCGCAGATCCTAGTACCGCTATGATCGAAATATTCTCAAAGGTAAATTTGCAGCTTAAGCCCCGGAAACCAATTGCAATGAAAATTTCCATTCTGGTTTGCAATTGCCTGATTAAATCCAAAATAACAATAAAAGTTTGCGGGAGAAAATGGTTTAGGTGTTATCGACAATAATTTCAGCCCGGCTACCATTATTGGCGTTGTTTACAGACGTTTGCCTCAAAATAATGCGCGGATGCTTACTTAATTAACGGCCTTTTTACTTATATTCTTACTCGTCTTGATTACTGCGAAATTCGCGAAATTTAATTTAAAGTTTGAGCAGTATTCAAGATAAGTGAAGCTTCCGCGCATTACTACTTGAGTCAAACGTATGTAAACAAAACCGGTAATGGCGGCCGGCTGTAACCACAACGCGAATGAGACCGAACTTATCTTGTCGATAACTCCTAAACGGTTTTCTTCCGCAAATTTTTTTACCGGAATAGAAATTTTTATTACAATTTTTTTTCCAGGGCTTAATCTGCAAATTTAGCTTTTCAATTCTTCCTTGAATTCTTAATTCATTCATTATTGATTCCAGTGGTGTAGGCATTGCTTCCAGTACTTCAGCTACTGTAAGCACCATCATAATCCTCATATTCCAGGTTTGTTTTTCTAGTACCCGAGTATGGTTTTTGGTATTCTTCTAATGTCTCGTTTTCTTTTAATTTAAAGCAGCTATGTATTAAGTCAAAAGAAAACTCTAGCCGGCTCTTTTCTTTACTATGAAAACCGGTATCCTAGTATGAACATAGCCTGAATCACAAACGTATCATATATGTGTGAGATAACCGTGTTTGTTTTTGTTTTAAAATTGCTAGGTCCACACTCCATCCCCTTAATTTGAACCGGGGTAGAGGTTTATCCCTTGTTTCCTGTTTAGGATTGGGTTTCCGGTTCCTTCTAAAGTCTTCTCATTCTCTTTAACTCCTAGTAGTCCCCACCCACTTGCGTCCTGGTGCCATTATCACCTTCCTTAGGGTGAAATGATTAACATATATAGTAGGTGTGTGTGGGGGGGGGGGGCAAATATATAGAAAAATAGGAAAGAACTCGTTAGGTAAATAATCCGAAGTTCCTTAGTAATTTTGTTTTTATTTTTAAAAAACAGTGCTCAATACAAAATTAGAGCCTAAATTATAATTATTTTTTAAAAATATAATTCCTTCGCTACATAAGTGTTCTTATGTTTCAAAAACAGGAGCCAAAAAGTTCAAAATAATTATTAAAATTAAATTGAATTAAAGTATCAAGCTCTGTTTCATCTTCAAGCGAAATTTTTGGAAGATTGTAATAATTATTTTGAAGTTTTTGGCTCTTGTTTTTGAAACATGAGAACTCTTATGTAGCGAAGGAATTTTATTTTTTTTTAAATAATTATATATATATATGAAATGAACAAAGTCCGACAATTATTTTAAGACATTTTTATGTTTATACATTCTTTTTATAGATACAAATATTTAAGTAAATGCTCTGTTTTATAAGAAACAGTATTAAACAACATTTACCGGCCTGAATGCCCCAGAAATTTTCATAGAAAATTTTCTTCCTCCGACATGAATGCGAACCTGTATCCTATATGGAACCGTTATATAGCCTGACGTGCCTTAACCGATTGTGCCACAGAGGAGCGTTCGCTTAGCAAGGTCGATTTTACTGTGGAAGGACGAACATTTTCCATGATGTAATATATTATACAGTGAAGTAGTTTTAGCGCGATTTTCAATAAGCAATACAAATTAAAAACATTGTCTTATAAAGGGTGATCTTGGACCGAGTTTAAATGTGAATTAAGTTTAAGCATATAATTATTTTTTGCTTTTTCTTTCAGATTTGACGTACATTTCGGCGATATTATTTTTCATACATAATTGCCATGACTTAAATAACATGATCCAATATAGAAATTATTGTGGGGCTCGCCCCTCGTACACAAGATGGTCTCGTCCAAAGTATACTTATACTATGGAGAGATAGCGTGACAAAAACGTCGAGACAGAGTGTTCACCCAGAGTTATACGTGAGTCCAGAAAGAGAGATAATTACGGCTTCACTTACAGAGACTTGTACATATACTTTTCTACTAACCCGTATTCCTAGACTACTAATCTTCATTTCAAGTTTGTATTCTTATGTTTAATATACATATTTTTCTATTTCAATTACTGGCGTTGTTTATTTATTTGTGCCGGAATCCACAACAGAAATAAATACATTTTCACCAATAACACTGATTAATTTACTACTGAGTTTGGTTTGGCTTGTTTTGTTTTACGGCATATCAACCTCAATGGGTTATTTAATGCCGACAAAATTTTTATTGCTGGTAATATTTTGTTTTGTCAAAAATCTATTTCTGGTAATATTTTTTCCTTCAAAACTGTATTGCTGGTAATATTTAAAAAAAAAAAAAAAACGTATTCAGAAATGGATTGTTAGAATTTCTTTTTTTCAAAAATGTATTTTGCTGGTAAGAGTTTTCATTTTCTTCATAAATTTATCGCTGATAATTGTTTATAAAGTATTTCTGCTATTAAAACCTATTTTTACACTTTCAAAGTGTTTTGACCCCAGTTTCGGGGTTAACTATTTGCCCATAGCTACGACTCTAACAGGTGCTACCACCCCGGGTCATGGTGAACCTGGGAACAGCAACAATTAAGAAGTGGTTCCACGCTACTCAAAACCTCCTGATCAGAGGCCTTGCTGCTGGACGTAGTTTATCGTCTTACCCAGGACGCAGATGTAGTTTGTCGTCATACCCAGGACTATTTACTGCTGACTTTTATCCCTCTTTTGTGTCCAGCGGTATTATGGTGTCATATACACTTTTATCTATTTTTTTGTTTTTAATAATTATGATCTAGCAAAAATTATCTAACAAATCTTATTCACTGAGCAGCCTTTCTTGTAATCTTTTAAATATTTTTAACAGTTTTTACTTATCAAATATATTTTTACAAAAATGCATATTTTGCATGTGGCGATTCATAATTAGAATTCTGTTTTTAATATATTTTCCATTCAATTTATCTAATATAAAATATATCAGCTTTATTTGGATTTATACTTAAAGTTTTCTCTACGTAATCCTTATCCTTTTTCGGATTTAATCTATATTTCCAACTTATCCTGCCGGAACATGGAAACAGATAAATAATCTATTAGGTTGGTGCAAAAATAATGTCGTTTTCTCACATTAACATGCGTGAGAAAAATGACATTATCTTTGCACCAACCTAATAATTTACAAGTAGTGAAAATTATCTACGAAGATACTCTCTGCCAAACACAACATGGAACCTGAAAGTCGAAACAACTCTGAATTATTTCATTTGCAAAAATTCTGATGATGCTAAATACATGGCGAAACATGTTAAAATTTATAAAGATTTTTCCGATGCGTTCTTTATTTAAGGATTCTTTCAGATTTAATCCAATTTTTTTTTTATCTCATACACGCACCGTGATGTTAAATAACAACATCGCAGTAACATTCGTTTCATACTGTGTTACGAAGAAAAAAAAATGAGGAATATCGCTCTTATCCGGAGAAACCCGCCAGCTACAATGAAAATTATTTCCTCAAAATATTGTGATGAATAAATAATTGGATCCCGCTCACCAATGAGTCTACGTTGAGAAGATTTCTCGATGACAATTTTTATTTTCTTTCGATGCTACGAGCTTTTGCTTCAAGTCAATTTCATATTCTTAATTTTATATATATATATATATATATATATATATATATATATATATATATATATATATATATAGTTTATGCAAACTTAGGTAATCCGTATGGGTAGACCCGAGGAGGATGATATCCGGAAAGCTCAATGTAAAATTCAGAGCAGATATGTTTGAATAAAAACAGATCACTTTAAGGTTCCATGTAATAAGTTATTTCACCACAACCCCTTTAACAGGGCTCTGGATCATCAGACTTTACTTCCAAAAGTTGAAATGAAAAATGAAAAGAAATTCACACGTTTTTGAGGGACCTCATCAAGTATACGTAAAATTAACGAAGTGAGGTGGGAAAGATGATATGAATGTGTCATATGTATCATTTCAAATTTTTATTTTTAATTTTTAACTCCAATTTATTGTGTCTAGTCTCAAGATATAGATGGCTGAGCGGAGGGATGGAGACCGACTTTAAAGGAAGAAGCTACACTACTTTCACGAGGACAGTTTTTCTTTCAAATTTTTTAGACGCTGTTAATTCGCATTACTTTAACGGGCATGTTTGGGAGGTTAAAGTTTTTTATATATATATATATATATATAGTAACATATAAATATATATATATATATATATATATATATATATATTACTATGAATGTAATAACATACGAAAGTGTAATATATTGGGAAAGGTATGAATCCTCTTCTTCTCCCTCCAGCTATGGATAAAATAGCAGGACAGACTGGGTTCTATAGCCTTGGATGGCAACTGGTGTAGGAGAAGGACAACTCTGAATTCAAAACCTGCGCAGTGTCGTTTGTCGGTGCACCAGGTCTCTGTATTCGTCCCTCCAAAAAGTGTGGATGGTCGTGCACGAGGCCTTCACCACTATAATCAAATCTCATGTGCCAGTGTCGGGCTCTCGGTTTCCTTGAAACTGATCTGCTTGACCCTCATACGTCGGATCTCGACGGGAGAGTCGATCATCATCATATATATACAGCATTATCGATTTTAGTCATTTTCTGTTTCTCGTATATCATTGTAATTATTCCCTTAAAACAATTTACCTACTTTATCAAAGTGCCTACATACACGAACACACACGTGCACATATAAAAACATATATATATATATATATATATATATATATATATATATATATATATATACACGCAAATGTACGCACACACACACGTAGATATATATATATATATATATATATATATATATATATATATATATATATATATATATATATACTAGTAGAATATACAGGTATAACAGCCTCGCTCACGTGTAAAAAAAAAATAATAGTATAATGGGAGCACCAATAATAAAAAGCCATCATTCAATAACATTAACTCTGAACATGGCTATAACGTGCAATGTTTTGCTGGTAATAATTTTTTTTTAACAAAGTATTTCTGATATTAAAACCTATTTTTATACTTACATAGTGTTTTCACACCAGTTTGGGGTTTAACTAATTGCCCAAAATTGTGACCCTGACAGGTCCTACCACCCGGGTCAAGGTGGACCTGGGAACACCACGAATTAAGAGGTGTTTCCACACTCCTCAAAACCTACGGACAAGAAGCCTTCCCGTTGGATGTAGTTTATCGTCTTATCGATGACGATATATATATATATATATATATATATATATATATATATATGAAGAAAAATATACGGAAAAAACAAACAAAAATCCTTATATGCAATTATGCTGTTTTAATGTTAATATAATGTCAACGTCGGACGTTTCGGTCTAATAAACCATCTTCAGGACATATTCATAAAATAT
The DNA here is from genome assembly GCA_963932145.1 of Acanthosepion lycidas. Taxonomy (NCBI): domain Eukaryota; kingdom Metazoa; phylum Mollusca; class Cephalopoda; order Sepiida; family Sepiidae; genus Acanthosepion; species Acanthosepion lycidas. The sequence continues at coordinate 53,149,905 of OZ010608.1, read as the reverse complement.
AATTAACATTATCAATTCAACATGACAATGATAATGTTAGTTAAATGTTATAACTAATTAAGTTATAAGGAACTTGGTAAACCGAATTGGTAAATCCAAAGAGGATAAAATCCTGAGAGCTCAATGTGAGGACAGAGCTAATATGTAATGAAAAACAAACCACTTTAAGGTACCATTACGATAATTTATTTCACCCAAAAGCCTTTTTTAAGGATTCAGGATCATCAAGTAAAACTTCCAAGAACGAATTGAGAGGGAAAATGGGATTAGAAATTGGTGAGTAGTGTAATTTTTGTAATTTAATAGAGGGGGTTGAGAGTGGCAGTTAAACAGACAATATAAAGTATAGGGAGGCGTTAATTTTATATCTCTCTTAAGTATGTTTTATATTGGAGTAGGAGGAGTGACAGAACCTTGACCTATTTAGATGGTTAAAAGACGGAAATGAAATGTAGAAAATGTATACAAGTGAGTCTCATGGTAAAGAGAGAATTAGGGGGTGGAAAGAGAGATGAAGTTGTTATAATTTTGTTTTAACAAAATTATGTAAAAGATAGCTTACAATGTTTGATAGAAAATTCGATGTCTGAAAAAATTTTTGTTATTAACTTAAATCTTTAATTTTTTAAGTAAATAGTTTCGGGACTAAATATAATTAACCCCTCCCTATACTTTATATTGTCTGTTCAACTGCCACTCTCAACCCCCTCTATTAAATTACAAAAATTACACTAACGACCAATTTCTAATCCCATTTTTCCTCTCAATTCGTTGTTGGAAGTTTTACCTGATGATCCTGAATTCTTAAAAAAGGATTTTGGGTGAAATAAATTATCGTAATGGTACCTTAAAGTGGTTTGTTTTTCATTATATATATATATATATATATATATTCTTATTTTTCATATATATATGCGATGGACGTGCACGTAGCGTAATGATTATCGGCGCCAGAAGAGAAATTGTTGTTCTGAGGTCAAATTATGCCTGATGCGGTAGCGTTCACTCCCGCACAAATAAGCCTGGAAAGATATGATTCCATAGCAAGGCAGACGAGGTTTTCTAACTTTAGTTGTCAACCAATCTCTAAGAGAAAGACTCTGAATTCAAAGCTTCGTTGTCCGCTGGGCTAACAACATCAATAGCAGCATCCAGCGCTGATAAGCCGTGACACTATGCTCGGCAGAGAAGTCTGTATAACTTACATACATACATACATAGATGATGGCTGCTGAATCTCTAAACGCGTATGATTATCGTTCACAAGCTTTATGCATGGAATTATTAGGTTGGTGCAAAAATAATGACGTAATAATGTCGTTTTTTGACGTTGAAAAATACGTCAAAAAACGACATTATTACGTCATTATTTTTGCACCAACCTAATAGTTCTCGGAAGAGCGAAAATCCCTCTTGAAGACAGCAAGTAACATGCAATGTTTATTCCAGACGCGATCCAACTAAGTTGTTCTATATAAAGACTGGCTTATTTTTTAAATTCTCTAGTTCGTATTTTCATGTGACGAGTGAGACCGAATCGTTTTCTGTAGGTTTTCTGACAACCCACCCCACAACCATGTTTAATTATTCCCAACGTTTGTAATTTCTCATAGGTATACCGATATTCCCCTTCTTGTGGCTATCGGTGCTTGCATTGGAGAGGTATACTCTCGCACATTCATCACATTTAAAATTGATTGATTGTTAGATCAATCGTTTCCCCTTTTCTCGCTGCAAGCTTGCCATTTGCCCAACTCGTTGAATGTTCTTGGAATGCCTTAGTGTTTTCAGGAATTGTACTTATTTCGATTACAATCAACAGTTTCCCAATCGGAATGTGGGAGGCTGTAAGTTAAACAATCTTTGACACGGTTCCTTGGTTTATTGTGTGGTCGAATGCCGTAGAGCAAATCTCCTTAGAGCATTGGATTGGGTATTCCGCTGTCTTCAAGGTGAATGGCATAACCTACCCAGCGAAGACTGTCACGATGAATGTGCACTTCGAGGCTAATTGTATTAGACTTTTGGAGGGCCATAGTGGAATATCCAGTAGGGTAAGCTGATTTTTCACTTTAATAAAAAATCAACATTGCACTCAGTACGAAGGCTCGGGTTTGGTGTGATAGGTAGTGACACTAAAAAAATAGATCTATGGCTTTTACCAGTTTTTTAGCATTTCGTCTGAAAAAAATGTACAGAAATATCTTATTTCCACAGGTTTTGCTTAAAAACTGACTTCCGAATTTTACTAGAGTGCCCCACAACAAACCAGGAAATTTGGTACAGTTTATTTAATTTTAGAAATTCTCCTTACATTTATTGGAAATAAAAGCAGACGATATAAAATTAATAGCTTAAAACAGAACAAAAACACAAATGTTAGATGTGGTGTTCAAACTAAAGAACTCTGGGAAAACTTCTTGGCATTTTTTCAATCCCCAAATTGGATGTTCTTTCATAAAGACAACGATCACCTCGTATTGAGAATTTGATAACTGCCGTGTCATAGAACAACCAATGGCTGAACAAAATTATCTTAATTAATTTTTAGCTCATTCATATACTAAAATAAATAGTTATTTTTTTATAGGTTAGTTCTTTTTTTTTTCAGCAAAATATCTAAAATTTCCTGTTTTTTTGTGGGTCATCCTATATTTCAAGAATAAATCAAAAATAAATTTGATATTTTTGTAGTAGACACAGTGAATGGAAAATATATTCAAACCAGAATTATAATTATGAATCACCACAAGTAACTTTTACTGTTTTCACTTATCGAATACAGTTAAAAATTGCATAAGGTGTAAAAAAAATTAGAAAAGGCTAATCTATGAATAAAATCTTAGACTATTTGTTAGGTTATAATTAATAAAACAAATTAGATAAAAGTGTACATAAAATGAGAATACTGTTGTGCACATATTATAATACAAAATGTTTTAAATTTGCATTGTTTATTGAAAAATCACCACTGCATTGTACAACATATTACATCATACTATAGGTAAATTGTTCAGTGCAACTTTCCTTTGAAGTAAATGAAGGTCTTATTTGATGGCACAATGATTTAGTGATAATATGCTTGTGACATGCATATTGTCCAAATACAATTTTTGAAGCTTCAGTATTTAATTTAACTTCTCTTTCCACACCTTTGCGAATGTGCAGATAAATTCGGCAACTCCAACGTCGTTCCATTCACTACAACCTTTTGCAGTTCATTATTTGAAAAACCTTCTGCCAACGCAGGTCTACAAACTCCATTTTGAGAGGTTAATCAAATTTAACCAGTGTGTCTCTTAAGAGTTGATAAATGCATTTTTTAATCTCTTCTTTGCTGGCTCGTCACTTTTGAAACAAAATAAGAGTTTTATTGAAAAATCTACCCATAATTGGTCATATTTTGGGGATATAACTTTAATGGCATTTTAAAATTAGTTTTGTAAATTGACATAACTAATTAAATATGAATAAATATTTTTACTTATCGGCTGGACAAAATTTTTATAGCCTCTTCCCCAACCTCCAATTAATCTGATTTCAATATTGAGCAAAGAATCAAGTCGAAATCATTCTGCTGGAATTTTTTATTGCATGTTTTATTCTCTGGGTCATGTTGATTATGGATTTTATTATGCCTAATAATTTCAAACCAACTAACAGCATATAAGAGGATTGACTGAAAATTACCGAGACTGATGTCACAAACAGTTTATTTCAATTCAAAAAAGCTACCCTTTAAAGTAATCCCGCTCTGTCTAATGCATTTTCCATCATTCACTGCCATACTTCTGGTAACTGCTTGGATGCCACTCAGCACTGTTGTTACAACCATTTCGATGACATCCACGCCTTCAAAACAGTTCCGCCAGATAACCCACTTTAGCATGGTGAAAGTCACACGAAGCCAGATCAAGTGAATAGTAAGGTTGTTCCTGTATGGCGAGGTTCTTCTAAGACAGGAACTTTCGGAGGTTCATGGCGTTGTGAGCAGGTGCATTGTCCTGGTGAAGCAGCCAAGATTGTCCTGCCATATATATATATATATATATATATATATATATATATATATATATATATATATATATATATATATATATATTACATTAAGAAATGGACAAAGTCCGACAATTTATTAAAGACATTTTTATGTTTAACATTCCTTTTATAGATACAAGTATTTAAGTAAATGCTCTGTTTATAATAAACAGTATTAAATAACATTTACATTTATATATATATAAGCGGCCTTCAGGAACGAATTAAATTCGTGAATTGAGGTTCCACTGTATATATATATATATATATATATATATATATATATATATATATATATATATGATTATATATTTATGTATATTTATATATTTTATTTATATATTTATCAATGTATTTATAATTATATATATATATATATATATATATATATATATATATATATATATATATAACTGTAATTTAAATATAAATATACACATCTAATATCTAATTCCAAATATAATATAAATTCACACGCAAATATGACATATTTAAATATAGAAATATATCATATACATCCACATTTACATAGATATACAAAGGTGTTCATACAAAAATGTATTTATAATTATATATATATATCTCAACATCTTCACTATTGTATTCGCGCAAAAATGTACATAAATGTGTGCATGTATTTATACATGCACACATGTATACATCTATTCATAAAAAATATATAGAGGGTGTATCAAAAATAATTTTACAAACTTTGGGAGTCGATTTCCTCAAACAAAAACGAGGACAAAAATCCATATAAACTTATGGCCCTAGCATGTCGTACATCTCATAGTACCACATGGAGGGTACTTCAAGAGTTGCTCCTGTAACAGTACCATTTGGACGGTGTGCAGAGTTTTCGCACTCTGATCATTCACCAGGGGAGAACTTTGGCCGATGGTTTATTGTACAAACTGCCGATCTGTTGTTTGTCTGGTCAGTCTTGTTTACGGATGAGGAAACATTTGGAAGAGACAGAATAACAAATGTACACCACCAACATTTGTGAGTAGATTAGAATCCCCTGTGGAGTAATACACGCTAGACACCAGCATCAGTTAACGACATATGTGTGAGCTGAAATTGTATTAATAGTCGACTGACTGGTATGTTTATATGTTCTCCTAGCACGACTTATATGAGGTGTTTACATGGACTTTATTTCGAACACACTTCCAGACCTGCTAGAGGATGTACTCCTGCTAAAACGAAGACGCATGTGGTTCATGCATGATTAGGTTCCAACACATTCTAGTCACATTGTTTGCAATGAAATCTACCGTGAAAGATGGATAAGTAGGCGAGGATAAGTTCTATGGCCTTCAAGTTCGCCTCAACCTCAATTCATTGAATTTTTATCTGATTGGGCCACCTAAAACAATTGGGTTATGCAGCAGATATTAATAAGGTATGGGGGGGATTCGAAAGCATTCAACAGAGTGTGGGAGTATTTGAAGGGTTAATGACCGACGGGTGCTTGTGTGTGTAGTAGCAAGCGGAGGGCATTTTGAACATTTGTTATAATTTGCAGTGTTAAGGTAAAAACGATCATTCGTAGAGATATGTTTATATGGACATTTTACTTTGTTTTGATGTCAAGAATCCTTCCCCAAAAGTTTGTAAAGATATGTCTGCATGATGTCTTGGAGTGTAGATTTAAGAGCGTCTGCTGTAAACTTTAAACTTAATAACTCACAAATAAAAGATTAACGGACATATGCTTATATGCAGAGAGAGAGAGAGAGAGGGTGCGATAGGTAAATTGTCAACATTTTATATTTGTAATTTTAGATGTCAATCTGAGGACAATGTAGAGGATTCTGAAAGAGTTGGATGAGTTTAATAATGATTACGAATGTGATTGGAGTGATCACTAGTGATGGCGACGTTATACCTCCATTCATCTTCCAACGGGGCCTCCACACGGAGGTCTACATCAAGTGCCTTGAGGAGGTAGACCTGCCCTGGGTGAAGAGGGTGGTTGCTGGAAGACGCTATGTCTGGCATCAAAACTTTGCACCATGCCACAGAAGGAGGAGAACCAAGTCATGACTGTCAAAAAATTTCTGCGGCCACATTACCCTTTACATCTGGCCACCTAACTCTTCAGGCTGCAACCCCCTTAATTATTATGTGTGGGGACAGTTAAGCAAGAGAGCAACAAAACCCCTTGTAACAACAAAGATGAACTGAAGACAAGGATTATGGTAGCGTTCACCAACTTAATCAAGGAGACCATCCAGAAGAGTTGCATGAGATTCTGAAGTTTTCTTAAGGTCGTGGTTGAAGTCTATGGCGATTTTAGTGATCAAATTTACGCTTTTGTATTTCAAAATATTTTTGTATAATTTTGGTAAATATATCAAATTTACTCTTTTGTATTTCAAAATATTTTTGTATAATTTTGATAAATATATCAAATTTACTCTTTTGTATTTCAAGATATTTTTGTATAATTTTGGTAAATATATCAAATTTACTCTTTTGTATTTCAAGATATTTTTGTATAATTTTGGTAAATATATCAAATTTACTCTTTTGTATTTTAAGATATTTTTGTATAATTTTGGTAAATATATCTGTTAAAATGCGATGTCTGTGTTATTTTCATTTTTGGTTTAGTCGACAATTTATCCATCGCAGCCTATATATATATATATATATATATATATATATATATATATATATATATTTGTGTGTGTGTAATCCGTCGGTCTTGAGAGACCATGGCTCTGCGTTTAAAGAGTTATGCCTCAGCTGCGGTTATCGGCGCAGCATCTGTTACGGTTGTACAGGTCCATATGGGAGTGACAGTCCCGATTGCAACGAATGCATATTATTTACGGAATATAAATGCATACATATACATACGCATCCATCCAATATAAAAGAAATGACAAAATATATGTACATAGAAAATACATATTAAAAGAAGATGAACAAACATACAAACGAAGAGTCATATACTTATACATACTTATTATACATTATGATATTATATAATATTATACATTGTAATAGGATATTAAATGCATAATATACATACTTATCATACATAATTAGGAATATACTTGTAGATATTATAAAAATTTATATTTATTTTTAATATCAAAGCTCTATTATTATAGCACTTAATGTGCAATATATATATATATATATATATACATATATATATATACATATATATATATATATATATATATATATATATACATATATATATATATATATATATATATATATATATATATATATATATATATATATATATACATATATATATATATATATATATATATATATATATATATATATATATATATCAAGAGAGAGAGAGAACACAGATCCGTTGTATCAATGTATTTAACAGAGCATATATCATTTTTAAAGCAAAAAACAAAATTACCTCAACATGAGTATAGTTTATTTCAAGCTGGTCTGAACCCAGCCGATTTCATCCCTTAATTAAGAGCTGAAGACGGCTGGTTTTAGACCAGCTTAAAATAGACTAAACTGATGTTGAGGTAATTTTGGCTTTTGCTGTATATATATATATATATATATATATATATATATATATATATATATTTGTGTGTGCGTGCGTGTATGTGTGTGTGTGTGTGCGTATGTGGACATTGAAATCAACACCTAGAGGCGACAGTCTATTTTATGCTAAATGCAATCGTCAGGCTACTGTTCACTTTTGTATTTATATACGCTCTATCCTTCAACCCATAAATATAACATACGTTAAAACTATATTTTATCATATATATATTTATGTGTGTGTTTGTATGTGCGTGACTCCAAAAGTGCAATACGTAAAGATTAAAATGCAAGCTTTAATTTCAGTTTTAATTCAAAGCTAATAGATTAAATTGAATATTTACAATGAGCAAAATTACTTTTATGTATTTCAAACTGCATTTAAGCTAATTATCAGTAAAATCTATAAATTCGTTCATATTGACAAAGATTAATTTAATTAAGGATTAATTTAGCATGGTTGTTTTTATGGCTACCATCTTGTATCGATAAAGGCATTCGCTTTGATAGTTAACAAAACTTGAATTAATATTGGTGTGTTTTTAGCATTTTCAGCTAATCATGTTCTGATGATTATTCTCAATAAGGAAATCGATAAAAGGGATTTTTTTATTTAGTCTGTATGTGAAACACAGTCTACAATTGCTTTTAAATAGCTACTCTTGAAAATAAAATGATAACTAAGTTTAATATTTATTTAAAAATGAAAAATATTTCTTAATTTTTCGTAATTATTCTTTAAATTTTCCTTTAATTTAAGTTTTAATTCCAAACTAATAGATTAAATTTAATATAACAATTATAAAATACTAACTACTGTCCAGATTGATACACACCTAGGAAGATTATTTGAAATTTCAAGTTGCTTACACTTTGCAGACGGGCGCACGCACGCGCGCGACGCAGACACACATGAACACATTATGCAAAAAAATTTACTCCAATGTAAAGTGTATATAAAAAAAAGAAATTGCAAAGTATAAGGAGTCAATAGCTTATACAGCCTGAGAAATGGACGATGTAATTCACTGAGTGTCTGTCTACGAAACGCTGGAGTCGGGATGCTGAAGATAATATCAATCAGCCAAGTCACAAAACAACTAATTCCATATACATATATATATATATATATATATATATATATATATATATATATATATATATATATATATATATATATATATGATGTTGTTTGAAATTTTCGTTATTTTTTTTTTTTTTTTTTTTTGTTATGGATAAAAATAGGTTTATATTTTACACTAATAATGGTATCCTGAATTTCCAGGAAGCGGTTCTATAAAGGCAGATATTCTTTAGGAACTTATTCTGTCTATTTTCTTTTCAATCTGAGAATGGAAGCAAATCTCGCTATAGAATTAAAAAGAATGAAGCCATTTTGATAATTTATTACGTTGGTGCAAAAATAATGACGTAATAATGTCGTTTTTTTTTACGTATTTTTTAACGTCAAAAAACGACATTATTACGTCATTATTTTTGTACCAACCTAATAATAAAAAAAAAAATCTAATTTATTAAGATATTTTTTTTATTTTAAAAAATGAAAAATTTTCTTAAATCTTTGGTATTAGTTTTTATTTCAAGACATTGGATTGAATTTAATACAACGGTTAAACATTGCTAACGCAGTGACACATGGCACAGTGGATAAAGGCGTTGGTTTGATCCAATGACAGGACCCGATGAGTGTGAGTTCAATTCCTGGTTAAGGCGGTGGAGAAATTGGAGATGGGAATTAACAGAAGATAACTGATAGAAGAAAGTGGAAAATATAATAAACAGCGGTCGAGAATAATATAAGCATACAAATATAATAAACGAAGTGTAGGTGGTCCGGAAAGAATTATCATTATTTCCATCCATTTGTCCTCATCATTTCGTTCGATATCCTAACCAGAAATACGCTGTCCATGTCTAATGGAGACCATTCGTCTCGTTCTTATTTTTAGTACTGCTCAGTTATTGCTTGCCTTGTTTCCAATGTTTCAAGTTCACATTGCCTAGCCCAAAGATTGAAATTAAGTTGTCATCGATTTCATGAAGCAACACTATAATCCAGTAGGCCATTGTCCTGGATCGGCAAGCTCCTAATGAAGGCCATGGATTATAATAGCCGAAAAAGGTGTGATAATAGCAAAACCGATGACATCAATTGTTCAAATGTAAATAATTTAAAAAAAAAAACACGAATTAATTATATTCCTCTTAAAACCTTGGTTCATGTGGTCTTTAAATTTTGAAAGAAAGCTCGATTGTTTTCACGTTACGTATCAATTATGAAAACCAAATTACACCTTCTTTTTCTAAGATAGGTTGATTTATTTCGTTTAGAGGAATAGCAACACTGCTTTGGGTTATTTAATGCAGAAATCTAAATATTTTGTACGTAATTTTATGCTTTCAATTACAGATATTTTGTAAATAATTTTATACTTTCAAACATGTTAGAAAGTATAAAATTATGTATTAGGTTGGTGCAAAAATAATGACGTTTTATGACGTATTTTTAAGGTCAAAAAACGACATTATTACGTCATTATTTTTGCACCAACCCAATAAATGTTTTATAGATATATTAGGTTGGTGCAAAAATAATGACGTAATAATGTCGTTTTTTGACCTTAAAAAATACGTCAAAAAACGACATTATTACGTCATTATTTTTGCAACCTAATATATCTATTTTGTAGATGATCTATTTTAGGCGTTATATGTTTTGGTATAAACCTATTTCTTTAAGGTAGGACATTATGTTTACGGTTTCAGTATTTTCAAATAGTTTTCTCATGTTGCTTTTCCTTGTATTATTTATGCACTTAGAGTGCATTCAGTTAAAATATGTTTCACTGTGAGTGCAGTTTGGCATATTGCATATGTTGGTTGATCTTTATTCTTCAGTAAGTATGAATGGGTGTGATATGTATGGCCCATATGTAGTTGAGTTAGCATTACTTTTACTGTTGCACCCCCAATACAAAGCCCAAGTGCTACTCAAAGAAGAAGGTTACTAAATGAGGGCATACAGGGAGAGAGTAAAAGGGGAATATTATGAGGATATATATGATTGCTATTGGTTGACCCTATACTAGTCAGTTAATTTTGTTTAGCAACATATCAACATCTCTATAGATCATTTAATGCCTAAATCTAATATTTTGTACGCAATTTCATGCTTTAAACTACAGATATTGTGTACATCATTTTATACTTTCAGGGTAAACGTATATTTTTAGATATATAGTTTGTAGATTATAAAATGTATTGCTGATAATTTTTAAATGTACTGCTAATAATTTCACTACAAAAATGCATTGTTGGTATTTTCTTATAAAAATGTATTGCTTGCAATTTTACTACAAAAACGTATCTTTATACTTTTTATTGTATTGATGGTCATTTTTCTATAAAAGCGTATTGTTAGTAATTTTATTATAAAAATAAACTGTTGATTTTTGTTTGGGTGTCCACTATTCGCCCATAGCGAGGTCCCTAATAGGTGCTACTACCCCGGGTCAGGCTGGACCTGAGAACAACAGCAATTAAGAAGTGGTTTCAAGCTTTTCAAGACCTTAATTCTTCCGATCAGAGAGAGAACTTGCTGCCGGATGTGGCTTATCGTCAGGCTTAGGACGACATTTTATAGGAACGATCTTCAGACTTTTCAGAATGAGAGTTGGGGAACATCATCTATTTTACACATTTTCGGGGGGGGGGGGGGTCAAATAAAAGTCAATTTTAAATGATTGAATAGAAAGTAAATGAACTGATGTTTGATTTTTAATCAGCGCGTTATACGAGAAGATGATTGGTGTGATATTTTAGCTCAATCTGAAGTGTTTCGTGTTTTATGGCCGGCAGATAATGTCTTGGAAGTCGGATCTCCCAAACGTCTCCCAGTTGATTAAATGTGAATGGAAGAATAAATAAATAGATAACGTTTGAAATCAAGTGACACTAAACCGGACATTGTTGATTTCCGGTTACTGGTTTATATTAAGACTCACTGGCTCTAACTCGGGCAGTTCAAATGCTGCCTGTTCGTATTGCCACCCAAGTGCCGTGATGTTGAGATGGACAGAGAGTTAGTAAGAGGAAGAGTCAGAAGTTGTCCTAAGCATCACCTACCTACTAATTCAGATCGAGAAGGTGAAGCTCTGAATAAAAAATGCTTATTTTATAATATTGGAAACAGTCCTCATTTCTCACCATTGCGTCTGTTATTAGGTTGGTGCAAAAATAATGACGTAATAATGTCGTTTTTTGACGTTAAAAAATACGTCAAGAAACGACATTATTACGTCATTATTTTTGCACCAGCCTAATATAAGTTTCCGTTACCTTGTGAACATTCAGAGGCTTTTTCTTCTTTTTTCTTTGTTTTTTTCGGGGTTTTTTTTGGTTTTTTTTCATTTTTTTTTTTTTTTCCATTTCGAGAATGGAGACGCAAAGTCGAGGTATCATTGTAAAGCGAGGGAAAAGAGCGTTAGTCTTATGCTTATAGTTATGATGAAGAAAAAAGAATTGTCTTTTAAAAATACCTTGTATGTTGTCTTTCCTTAAACAAGATATATCTACAAAGAATTATCAGTTGTTAATAATAATAAAAATTATGACAATTAAAGCGTCATAGCGTTCACTCCGAACTTTTGACCGCTAAATAGGAAGAACAGTATTTTTCACGGCTACTTCAGAAAATTAACTTCTGCCTTTTCTTGGTGGTTTTTAGAGAGGGCAAATAAATAGATTGTTATTTGAAGTTCAATTACGACGAACAAAACAATGAAATTTGATTTTCTATAATTAATTTTTGCTGTTAAAATTGTTAATTCTTTTCTCATTCAATTCCTTCTGTGAAAAGATGGTCCCCCATTCACTGTTATATAGGAGAACATTCTTTTTGCATAACAATTAAATATTCTTTACTTTATTTCCAATGAAATTTTCCTGTTTCTTTGTATAAATTCAGAGGACAAGCAAAGGATTGACATTGGATCTACAGAAGGACTATTTAAGAAATAAATATAATTAAAACGAAACAGTAGTATTGAAACAACTGTCTCTGAACTGCGACAATTGAAATCCTATATATTTACTTTTCTTTAACAAATGAAAGAAAGGAAATGATATTGGAGAAATTGGAACAGAATTCCGTCTTCGGTTCAATAACTATTATAAAATAATCAGCGACAACAAAAAATTCCTGTTGCTATTCGCTTCAGCCAAACATTTCGCAGCATCAATGACATCAGAAAGAAAAGAATAATAAAATACAGAAACGTGTTACAAATCACTCCAAGGAGTAATTTACCAATGATATAATTGGATAGTACTTATGTATTTTTAACGCATTTAACTATTTATAGATATAGCATAACATCGAAACACAAAAGTATAGAAAAAGTTCTAGAAGTCTCCACAAAGTTCTAGAAGTCTCCACAAAGTTCTAGAAGTCTCCACAAAGTTCTAGAAATTTCTAGTACTACTATACTGATATACAATTTTAAACTGAGTTAAACACTTCTTCATTATTTTTAACAAAAGTTCATCGTATTCTGATAAAGGAAAATTATTCATAATCTTACTTATTATAAAACGCAGATTGTGTGTGTGTATGTCTGTACGTTTATATATTGGATCGGATTTCCTACATTTTTCAACCGATTTCAACAAAACTTCACAGGACTACGTAAAATTACCTTACGGTGGTTCTGACAGCGCCAAAAATTGGAAAAAACACAATTGTTTTTGCACGAAATCAATTTGAAAACACGACTAAGAGGCATTAATGAAAGGGGGACAACTCATATCGAGTTATACTTATTAATATCGAGTTATCGAGTTATACTTATTACAAAACCCAGGTTGGTTGGTTGGTTGGTTGGTTGGTTGTGTGTGTGTGTGTGTGTGTGTGTGTGTGTGTGTTCATTTATATATGGGATCGGATTTCCTACATTTTTCAACCGATTTCAACAAAACTTCACTTTTTTTGGCAGGTAGTGTTTCTTATTGTCTTGCACACTTTTTTCTTTATTTTTACATTCAGAATGCTTTAAAAATTCCATTTACAAGACAATTGTTTATAATAAAATTCTATTCAATCGATAGACTCATAACGATTGAAAACAATGTTTTTTGTTTGAGTTTGGATTTGACCAATTCGTAAAAAAAAAGACATGCGTGTCCGTCAACCTTAAACAATAATCTTTGTCAATTTTATTTTTCAGTCTTTATGATGGTCGATACTTGATCTATCTCTTAGTTACATCTCCGGGCAACGCCGGGCTCTACTGCTAGTTTCTAATAAAATTCAGAATGTGTGGTTGACGCTGTCGTTATCGATGTGATACTGAAATCGGTAGACCCGATTTTTCTGCAGGACTGAGCGCTTGAATAATGCACGTTCATTGTTCTTTCTCTATCCGAGGGATTCAAAATTATCAAATTTGAACAGTTAATGCTGGTAAAGATGGTCTGATTAGTGCATTAATGACTGCCGGGGACAGTGGAAATTAATGTTTTGTTTTTTTTTTCACCCAAAGCAAGGCAATAAAGCCACTAAGACGCAAGAGGTTGCTGTGTGTTAGAGAATATGAGAAAAAAAGAAACGTATTAAGAAGAGAGGACAATAAATGTTGTGGCCTGTTTAGGGGCCAGAAGGAAAGACACGGAAGACGAAGGTAGGTCGAAAAAGTATATTGAAATAGTGTTAGTATTAGGTTGGTGCAAAAATAATGTCGTTTTTTACGTTAAAAAATACGTAATAAAAAACGACATTATTTTTGCACCAACATAATAATAATAAGTAGATTAGCACTGCGTCTACTACTCCACTCTCGCAGTTTGTATTTATGAGAGAAAGAAAAGTTCATTATACTATAACAGGGTTTACGACAACAATAAAAGAACAAGAGTTGAGAAGACTGAAGATAACGAGTGACATTGCATTTAAATTTTTAAAGATCTAAGATTGATTGAAAAATAGGCAATACAAAAATAAGTTCCGCAAGTGAGACGTGCGAGGGAAGAACCTGTTAATATAGAATTTACGATTACATCTAGTGATTTCAGTCATTTGCTGCCAATCTAGTGCTGTGCTTAAATTCATAAAGTCTGGGTACCATAGAGGAAAGTTCATCCGAATAATAATCATGAAAATATTTCTAGAAAAGATACAAAGAAGCTACGTTACGCCGCTGAGAAATTGACTGATGCCGAAATGCCAGGTTAGGATCAATAACATTGCAGATTCCTTGAATTTTATCAACAATCTCTCAATATATAGCGGGAGCGCCAGAGCAGGTGTGGCAGCAATATTGAAAGCAAAGACGAATGGTAGATTTATGAATATGCAAGATTGATTCTGTCGAGAAAAATTGTCTACCTAGACACAGTGAACCAACTTTTCTAGCTTCAGAATTAGAATTGGTTCAACATACTTTTTCCTCTTCACGTCAGTGGAAAACGTTAGTCTATGAAGGCGCAAAGAGACACTCTCATTGGAGGTTAGCATCAGCCATGCTGATGCAAAATAAAAAGGCTTCTTTTAGGTGATTAAAAAAGAACAGCTTAGTTTCGGAGATCTATGTAAAGTGTGATCTTAGATTGTTTTTTGTTGCTTTGTGTTTTTACAAATGTTATGGGACCTTACCCATAATAACATAATGGACTATTCCATACGTAATAAATACTGTGCCTCAAGAGGAAGCAGGGAGTTCAGTCCGAAGTAGGGCGACCGGCTGATCGGTTGAACTCTCTGCCTACGGGCGAGGAGGAACCCGAAGGAGGCTACGCCGAAAGGCGGAGTCTCTTTCGGGGTGGTAAACCGACCCTGAACCCGTTTATACGGGTTCAAAGGGCATATTTTTGGCCGAGCATACGGGATCGGAGATCCCACATTAAACCGGCCTTGTGCCACATGATGCCCTCGTGGGGGGGTTAATTAAATAACGTTCAGTCTGAAGTCTTGAGTGAAGTCCGTCAGGAGTCTGTCAGTCAGTCAGAGCGAGCGAGTCAGTCGAGTCAGAGGCAGTCCGAAACAGAGTCGCGTTCAGACAATTACTACTAAACCTTGATTGTTCGTACTAACACTTTCTACTTCTCTGTATATATTCCTGTTTGTAATATATCTGTGTTATTCCATATACGCCTTCGAGTTCTTCTTTATTGGTTCTACCTTGGACTATCACCGTAGTACAAGGGACCGGACCATAACAACAAAAAATGATCAGTTTAATGTCATGAAGCTTTTTCAGATCTTAGGTTTCTGGTTGGAACCCGGATGGAAATGCGTATACAACTTAAACCTAAAGAAAAATTAATAATAATAATAATAATAATAATAATAATAATAATAATAATAATAATAATGACCTTGATATCAAAAACAAGTTTAAGAAACTAAACCAAGATGTTACAAAGAAATACTTGGGAATTAATAAAGGAGACGGAATACAACATTGAATTACGAAGAAAAAGAGCTGAAAAGAATATTATAGGAGAGTGCGTTTGATACTAGAAAGCGAACTTAATGGGGCCAATAAAATGAAGGCTATTAACACCTCAGCTATACCTTTAGTAACATACAGCTTCAACATTATTAACTGGAAGTTGAATGACATTAAAAGATTGGATGCCGTGACCATAAAAATGATTACCCAAATGAGGATGCACCGCTCGAAATCAGATGTTGATAGACTGTATGTACCAAGAGCTTTATGAGGCTGAGGTCTAATCCAACTTGAATTAACTCTAAAAACTATTACAATCGGATTGGAAACCTAACTCACAAAAACCAATAACGCTCTCCTACATAAAGTAAAACACCAAATTAACAAAGAAGCTGCACTCTTCTATAAACAGAAATCGGAGCTTTGTGCCAAGTGAGAAAAGGAAAGAACAATTCTACTAAGAACCCGGTAGCATTAACATACAATTTGCCCAGAAGAACGAACTACTAGGAATATCTCATATACTAAGAAAAGTACTATCACTTAAATGACAATTCTCCTATAGGACCTAATGACCATAGTTTGGACCCGGCTCTACGTGTTACAAAGCAGGAAACATAACATACACAAATAATAATAATAATAATAATAATAATAATAATAATTCGTTGCCGAAAAGTAAAGGAATGGTAATAATAAATACTGGTAAACTGCCTTATCGTTCCTATTATATGTCAATGAATATATGTCTATATCTCTGACATGAGGTATTATGATTATTTACATTATTTACTTTATACACTGGGTCATGTGTTTGAGGACATGTGTGTATGAATTTCTGGGACTTATATAACTAATGTTTCAGCAACCTTTTTTAACAGTGCTCATATTGGTTAGATCTGGTGACTAGACACAAGGTACCAGACTACAGCAGTGGTGAACAAAAACACTTGGAGAGTTAAGTTAAAGGCAAATGACTGAGATATCGGGAAGATTCATGACACGTGGAACTAGAATAATCTACTCCGGAGGACGAAATAAAGGGTTCGGTTCCAAACACCTGAAAAAGGCCGAAATATTATGAATATGGCACTGAAGATGAGGATAACAGTCTAAATAATGTAAATGTTGATGAATGCTTTACAATTTCATTGCAGATGAAGAAGATCGAATCAACAGTGATTTGGTTTTACCAACGGATATCAAGATTGCCATTTTTTTCTTTTTTCTTTTTTTTATATAAAAATGATTAGTGGAAAATGTCATGAAACCATTTCTGACGTTCGATCTCTTCGTAAGAAATGTGTATACAACAGTAATAAAAAAATAATAATAACAACAACACAGGAAATATTTTCGAAAAGATTTTTAGTTGTCTTGATTTTTACAATTGCTCTTACCTAATCTGAAGGTGATGAGTTCAGAAATATATACCTAATCTGAAGATAATGATGAGTTCAGAAATCTTCTGTCACGTCAAGTGTTTTTGTTAAACAGGAATTTAACTTTTACTAAATAATGTCAAGTTCGTCATTACATATAATACTGAAATGTGAAACTAACACACATCAAATACGAGGGTCGCTCGGAAAGTCTCTAACCCTCACCCAGAGGGAGTTGAAGAAACAAGACAGTTTTTCACTATTTTTCGATTTTGGCATCAATGCACTTGGTCCAAAGATGCTTAATCTTTTTTTTTCTTTCTTTAATCGCTATCACGCCATGCAAGGCAATAAAGCCACTGAGATACAATGAGTTACAGGGTGTGGAAGAAGTAAGAAAAGAAACATTAATAATGAGCGGAAAGAGAAAAAAGTTTATCAGGACAGTACATAGAGATTGACATTGCATATAAATTTTTGCAGATTAAAGTTGGCTGGAAAGCATGGATCCGGAGGGGAGCTCCACAAACGGGAAGTATGAGAGAAGAAACTCTTAGCATAGAATTTACAGCTACATTTAGCCAACTCAACTGTAAATTGATGAGATCACGACGTATAAAAAAGACGCAGGGAGGCAACCTTACGGCGATGGGAATTTGACTGAAGCCGAGCCGCCAGATCAGGACCAATAATATTGCCGATTCTTCTTCGCATTGTATCAAGAAGCCCAAGGTAAATAGCAGGAGCACCGGACTATATGTGGCAGCAATATTCTAATCCTGGACGAATGGTAGACTTATATATTAGGTTGGTGCAAAAATAATGTCGGTTTTTGACGTATTTTTTAACATTAAAAACCGACGTTATTTTTGCACCAACCTAATATATGTAAGATAGATTCTGGAGAGAAAAATTGTCTCACCCGACACAGTGAACCGACTTTCTTGGCAGTTGACCTAGCAATGGATTCAATATAGTCTTCCAACTTCATGTCAGCTGAGAACGTTAGCCCGACAATATTCAAATAGGAAGGATACATAGAAACCCGAAAGTGCACAGGAGAGGGGAAAGATGTTTTTTTGAAAAACTGATCAAGGTATTTGGGATCGAAAAAAGGTTTTATAAATAGTGCTGGGGTGCAATGTAATGTCCAATCTCCAATATAGCGGTGAATATTAGACAATTTCCTCAAAGATGCACAAAATACTTGACGTGACAGAAATATGGTTCTAGCGACCAATGCTGAGAATACCATCGATAGAGCATGGGTATTATGAAATTATGGGTACGAGAAACAAAAAAGAAAGTGCTACTAACAATAAAAAACGACGGCAACATTAAAGTGTATTTTGTGTTTCAAATACAACATCGGTATTCGTTGCAATTTTGAATCTGTGTCTCATAACCTCTTACTTGGCACTGGCCAATTTGATTGGCTGAACCGATTATAAACAAGCGAGAAGTGGGAGAAAAGAAACTGTAAGCATAGAACTTACGGTTACATCTAGCCGACTCAACTGTAAATTGATGAGATCTCGGCGCCAGTCTAATACTGCGCTTAAATTCAGACAGTCTAGGTACCATAGATTATTGCAATCCCATCAATGAAGAAGATGGCGTCCTGGTCCTCGAAAAACTCCTTCTCATCATTCTTTCCAAAATAGCGACTACGCAGGTGGTATTTTAGTTTAGGAAACAGGAAGAAGTCAGATGAGGCTAAGTCTGGTGCGTGAGGATGATGGGATAGCAAATTCAAAGTTACAGTTGGTTGATTCAGCCACTGCAACCTGAGCAGTGTGCACGGGCGCGTTATCCTGGAGCCCTGAGCTTCCCACTGCGTTTCGACTAGATTGCATCCGTCAATTGTCTTAATTCTGACGCATAATACTCTCTATTAATGGTTTTCCCTTTTCCAGGTACTCTATTATGGTTATGTCTTCAGAATCCCAAACAAACAAAAGCCATCACGTTGCCAACAGACGCTACCTGCTTGAATTTCTTCGGGGTGGAGAACCAGTGTGTTTGCACTGTTTGCTTTGAATCTTTGATTCAAGTTCGAAATGGCGAACCCAAATCTGCGGTGGAAATTCTCGGTGTTCGGCCAGAGGTTCCCAGCCGTTTTGGCGTCATCGTCCACTTTCACATGGAAAACTTTCTACCGTCAACCTTTCTACCGCCCACCTTTCTACCGGCAATTTTGGTATGCTTTTGAATATTTTACTATACAGTAAATATTCAAAAGCATACCAAAATTGTTTAGTAAAAGTTTGTTACTGGTTCCTAAACTAACTTTATGATGTAGCAAAAATTATGCAAGGGAGGTAATAAATAACACGTGGCGTAATAAAGAACAAAAGAAAGCAAACTATTAGGTTTGTGCAAAAATAATATCGTTTTTTGACGTAGTTTTTAACGTCAAAAAACGATATTATTTTTGCACCAACCTAATAAACCATTGAAAACTATATATATAATTTAATTTTATGGTCAATGTTAGTTATATGGTTAGGGTTGGCATTTTAAATTTGACAAAAAATTAAACGATTTCATTTGTTTTGTTTCTTTTTTGCTTTTTTTTTAAAGTGAGATTCACCCTGTAAAAGGCCCGTGGGTCACTCGAGGTAGAGGGTTACAGTATATACAAATAGGTGCAGAAGATAACGGTTAACCATAGACTTGAACAGATTTTTTGTTCATATTTATAAAATTCAGAATATACACTACAAGCAACTAATAAAAATTCAGCGCATAGTTTTGTCGTTTTTGGTCTTCCATTATATGATTTATATCCGAAAAAAATGTTATTTCGTTTGAAGAATTATTTCAATGTTACTAAGCCTTCTCAAAACGATATAAAATGCTAAAATATTCATTGTTTATAGGGATATTTATATTTTATCCAGGAATATGACCCATTTATTTTCAATAAGCCTCCCGCTTTTTTATAGAGGCTTTTGCATATCTCCCTTGAATATTTTTCCCAAGTAACATATGTTGAAATACCTTGTTAACACTCAAAATCCTATATCGCCCAAAAAGATTTCCAATCGACCATTATCTGGCCAGTTGCTCATCTCCCACCCAACAGTTGAAATCACCCACCAGTGGGCGATATCGCCCAGGTTGGGAAACTTTGAACGCCATAGACGTGCAAAAAAAATACGCTACCTCATACGATTATAGATATACGTGCCTGGTAAAGTGTGAGGTTTGTTTTTATTTTCAAAAGAAAGTGACAGGCCTTCAAACTTGATCTAAAAAATCTTTCTACCTTCTTTCCGTAAATTTGTCCTTGTATGGTAGCAGTCGTTACGGTAGTCGGAGTAGGGTCCGAGAAATAATTTCGTTGATATCAAGGACACAAAGAAAAGGGAGGCGGTTTTCAATCATTTTAAGAATATTCGTGTGCATAGAATAGATAACAAAATTCTCCTTATGTACATTATTTATGTTCAGACTATTATTTTCATCTTTGTTGTTGTGATCACAACGTTTGGCCCTCTGGCCTTCATCAGGAGTCTGTCGATCCGGTTAACCTACACGGGACCCTTTATTTAATCTACGGTGGTAGACTGTTCTCAATCCACAGCCCATGTCTAGGGATATCTCCTCTAGTCCTTATTTTAGTACTGCTTAGTTATTTCTCGCCAGTTTCCACTGAGTTCAAATACACACTGCCCGACCCAGGGATGGAACACACAACTACTGTGTCACCAAATTCACAAACCAGCGCTTTGAGTGCATAACATAGATAATATAAAATGTTTTTCCTTATTTACACTATATAAATGCAAGCTATTGTATGCATCTGATTATTCCCTCCGGCCTTCTTCAGGAGTATATGAATCCGGGCAACCTACAGGGAATTCTGAACAGAACTCTTTATTTAATCTTGGCTGTAGACTCTTCTCGTTCTGCTGTCCATGTCTCGGGGTATCTCGTCTCGTTCTTATTTTTAGGTACTGTTCATTTATTGCACGCCATGTTCTCACTGAGTCCAAGTACGCATTGCCCGGCTCTAGGATTTAAACGCACAATCACGAACCAACGCTATTGTCCCGTATACAAGGACCGAGATTATAAGGGCGGAATGGTTGTGATAACAAGAACAAAGATGAGGACAATCAGTCATTTATGTGCCGTTCGTGATACACACTTAGACGATCATGTATCTTTCGATACATGACTGACAAGGCAGATTTTTCCCGCAGTAGGTTACCATTTCTTTCTGCGATAGACCAGTTGTCATCCAAGGCTATAGAACCTGGTTTGTCAGGCTATTTACCCATAGCTGGTTGGGTGGGGGGAGAAGAAGAGGTTTCATACCTTTCCCAAGGGTATTAGTACGTGAGTGAATGAAATGGATACGGCTGGAATTTGAACTCGGCTCTCCGATTTCTCAATCCGAGCGGCTATTCATTACTTCACCGTGCCTCGGTCTGTAAATAATGACGGCTCTTCATAGCAGAAATTTAGAGAGAAACATTTTTCCATTAATGAAAGTTTCCCCCACCTATTTTTTTATCTTTTGAAATTGAATTAATTTCATCTTTTATAGCATTTTTTCCTCTCCACTCAGAAGAATGATATTATTTTAATCACATATTTTGTCCATTCTGATTTTTCCAAATACTTTTTTTTCTCTTTTTATCTTGAAAAATATTTTTCATTATTTCTCTTCTTTCGTTCCTATTTTTTAACCAAAAAAGAACAGCGTCCTAATTTGCA
Organism: Acanthosepion lycidas; assembly: GCA_963932145.1. Classification (NCBI taxonomy): domain Eukaryota; kingdom Metazoa; phylum Mollusca; class Cephalopoda; order Sepiida; family Sepiidae; genus Acanthosepion; species Acanthosepion lycidas. The sequence continues at coordinate 53,127,743 of OZ010608.1, read as the reverse complement.
AAGTGCGTTGTAAAATAGTTGCAAGTGCAGAAGGAGCAAATTGAATGGAAACGAAATTGGAAGAGTAGACGATACTAAAAACAGAAGTCGTCGTTTTTGTTGCCGCCATCAGACATGATCGGTTGAGGTGAGGCAGCCATATTTTCGTGGAACTCACTTGGAAAATAGGTGGCAGCGAAATTTTGGGCTTCCTTTATCCGGACACGGCTGAATGAGGAAAACAGAAAAAAGAAAACATTTAAAATATTTTATTTTGATTCCATTTAATTTTTATTTATGGTAAAAAAAAAAAAGAAACGTCTGAGATAAATATAAGGAGTTGAGAGTCATGTAAAAGCAAAGGAAAGCCGTAATAAAATGGTGACAAAATACAAACTGGAAGAACAGAAACTAAGAAAGCAGAAGCTAAAATACTTTTGTTTCCAGGAGAGTGCAATCCCGCTAAAAAAAATTTTTGCTCTTGGAAAAACATAAAAACGATAGAAACTCTTATTGGAAACATGAAAGAACTCATTACGAGGGAGGCTGAAAAAGTCATGGGCTGACTATGAAAGAGTGATGCTAAAGCCGTAAAATCTTGCATGTATTAATTTCAGTACTTCTTACTAATAACTGCAGTTTTCTTCCAGGTAGACTGACATCTGACTGTTCAAAGAAGACTTTAAAAAAACTAGTAGCGACCTCTCTTGAAGAGGGATAAAATGCAGCACCATGATGTTATAAATTATCTGCGGAAAAAGAGTTTAGATCCCAAGGACATTCATTCTTACATGGTTGCTATAATAGGGGATGACGCTCCAGATTTATCAACAGGGCAAAAGTGAGCAACTGAATTTAGGAGTGGTAGGGAGAGTCTTGAAAATGATCCAAGGTCTGGACGTCCTGCAATTGCCGCCACCGAGGAAAGCATTGATCGTATTCGTCACATGGTTCTAATGACAGGTGATTGACCACAAATCAAATAGCGAAAGCTATTAATATATATCGCGAGAGAGTCGAGAATATTCTGCACAATGAACATGGCATGACGAAGGTTTCTGCTCGGTGGTTGCCTGATGATTGCTATGTCTTCTGAGAACTGATCAAAAAGCGCCCAGGTTAGTAATATTACAGGAACATCTGACATTGTTGAAAGCAGATCCAGCTGGATCCAATCCAGGACGAGCTTTGAGTTTATCACTTAAAGTCGCAATACGCAGTAGAAACAGCCCTCAAGATCATTTCATCTCCGGTGAAGGTGATTTCCTCAATTTTGGTGGATGTACAAGCATTTATGTTTATTGACTATCTTCAAAAGGGTCACACCGTCAATGGAGCGTACTATGCCAACTTGCTGAGGCAAGTACGGAGGGCTATCTAAACCAAACACACAGAAAAACCCAGCACATAAATCCTTGCTTTAGATGGCTGATGTGCGTGATTGCGGGTTTTAATTGCTTGATCATCCTCCCTAATCTCCGGATTATCATATGTTTCCGAAACAATCTCATGACGTCATATCTATGATGATTGACCAACAGGATGAGCAGTCAGCAGCCATGATACACCCTTAGACGATCATGTATCTTTTGAGGCAGATTTTTCCCGTAGTAGGTTGCCATTTCTTTCTTTAGATCAGTTGCCATCCAAGTCTATAGAATCCCGGCCTGTCCTGCTATTTACCCAGAGCTGGTGGGAGAAGAAGAGGAATCATCAGGTAATGGATTCGACTGGAGTTCGAACTCGGCTCTCCGATTCCTCAATCCTCTATCCATTACTCCACCGTGCTTACCTGGAAAGAAACGATGCAGTTATTAAGAAGAAGAATTGAAATTTATGCATGCGAGATGACACAGCTCTAGCTCACTCCATCATGAACTTTTCAGCCCACCCTTGTATTGTAGAGATAGTTCAAAACAATAGATATTTTATGTATATTATATTTTTTATCTTTTATTCTAATGTATCGATATCCTTTTGAAAATGTCGATGATCTGTGGATAAAAGTTGTTTAGTCCGAGTTTTCAAATCACGTCAGTGAATCAGCAGCATGAATGACAAAAGAAAATCGTGCAAAACTTCTTGAGTTTTGGGGGAAAAACTTCCATAAAAGTTCTGTTTTATAAATCAAAATAAATTGTTAAATGAAAATAACCCATCTCACCTACTTCACAGCCACACATTTTGTCAAGCGTCGTTTCCCCAGGAGGACGCATTTCCGGTAAACATTTATGGGAATAGCGAGCAAATGCTTGCCTGCTTGAATTCTCTTGTATACATCTTGAAAACTTTTTCCTTTCAATAGAAAGATATCGTCCGGTTCATACACCTACATGGTCTTTTGAACAGGAGTAGAGGTTTATCCCTTGTTTCATGTTTAGGACTGAGTTACCGGTTCTTTCTTCTAAGTTTTCTCATTTTATTTCACACACTTCACACCTTTAACCCCCTTGCGTCATAGTGATATAATCGCCTTGCTTGAGTGAAACGATTACACAGAAAAAGCAAACATATTGAGAAACAACTATTTTGTTATATAAAACCAGACTGAATTCAGAACAACATTCTCAGATGATATGAAGTGGAAAGACGATGCAAGCAACGTCAATTGTTATCTTCTGTCTTCCTGAATCCTGTTCACTGTTCAAACGAATTGAAGATGAAACGGGACTAAACACCTCAATTCAACTTAATTTTAATAATTTGAAGATGAAACGGGACTAAACACTTCAATTCAACTTAATTTTAATAATTGTTTGGATAGTTTCGGCTCTCGTTTTTGAAACATGAGAACTCTTATGTAGCAAAGGAATCATATTTTTAAACAAAAAATATTATAATGCATATATATATATATATATATATATATATATATATATATATATATATATATATATATATTATTAATAGAAACCTTCGTTGTATTGATTTGCAAATAAATAAGCCAATAATGGGAAAAAAGGTATAAAAAAAAGAAAGAACCAAGGACATGTATATTAACCGAAAATAATCGTCCAGCATAAGAGTTCAAGGGCCAAAGAAAGAAAACCCCGATGCGAGTACCCAAAACAACTAAATAAAGTGCTCAATACAATGAGTAGAGCAGACCTAGTAAACCGAGAGAGCCAGACAAACCTATCAATGTTTCACCTAAGCGGATCTGTGTTTTTCTTTTTTAACCCACCCACTCCCTCTTTCGTCAATTTTGAATAAACGGTATTCCCCGACCCTCTTGGTTGGTTGTTTTTTTTTTTGGGGGGGGGGGGGTTCTTGTTGTTTTTTTTTGTTGTTTTTTTTGGTCACGTGGTTATAGTTTTTTTTGTTTATTGACTATATATTGTTTTCTTTACCTTGTTAGCCATTCGCTTAGGTGAAACCTTGGTAGGTTTGTCTGGCTCTCTAGGTTTAACTATATATATATATATATATATATATATATATTGAAATAGATGAAGGCCGACCATTATTTCATATATTTTCTGCCTATACATTATTTTTATAGATATAATTTACTAGCAGTATTACCCGTCTTTGACTGGGGATTTTTGCCGTTTAATTGAAGCAGTTTAAGCTTTTACTCCACCCGAAAATCAATATCAGTAACAACATTTGGGGGGAACTGAGGCATATACCCAAATGGGGTCTTAACAATTTGAATAGGGTGTGGCCCTGAAAAGGGAACTGTATAATAATAAATAATATTCTTGTAATTAATTTAGACTATTTATTTTTATAAAGTTTTTATGAAATATATATATCCGAGAACACATAGTAAATAGTAAAACGTTGGTGAGAGTTATAATGGACAGGAAATAGTGGAGAGCCATTGTCGCCAACGATTTGAACTCAAAACCGGCACTGAAGAATTATCTATCAAAAAAAATAAATGTCATCGAAATTGGATGAAAACTGGAAATGCAACTCCAATCACACACAGACACACACACAGATGCACACATTGATTAAACAGTATTAATTATATTTATAGAACGGTAAATGTAATTAATACTGTTTAATTAAAAAAAATAGAGCATTTACTTAACTAAATTATATCTGTAAAAATAACGTATCAACAAAATATACATATATATATATATATATATATATATATATATATATATATATATATATATATATATATATATATTTGGTTGGATTGATGTGAGTTTGTGACCCTGGGTTTCACGCTTTTGCGATCGTTAGAGAAACTAATTAATTTTTTAAAAATTTTGGGTTTATGTAGATTGCGTGTATTGGTGTTATTATGGAAGTGGTGGGGGAAACGTCGTTGGGGTGTCATCGTGCTAATGCAAACATCGATGTATGTTCATACGCCCAATGAAGTACGCAGACACACATATATACTTGGTCGTCCGTCGACACTCATACATATATAAACATATATGGGCAGTTTCGGTCACAAATTCACATCAATCCAACTAAATATGTTAGCTCTATCTCTGATATTGAACGCTTTCTAATAAGTACTGCGCATATAATATATAAATAATTATATACATATACATATATATATATATATATATATATATATGTATATATATTTATATACACACACTTTTCACATATATATATATATATATATATATATATATATATATATATGTATATATATATATATATATATATATATATATATGAAGAAATATAGTCTTAAGGTGTGCTATATTTATGGGATAAAGTGCTCAATATCAGAGATAGAGCGTGTGTAAATATAAAAGTGAACATAGAAGTCAACACTTAGAGGCGACAGTCTGTTTCATGCTATATGACCTGACGATTGCATATAGCATGAAACAGACTGTCGCCTCTAAGTGTTGACTTCTATGTTCACTTTTATATTTATATATATATATATATATATATATATATATATGGCCTGACGATTGCATATAGCATGAAACAGACTGTCGCCTCTAAGTGTTGACTTCTATGTTCACTTTTATATTTATATATATATATATATATATATATATATATATATATATGGCCTGACGATTGCATATAGCATGAAACAGACTGTCGCCTCTAAGTGTTGACTTCTATGTTCACTTTTATATTTATATATATATATATATATATATATATATATATGGCCTGACGATTGCATATAGCATGAAACAGACTGTCGCCTCTAAGTGTTGACTTCTATGTTCACTTTTATATGTATATATATATATATATATATATATATATATATATATATATATATATATATATATATATTTCTAAAGAAGTAATGGATTTTTATTTATTAGTCCAATATATTTTTAGTACTTTTAAACATTATCTCGATACTATGTCACCACTAAAATAAAGAGAGTAAAAGGAAACCTGAAGAAAATTCTATGCAGCGTTGTTGTCCCGACTGAGGAATTGCTAGAATCCAGAGACGACAATTAACGCAACACTCTTTAAAATCAGTGTTCAATTTATTGGCCTGGGAGAGCAACTGTTGGCACAGGTGAGAAATGATTAAATATTTCTATATCCAGATCGAACCCTTCACCTAACCGCACACACACACATGGATCAATAAATTTATAACATGACATATTTATTAACAGAAATTTGATCTAAAAGTTTCACTCTGTATGGTGATCTATATTCAACACTGAGTTAATTCCGTTGACAAAGGTAGTCTTATGTTGAATCTGAAATATTTATTGGGAAGAATGAATGTCCTTTCAGCAGTAGGCACCTAAAGTTCTCCCTGACAAGCGCTAATAAATCAATGCATTTCTCTCTTGTTTCCATTCTAATTCTCCCTTTCCCACTTAGTCTCACTTCCTCTCCCTTCATCTCTCGCCTATCACCGCTCTCTCTTCCACTCCCTTCTTCTCTCGCCTATCACCGCTTACTCTTTCTTTTCTTATTCTCTCTTTCCCTCCTATTCTCTCTGCAATTTTCTTTTTATCTCGCTCCTTCTCTCTCCTACCATCGCTTACTCTTTTTCAATCTCTTATTCTCTCTTTTCCTCATATCCTCTTTCCAATACTCTCTTTCTCTCCATGCTTCTCTCGCCTTTCATCGGTTATTCTTTCTCTGTCTTCTTCTCTCTTTCCCTCCTATTTTCTTTTCAATTCTCTCTTCCTGTCCCTCCCGCCTACCATCGTTTATTCTTTCTCTCTTTTATTCTCTCTCTCCCTATTATTGTCTCTTTATGTCTCTCTCTCTCTCTTCCCCTCCTTATTTCTCCAATCATTGCTTACTCTTTCTCTCTTTCTTCTTCTCTCTTTCCCTCCTATTTTCTCTTCAACTCTCTCTTTCTCTCCGCCCTTCTCTCGCTTATCATCGGTTACTCTCTCTCTCTTTTTCTCACTATCTCTCAAATTGTCTCCTTTCATCTCTTTCTTTCCCCATTTTCATTTTTCTTTCCTACTCTCTCTCTCTTATTCATCTTTCTTTTCATCTTACTAAACCCCTACTATTTTTCTCTTTCTTTCTTGTATTCTCTCTTTTTCCCTAATTCTCTCCCCATTCTCTCTTATATTCTCTCTCTCTTATTCTCTTTCTCCTCTTGTCACTCCTCTCTTATTTGTCTCTCCTATTCTCTCTTTCCATTTCTGTCTCTCTTTCTCCCCCTTATACTCTCTCTATTTCTCTATATCATTTTATTTCTCCTATTCCCTCTCCTTTTCTCAATTTTCCTACATCTCTCTTTTTCTTTCCCTCTTTCTCTCTTATTCTCCCTTTTTCCATTTATTTCCCTCTTGTTCTCTATTTCTCACTCCTGTTCTCTCTTTCTCTCTCATATTCTCTTTTTTCCAATTACTTCTATAGTATTCTCTCTGTCTCTCTCCTATTCTTTATTTCTCTCTACTTCACCTTGCGTATCCCATGACCCCTCTACCCCACCTCTCAACTACTCACTTTTGGCTATAGCCAGGTACGGAATATTGTAACAGAATTTTTAATCAATTGACCGAGATTCCGATTGTAGTAGCTTGTGTTAACTTCGTACTAAAACCCTCGGGAAAGGCATGGATCCGTCTCTCCCAATAGGTCATGTCGGGGCTTTATTGTTTTCTTCCCGGGATCCACCGCAGGACAATTAATAGGACAGTTGTAGCTTTCAGCCGTGTGAGACAGGTCAATGAAAAGAAGACAATCATGAAACATCTAAAATTCTATGAACCGAGCGAGTAAGCAACAAAGATTTCTTCAAGAAAATGCAGTTGCCATTTTCTTGAAAAGGCTTTTAAGCTGCAGAGGGCTGTTGATTAGGCCTTCATCACAATGAGTACGAAGAAACAGATGCGATAGGCAACTATAAACTACAGAAGAACTCAAAATTGATCGCCGCATTTAAGTATTCCATTTATATTTAAGCCTACCTATTGTGAGACCGGAAACAACCTACACAATAGACTCTTCCAGGCCTATATTAAGTAGGCGACATAGCACTCTACAGGAGAGTGATAGAGAGTGACAAAGAGAGACAGTGAGACTCTCGTACGACTACCAGTTGGACAGTAACATATAGTAAGCTCTGCTTACACTATCTCTGTAACCTGTTGTTAATATATATTTCTTACTTCTAATCCGTGTTCCGTGTTTTACTTCTGTGAGCCCAACTTTGGCACCCACATCAGTGGCGACGAGGATTCTAGAAACGCACATCAGTGGCAACGAAGGATTCTAGAAACGCACTCACGGCGAAACCTAAATACCTTACCAATCCCACATCTGAGTCGACGAAGAATTCTAGAAACGCATTCACGTCGAAAAATCGCAATACCTTGCCAGTCCCACAACAGTGGCGACAGAGAAGATTCGAGAATTTCGTTCTCACCATATCAATAGCGACAGTACTCGAAAAATACACAAACTCCACGCGTTCCCACAGCAGTGTTGAACGTGAAATTAAGCTGGTATTAATACATTAGCTATTTAAAAGCTAAACACCCAGCGTCTACATATATTCCAATACCAAACGCCATTGACAAACTAGCGATTCGACATCTACAGAATATTAAAGTCTGTCCAATACGAGAACGATTTATACACACCCACACACACAGAAAAAAAAAGTTGTTCGTAAAAAAACTAACAACACAAGATCAAGTACTACCATTCTACTCAAGTTTTCCGAAAAAACTATCGAAAAATTTTTTATGTAACTGAGTTGAACTCGGGCATAAAATTATTCTCCCCTCAAATTCACTGAGGTGAGTTTTCTTTCTTTTTTTGTACCTCTATAAAAAAAAATACATAAGTGTTGTAAAAAATTATTCAATTACGTTAAAATTAACGGAACCACGGAAAAAAAGCTAAACACACATAATTAGTTTAGTTTAACTATTGTCTGTCCATATTTTTTCTCTGTAAAAGAAAAAAAAAAGGAACAAAAATCTATCAAGATTTTTTTGTGTACCTCCTCTTAGTACACGTGTTCCAAAGCAAAAAAAAAAGCGCCGTCATTTTTAAATATGGAAGATTTGCAAAAAGTAATGGCCCAGATGTTAAAACTAAATTTGGACCAGCAACAAAAATCAGAAGAAAGACAACAACAACTATTTTTGGATTTACATAAACAGCAAATGGAATTCCAAAAAATTACGCTTCAGAATGCTTAACTACAACAGAAACAACTTAAAGAATCACTCGTAAATGCATTAAAAGGCTTAAACTCTGAAAAAGATACAATATTCTCCCAGAGTACAATTTACAATTTAATAGAAACCTTTGAATACGTACCAGAGGAAGACAAAACGTTCCAGGCTTTTTACAGGCGCTACGAAGATATTTTCAACGTAGACTGTGAACAATGGCCCAGTAAAAAAAAAGGTACGTCTTCTATTGAGAAAACTGGGAACTACAGAACATAGCAGGTCCGTAGACTTCATACTACCCAAGAAAACGACTGTCTTGGATTTTTCAGAAACGATTAAGCTCCTATCGGAATTATTCGGGCCTAACACAACCTTGTTCCACAAACGTTGGAAATGTCTGAACACAGTCAAAGACAACCAGCGAGATTTTCTAACGTTTGCAGCATCGGTGAACAAGCTATGTAATGATTTTAAACTAGCCGAACTGACTGCCGATGATTTTAAGTGCTTAATTTTCGCACAAGGTCTAGTATCTGCAGAACACACCGAAGTCAGACGACGGGTACTGACCAAGCTTGAGAACGAACAATGATTGACTCTCCAAAAACTGGCAGAGGACTGTAAAACAGTAATATCTGTAAAGCGTGACTCAAACACTATCAAGGAATCAGGTGTGACTCTGATTAATAAAATCAGAAGTAAGTCTACCTCCTATTCCCCTCAAAAAGACAAAAGGCAAATCTCATGTCCTAAATCCCGCAGTAACCAAAACCCAAATAAGTTAAAGAAACCGCCTGGACCATGTTACCATTGTAGTAAATGGCATTGGATGAAATTCTGCCCAGTTAAGAACAAAAAATATTGCAAAAATTGCAATAAAAGTAGTCATACGTTAACTTCGTGCTGGTACGCCAACAGAACGAGAAAACCCAAAAATAAAATTAGGCAAGCTCAATCTGACAATATTGTCGATAGGAATTTAAGAAAATATGTAACTGTGGATATTTTCAATAAGTCCATTAAATTCCAGCTTGACTCGGGTTCGGATATTTCAACTATTAACTGGTGTACTTGGCGAAAATTGAACAAGCCGACCTTATTAAAACGGATAAAACAGCAAAATCCGTAACTGGCGAAAATATTCACATTTTAGGCGAGTAAACACTAAATAAAGTTACCAAAAAGCCCAAAGCCGACGTATTAAAAACTTCAGACAACTTATTTGGAACTGATTGGATAGAAAAATTCAATCTTTGGGATTGCCCAATGAGTACATTTTGTCGCAAGATACAAAGTACAACGTCCAATTTGGTAAATCTAAAAAAGGAACTCAAACAACAATTTCCCCTAGTTTTTTTATGGCGGCCTTGGGAAATGTACTAAAATGAAAGCTAAGTTCAAGGTGAAGGACGGTGCACAACCGGTATTCAAAAAGAAACGGAATGTCCCTTTCGCTGCTCTAGAGCAAATCAATAAAGAGTTAGATAGACTCGAACAAGCAGGTATTCTGTCAAAAACAGATTTCAGCGAGTGGGCAGCACCTACGGTCTACGTAAAAAAGAAGTCCAATCAAATACGAGTATGCGCAGATTTTTCCACATGGTTAAACGATGCCTTGCAAGATCACCACTATCCTCTCCGAAGCCCTGAAGAAATTCTCAATAAACTCAATGGTGGAAAAACTTTTCTAAAATTGACCTCTCCGACGCATACTTTCAGATAGAGGTGGAAGAAGAAAGTTCCAAATTTCTCTGCATAAACAGCCATAGAGGGTTGTACAAATACAACAGGCTGGCTTTTGGAGTAAAGGTTGCGCCTGCAATTTTCCAACAGGTCATGGACGCCATGCTGGGAGACCTTGACTACGCAACAGCCTATTTGGCTGAGCACCGGAACCATATAATAAACGTATTCGAAAAGATACAAGAATACGAATTTAAGGTTAAGGGGGGAAAAGTGTGACTTTTTCTTACCAGAGATTAAATACTTAAGACACATTATAAATAAAGATGGTCGTCGGCCGGATCCAGAAAGAGCCAACGCGATCAGAAACATGCCGGCCCCAGATAACGTTCAAGCGTTACAAGGCTTCCTCGGCCTAGCTAATTTTTACCAAGGGTTCATTAAGAACATGTAAAATTTGAGAGGGCCTCTCAACCAACTTTTAAAAAAGGACAAAATCCATGGTCATGGACCCCGGAATGCCAAGACGCATTTGAGAAGATCAAGGAAACTCTTGCTTCAGACCTCTCCCTCACACATTTCGACCCTAGTCTCGACATCATAGTCGCAAGTGATGCAAGCTCGTATAGCATAGGTGCTTGCATATTACATAAACTGTCAGACGGTTCGCGAAAAGCTGTGGCTCACGCATCAAGATCTCTACTTCCAGCTGAGAAACAATAAATCCCATGAGGAAAAAGTATTAAGTTTTATTTTTTCTCTCCGTTTCAAAAAGAAAATTCTTTGGAAGGGGGGTATTGTGAGACCGGAAACTACCTACACAATACACTCTTCCAGGCCTATATTAAGTAGGCGACATAGCACTCTACAGGAGAGTGATGGTGAGTGACAGTGAGAGTCTAGTACGACTACCAGTTGGACACTAACATATAGTAAGCTCTGCTTACACTATCTCCGTAACCTGTTGTTAATATATCTTTCTTACTTCTAATCCGTGTTCCGTGTTTTACTTCTGTGGGCCCAACTTTGGCACCCACATCACTACCTATTAAAATTTCAACGATAATTCTTCTGCCGACACTTAATTTAAAGGTAATTTGATGTACATAGGTCCTTACTTTCCATACAAATTAGAATGTCTGACGCTCAACTTCTCGAGAGCCCCTCACTGCGGCTGCTCGATCTCACATTGTCTGCTGACCCAAGATGGAACAAATACACTGAGTCAATTGCTTCGTCCACCGCAAGGAAAGTTGGCTCCCTGTACCGCGCCAGGAAATTTTTCTCCCCGGAATCGATCGTTCAAATCTACAAATCAACAATTCGCCCTTACATGGAGCATTGCTGCCATCTATGGTCTGGAGCCCCTTCTGTTTGCATCGGGGTTCTTGATAATATCCAGAGACGTATATGCAATGTAATTGGCCCTGGTCTGGCATCTCGTCTGCAGTCGCTCTCTCACAGACGCGCCGTCGCCTCTCTCTTTCTTTTTTACAAATACTTTCATGGTAATTGCTCCGATGAGCTGCTTTCTCTGGTTTCCAGACTCCATGAATTCAAACGCCCTTCGAGGCTGGCACCCCGCTCTCACCCTTTCACTGTTGAAACTGTTAAATGTAGCCGTCTCTTCTACTCCAATAGCTTCATATCTCGCATCTTTCGACTGTAGAACTCTCTTCCCTTTTCCTGTTTCCCTGATAGCTATAATCTCCAATTATTCAAATGTAATGTCAATAGGCATCTCCATTTTCCTTGATCTATCTACTATCTTTCTCCCCATCCTTTCCTCTGTCACTACTATCTGCTCTCGCTCTAAATCCTCTGTAACCCCTTGCGTGCTGGTGGATTCCCGCCTTGCTTGGGGTGAAATGCTTAAAAAAAAAAGTTATGAAAATTGAATTCGTACAAAAAATCGTCGCAAAAAATCACGAAATGAAAAGTTGGGAATCCAGAATTTCAGTATTGCGACTCCGGCCTTTTTTAATTTGCTCTCGAAGTCCACCTGATTCTAAAATGGTATGATATGTTGGGTAACGGCCTCTAGGAGTAAAGGTGAAAGCACAGACAATTTTATTTTGAAAAACTGTAATTTGAGAACAGTAATTTTTTTTTATTTGAACATGAGCTATTGAAAATTAGAGAGTTGTGCCCCTTTAATTGATTTTATCAGTAGAAGCCAAGATGGCAGAATCCGAAAACAATCGCAATAATAAAAACTTGGGAATCAAAAATTCCTGGATTGCATATCCGGATCCGCCCCGGAATGTTTTTAATTTGCCCACAGAGTCAACCTGATTAGTATATGTTGGGCTACGGCTTGTAGGGGTGAAGTTGAAAAATTATGACACAGTGACACACTGACATTCATATTTATTATATAGATAATACTACTATTTTACTATTTATTATGCAGTGTAACCCGGATATAAGAGATTTGTCGGGACCGGATAGTAAGTATCTTATATCCGGGTTTCTCTTATAACCGGGTTTGGTCTAATTTATATACATTAACACAGGCTCTAATTTGGGACCAGAGAAAATCTATCTTATATCCGGGTTTCTCTTATATCCGGGTCTCTTATATCCGGGTTACACTGTACAACAAATTAGCACATATTTCAACACAACCACAGTAAAAGAAACAAATTTTTTAATAACCAGCATTGTAAGAATAAAAGAATCAAAATAAATATGAGTTTTTCATATTGATATCATTTCAGTTTATGAAACTATTTAGATGTTCTAACATCTAAAGAATTAAAATCACTGCTTTATAAAAATGTCTAAATATTCTGAACTAAAAAAAAGGTGGGGTTGAGGGGCTGACTATTGGTAAGGCAAAGATGGTATGCACGCTCATCATTTTGAACTTGAATCAACCGTACTTATGCCAATAATACTAAGTAAAGATTACATTCCCTCAGCGACTGAACTGAGAACTGATGTTGGCAATTAAAAAGTTAAATAAAATAAATGAAATGTTAAGAAATTTGGATCAGGTTCAAAATTCAACCCCACCCCCAACCCCAACGCCATCAGAGTCAGAATTTTTCTCTCCAAAAGAAAATATATTAAATAATCCCAATGAACCAAGCAAATAATATATTAATTACACCAAGCCTAAATAGAGCCGATTGAACAGAAATATATAACCGCTACTAGTATCTATCGAATACTGTTGCTATATTTGGTCTGGTGTTCGTGCTATTCATCTCGAGGTTCTTGACAAAATCCAAAGAAGGATCTGCAATGTAATTGATCCTGATTTGGCATCTCGATTTCAGTCACCGACGTGATGTAGCTTCCCTCTGTCTTTTCTACAAACATTTTGCAGGGCAACTGCTCTGACCAGCTTTGTTTTAACTGGTGCCCCGGCTACATGAATTTAAGCGTGATACTAGATTGGCATCTGGGTTCCACACTTTGTATCCGCCACTTCTACTCAAATAGTTTCTTTTCACGCATTCCCACCTGTGGAACTCTCTTCCGTTTAATTGCTTCTCTGAAAACTACAATCTTCAAAAATTTAAATGCAATGTCGATCGCCATTTGAACGTCTATCGCCATTGAATCCCGTTCAGTTTTTTGTTCTTTCCTCCATCCTTAATTGCAAAGCAATAAAAATTAATATGGTCTTGCATGCAACGATGGTTAAAACCGGGAGGGAATTGTCTCAAATGCACGGAATCTCTGAAATTAGAGACCTGTAAAAGGCACAAAGATGGGTATACTTGGAGCATGTGCTTCATAGAAAAAAGATAGCAATATCAGAACGGGATCTTTTTTTAATAGGTTTGACATTTCTTTAAAAGATATTAGAGTTTAAGTAAATCTTATATTGAAATTCATAACATCAATCTGAGAGATGAGCACGGTGACCATGAACTAAGGTCAAGCTGAATGTTGGACAGCTTCAGGCTCAGATCACTTCGTTCTTCGAGGTCCAGGCGACTCTTCTTCTTACTGGGGATTGCGTTCGCATGGCTGAAGTCAGTTTCCACCATGTACGAGCTGAGAAATTCCAGACGGAATGATTTGGTAGCTGCTGTAAGATTTGAGTACTTGATACTTTTGAGTACAACATCGATAATACACTAACTCAAATTTAGTTTAGTATCACCAACACCCATTCGACCCCTTCACTATCATCGACCTTCTGGAACTCCTCACGGAGGGATTATTAAATCGACCCCTTGTGTAGAGGTTTATCGTAATTGTAAACAGTTGACGTCAAAGTTCAGTTTCTAAACTTAGTGTCTAGCTAGTGAGGCTTGTTAAAAACTGACTGAAAAAAAAACACTTGTAACACAATGACTCTTCTTCTTTTGTGCCTCGTCTCTTCAGGATGATCAGGGCTCTCTACAACTTCTTTCTTCGTAGCTCTTAGATTTTCTAATGACCATCATTCCCAGTCCCTGTTCTGCCCTCCATTTGCAAAAGATCGTTAGGTAGATTGCACGCTGTTTTTCTTGCCTTCGATATGCCCTGTGAGTATCAAATTCTCCAGTCACTCAACATTTTAACTGTCACATTCAAGTGTCTTTTTAATTCACCCCAGGCAAAGCAATAAAGCCACTAAGACGCAAGGGGTTGCTAAGTGTGAGAAAATATGAGAAAAAGAAAACATTATTAAATAGGGAGAACAATAATAGAGAACTGGAATTAAAAAGACAGAAGATAACGGATGGCTTTGTATTCAATTTTTGGAAAATCAAAGTTGACAGAAAAACAAGCCGGAATAGAATTCCACAAGCGATAAGTGCGAGAGAAGAAACTGCCAACATAGAACTTACGGTTATACCTAGCCATTTCAACTGTAACATGATGAAATCTTGCCTAGTATTCCGCTTGAACTGAACAGGTATGGAAAATGGAGAGCTCACCAGAACAATGATCATGAAAATATGAAGGAAGCTACTTTTCAGCAGTGGAAAGTGACTGAATCTGATATTCTCGATAAGGACCAATAATATTTCATTTTTTTTTTTTTTTTTTTTTGTATTTTATCAAGATAGAACCACGTCGCTTTTGCCTCAAGTCTCTTCTTAATCTGCGAGGAAATTGTCTATATATTGACTTTACATTATGTAGACTGACAGACTGTCATGACCAAATTGTAACAAAGCTAGAAGCAAGTCGACAACAGTATATTGGCTCTCTTCGACTCGGGGGGTAATTTCTAAATATCACTTTCTTTGCATTAAAATCCATGCAGTTCTTTTGTTCATACGAATTCAATGAAGTCATATTGAGGTCAGCGGCAGAATCAATAGCCACACACAAACACACATATATGCACACATATTCACACATATTCACACACGCGCATCTATCCCTACATACGCACACTTGATCGCATGCCTCAAAATGAATATAGATTGTGTTGCGACAAATTCGGGTTGAATTGTCGAGGTCTTTAAAATCAGCATACTATTTATTGGACTGGGAGAGCAACTGTTGGCACAGGTGGGAAAATGATAACTCCCTTTGCGTACAGATCGACCACACCTAACCACACCCACACGCACTCATATATAGAAACATGAATCAATATGTTCATAGCCTGAAACGTAGATACTATTTGAATTTTTATCAGAAACTTTCAGTTTAGAGTTCCATATATGTCATTTCTGGTTCTATCATTATAATTATTTACACTATTTACCTTCGGAGTATTATCCTCATCGTTGTTGTTATTATCACAACGTTAGAGGCATATGGAACTGAGTACGTTTACAGGAAATTCCGAAATTAATTTATTTAATCTACGACGTTGTGTAGAATAAATACCCTTCTTCATTCTAAGAGCCACTCAAGGTAGAGGGTTACTGAAGGAGGATGTTGTATAATCAATAAGAATAAGAGAGCATATGTGGCAGAGATAACGATTAATCCTAGACTTCAAGAGGTTAAGATTGTAGTGATTTGGAAAGTGTTATGGGGTCCACCCCTTTTTCATACAAGTTGACTCGCCCAGTGTGTACTTGTACTGCTGCCGGTGAATACCCGAAGGTAGGAGTGAGACGATGAGAGTGTGAGGTAACCGCTTTGTAGGAGTCACAGTTGCGAGCACGTAGACTCAGAAGGAAGTCATACTTCGATACTGAATTTCCTAGACTGTATATATATTATTATTGCTACTAACCGCATTTCTGGATCTACTAACCGTATTACCAATTGTATTATTGCGTCAATACATTTATTTGCTATATTTCATTCCTGCGTTTGACATTCATTTTGAGACCGGGTTTCATCTCGGAATCCACAACAGAAAGCATTCTCTTGGGAGACGGTTCCGCAAAGTAGATGTCCTCAGAAAGAAATCTGCAAGGAATCTCTTCTTTACCTAATCGGACGCGTGTCACGCGTGCGACAAAAGAATCAAGAAGCAAAGAGAACAAAAAGAAAAGCAACTAATTTTTATAGTAAACAAAAAAAAATGTTTTTTTTTACAATTTTAGTGATTTGGTCAGTGGCGAAAAAGGAAAAAATATAAATGCTTACTGACAAGTAGTTAGAAATACTTCAACTCCAGTCGGGAGTTTCTGGGTTTTTTCTCACATGGTATAGTTTACTTGCAGATTTCTACAACAACCGACTTTGCCAAGCAACTCGTTTAATTTTGGCGCCAAACAACGAATACGAATACCCGGATGAAGATTTTCATTTGACAACATCAAAGAGTTCTTTGAAGTTTTGATCTTAGTTCCAGTACTCAAAGTTTCATTTGTTAAACATATGTGGTTCAGTCGACTGTGTGTATGTGACATGGCGGTCCTTAGCTTTAAATGTTTGACTTAACCAGAATATCTTCGCATCAACTTCCCCCACGAATTTATATTTTCATTCAATACAAGAAATATATACCCGTTCAACAAACGAAACAACGTCGCTACAAACCGATGACTACGGAAATAAACTTGTAATTTAAAGATATTAAGAGTTTTTCAAAGAAAAACGTTGTCAGTCCCCTGTTTATCAAGAGTAAGAGGTTCGTAGTTATTTGAAAAATTATTTTTCCCCACTTTTATGAGTTATCTTAAACCTGGCTTTGTATTAGGTTGGTGCGAAAATAATGACGTAATAATGTCGTTTTTTGACGTATTTTTTAACGTCAAAAAACCACATTATTACGTCATTATTTTTGCACCAACCTAATATATAAGCCTAAATATGTATATATGTATGTACGTATGTATATATGCATGTATGTATGTATGTACGTACGTATGTGCACGTGAACGTTCGCTTTCTGACCATGAGACCCGGGTTCGAATCTCACTACGGATGACTTGGCAGGAAGGAGACTTCCTGATGTTATCGGTCTGGAGGGGGGGGGGAATCCCAGCAGGCGGCACCTGTGGAAAGTACCAGAAAACTATACCACGTGAGTGAAATTGGGTAGACGGAACACTTGGGGTCCGTTGATAGCTGTGCTAGCACAATCATAAGTCAATGTGACCGAGGGTTTGAGTGTGCTGGCCTTGTTCAGATTGTTGCTAGATTCACGTTAAACCATAGGTATGCTCTGTGGGTGTTGAACGAACACAAATGTGCCTGAACGAGCGTCTGCAATAGGGATTAGCTAGCGTCTGCAATAATTATTGGCTAGCCGCCCTAATAGACAGGTATCTTCGAATACGAGTGGCTAGCTATTGCTAGCTATTGTCTGTATATATATATATATATATATATATATATATATATATATGTGTGTGTGTGTGCATGTATGTATTTGTATATATGTATGTGTATATATGTATGCATTATATATATATATATATATATATATATATATATATATATATATATATATAATAAGTCTATGTGTTGAATTCGCTCTTAAAATATTTTACCTCAAGCCGTTACAAGTAGTAAACCTTCTTAATTTACTTCTATGTAACATTTCCTTTCAGATTTTGAAGGATCATCGCTCTCCACAACTTCCTGTTCTTTGTAGCACTTAGTAAAGTTTTCTTTTTTGCTGCCTCTTCTAATCTTTGTTTTGACAACCATATCAGATTTGCCAAGCTCTAATTATATATCCTAGAAATGTCAACTGCCGCTTTCCGATGCTACGTAAAATTGTACCTTATGTCTTCATTTTCTCTAAAACTTCGTCATTGCTCACAAGTTCAATTCTCAGCATCCTTCTGTAGAACCAAATTTCAGTTGCCTCAGATCTCTTCTCGATCTGTGATGAGATGGACCAGTATTCACTAACGTATCGGCATCAGTATTCTTTTCGTTGCAATCTAACGACATTCTTCTGTTTCTTAATAATGTTGCTTACCATTATCATCCCTTTTGCTAACAAGCATACATTCTCTCTTTTAAGATTTGAACTCCTTCTGTCTCGCTTTCCTTCACTATATTCAGTAGGAGTTATTGTAGTTTCCTTTCTACATCTGCTATCAACACTATGTCATCTGAATGTCGAATGTTGTTAAGACTGTGGCCGCCAACAATGAATCCTGGTAGGACTTCTAATTCTCTCAGAATTGCTTTACTGATTGAATAAGTCCGGTGAGACAATAGATCCTTGTTTTATGCCCCTTTCTATTTATTTATTTATTTTATTTTATTTTATTTTTATTTTTATTTTATTTTATTTTATTTGCATATTCATTAAATTAATTTTCTATCCTCAAGCAGGCCGTTTGTTCCCAGTATAAGTTCAGGAGGAGGCACGGTGGCGTAATGGATAGCTGCTCGGATTGAGGAATCAGAGAGCGGAGTTCGAATTCCAGTCAAATACCGTTGTGCTAATATTCTTGGGAAAGGTATGAATCCTCTTCTTCTCCCACCAGCTATGGGTAAATAGCAGGACAGACCGGGTTCTATAGCCCTGGATGGCAACTGGCCTACCACAGAAAGGTAACCTACTGCGGAAAAATCTGCCTCGTCAGTCGTGTATCGAAAGATACATGATCGCATGGCATATAACTGACTAAATTTCAGGATTATTCTAATATACTTCCCAAATAAATAAGGTTTACCTAGCAGTTCAAACAGTTCTTTGTGATATACTTTACTGAACGCTTTGACGTTGCAATATGATCAGTCTGCTAATGCACCACTCGACCAGAAAAAAAAATGTTTAAAAATTCCCATCACTATAAGTTAATGACGAATGTTTCTTTTATGGAATCGGACAATTTTACTATTATTTTTTTTTATCTACTGTCGAATATACCAAAATTTAAAAAAAAAATCGAATCAAAAATCGAAAATCGAATCTAAAATCAAAAATCGAATCAATTGCTTTGTCAACAAGGAAATTTGTTTCACTATGCCGTACCAGACGATTTTTCTTCATAGAATCCATCTTGCACATTAAGAAATCTACCATTCCTACGTGCATTGAATAAGGTTGTCATATCTGGCCTGGTGCTCCTGCTATTCATCTTAGGATCCTTGATAAAATCCCTGAAAATTGTGTAATGTAATCCATTCAGACCAGGCATCTTGACTTCAGTCGCAATCTCACCGACGTGTCTGTTCTACAAATATTTTCATGGCAATCCCTGGTGTGCCGACTATAGGAATTTAAGCGTGCTACTAGATTAGCAACTAGGTCCCACCGTTTTACTGCTGAACTAGCTGAATGATACCGCCACTTCTACTCTGACAGTTTCTTTTCTCGCACTTCCTACCTATGGAACTCCCCCCCCCGGTTTCCTTTCTTCCCTGATAACTACAATCTTCAAAGATTTAAATGCAACATCAGTTGCCATCTTCTGTTTTCTTGAACCCCGTTCATTTTTGTTCTTTCTTCAATCCTACCTGTAACCCCCTGCGTACTAGTGGCATTACCGCCTTGCTTAGGGGTTAAATGATAAAAAAATATAAAACAAAAAAATCTGGGATGTGTTTTAACAAAAGATGAACAGAGAAACTGAAATCCAAAAGCTCATTCGATTAAAGAAAGATGTCTTTCAAACGCTAAGCAGAATATTAAGAAACAGAAAAACAAAGAAATGAGTACTGAACTGTTAAGTGATATCTGTTCTCCTATATGACAGGAAATGCTGGGCAATCTCCTCAAAGATGAAGAAGAGACTTGAAGCAACAGAAATTTGGTTCTACAGAAGGATGTTGAGAATACCATAGACAAAATATGTGCTACGGCCGACACGCTATTATTATAACAGCCAAGATAAGCATGTTGGTCTGAATAACACTGTCTATACAATACCATATTTTTCTCTTTTTAGGAGAGAGTGTAAACAATTTATTGGTACGATTCACTTTCCGAAAGCTGGCCAAAATGAATAAACATTAGGGTTAAGGGCTTCTTCTTTAGGCTGAGTAACCTTCACTGACTTCATTTATTTATTTTATAGAAAATGTAATTCCCTCTCTCGCTCTCCCTTTTCTTTTCTTCCTACACCGCCCCCCTTACACTGTCTTTCTCCCTCTCTCTTTATCTCTCTCTCTATATATCTATCTATCTATCTATCTATCTATCTGTCTATCTCTCCTTGGCCTACGGCCACATCACGTTGAAACACCGGTTCCCGTACGATCACCGAAGTTAAGCAACCTTGAGATTGATCACTAACTAGATGTGTGACTGTTTAAGAATACCAGGTGATATAAGCTTGGATGTGCGGATGGTGTAATCGATCATGGTTCCGAATTGTTAATCGGAGAGCCGAGTTCCAATTCCCGTTGAGCTCGTTATATTCACTTACGCGCAAATAAACTTAGTAAAAGTATGAATCCAACTCTTCCCCTCCCAGCTATGGGTTAATTAGTAATACTCGTATCACTAAATCATTATTATCTCTAAATATATTTTGTGACATTAAATAATAGGGTTGATAAGCCGTAAAAAACGAATCAATCAAATCTCTCCATTGGTTCTTTCTTTTTCTTCTATGCCGTATTACTGTTCCTTTCTGTTTCTGTTCTTTTTATTTCTCACTATCTATCTATCTATCTATCTATCTATCTATCTATCTACGCGGTTAGAGAAACTATTCTGAGAGGGTAGTCCCTTTAAAGATGTCCCTCCAATTTCAAACTTCCACGAAAAATCGCGGCCTAAATAAGAAAGCAGTCTGTTGAAGACAAGGAACATTTTTATATATAAAAACCATATGGCGAGAGTATAAATTCCAATATCTTAGGATCTGACACGAGTAAAAAACCGCCTTTTCTTTGAAGCTGCTTGTGTACAAATCTTTCAAACCCAGGTGACGGGTACGACACTCTCTTCAAAGTTCCCCAAAGCTAACACTCAAGATAAACGATTGATAAAATACCTCTGAACACTCGCAACGAGAAGAGCTGTTAAGTAACCCAAGACTGGTGTCAGGGCAAAAATCAGGTGATCGCTCTTGTAACCTCGGACGGCTGTTCTAATGGGACCAGAAGAAAATGAATAGAGCTCTGAAAAATACTGTCTCATGCTAATATGCAGTTAGCCGTAGGTGGAGAAAGTTAAAATATTATCTATCTATCTAGCTAGCTAGCTAGCTAGCTATTAGGTTGGTGCAAAAATAATGTCGGTTTTTGACGTTAAAAATACGTCAAAACCGACATTATTTTTGCACCAACCTAATATCTTATCTATCTCTCTATCTGTCTATTTGTTGGATCTCTTCTATTTCGTAATGGTATCTAATAATTTCATTGATTTAATAATTAAAACTTGTGTTTCTAACAACTGAGATTATGCGCTATCCCGCTCAAATAGTCAAGGGGACAATTATTTTTGTTGTAATTTAGAACGAGTCTTCAAATTGATTCAGCAAAAGTAACCTAGATACCCGTACTTTTATAGGCGCTTCCTCTGTGTGTATGAGTTTAAAAGGAAAAAAAGGACATAGGTTAAGGAGAGAGTGTAAAGTGAAAAAAAAAATCAACGTAAAGGACAAATAATCACGATATTCTACACATACGCACAGACGCGCAGACGGGCGCATGCGCGCACGCGTGCCAACGTACACACACACGTACACACACATATATACACTATGAAAAAAAAAACTCGCGACAATGAAAATTTCACAGAAAAATCAAGAAGTAAAAGCAGTCAGTTGCTGATAGCTTCTGAGGAGTGAACGGAATGATTCTGCAGGGTCCGTCAACGAAACTCTGGAGTCGAAATGTTGAAGGTAACATTAATCAGAAACCTTTTACTTGTATTAATTCTCCTCCCTCTCTCTCTCTCTCTCTCTCTCTCTATATATATATATATATATATATATATATATATATATGTATATAGGATGTGTGTGTGAGTGTTAAGCAGTTACAATAAATTTGTTTTAATTTCTCATATGCATATACATACACACATATATATATATATATGTGTGTGTGTGTGTGTGTGTGTAAAAATATATAGAAAATAGGAAAGAACTCGTTAGGTAAATAATCCAAGATTCTTTAGCATTTTTGTTATTATTTTTTTAAAATATTGCTCGATACAAAAGTAGAGCATAAATATAATTATTTATTTAAAAATATGATTCCAACACTACAAAAGAGTTCTCATGTTTCAATGTAGCGTTGGCATCATATTTTCAAATAAATAATTATATATATATATATATATATATATATATATATATATATATATATATATAGGGTGCGGCAGAAATCTCTCCTACATAATCGTAAGACATTAATGGTAATGATGTCTTCATCTAGCTAATTGTTTCTAATATTGTTCTCATGTTTCAATGTAGCGTTGGTATCATATTTTCAAATAAATAATTATATATATATATATATATATATATATATATATATATATATATATATATATATAGGGTGCGGCAGAAATCTCTCCTACATAATCGTAAGACATTAATGGTAATGGTGTCTTCATCTAGCTAATGACATACCAATATGTGGGAGGCATTTCTGTCGCACCCTGCATATAAATATCTCAATAAATAGTAATAATAAATCGGTTTTAATTTCTAATATATAAATACATATATATATATATATATATATATATATATATATATGAGAAATTATCCCCATCCTATCCACGTGCCAAACCCTGTTAACCGCTTATCAGGCGGGCTAAATCGTGTGAAAGGCGCTGCACTCTTCTGGGCACTGGTAGTACCGGAGAGGTATAAATCCGTGATAATAAAACCTGAGGGGTGTCGTTAATTCTGTTCGTGGCAAATATTTGCACCAACCCCTTGTTATCAGCATTTCCAATAAGTGTGGCTGGTTCTACACAAGCCTTCGCCACTCTAAATAAATCTTCTGTGTGGATAGTCTGAAGCTTAGTTCTACGTTCCTGCTTTTCTATTCCACCTGAGCAACAAGTCCACGGGCGAGAGAGTTAAGGCGACGAGGACAGGTAGAGGATTAAAAACTGAACTGAAAGACACTCATACGTCGAAAACGACGGGAGAGTCCATCATATATAGGATTAAAACTTTGTCACTGATTAATGTTACTTTCAGCATCCCGACTCCAGAGTTGTGTTTGCGGACTTTTCCGTCCACTCTTCAGGGCTTTCATATCGAACACTTTATTGTAAAGACTGCTTGCCGTAAATCTCTTTTCTCTCAGTATTCCATTGACTGTCAGTATTTTTCGCTTCATACTAATTTTGACATCGCTATATATATACATACATATATATATATATATATATATATATATATATATATATATATATATATATATATATATATTAATTTAAAAATTATTAATTATAAAATCTAATGAATTTATACAGAGAATCTTCCTCGCGATGAATTTTCCTCGCGATGAATTTTCCTCGCGATGAATTTTCCTCGCGATGAACTTTCCTCGCGGTGAATTGATGACGGTGAACTTACGTCTAAACTTTAGAAAATCGTCACCAAAATATAATAAATAGTATTTTCTTTCTTTTCTTTCTTTTTCATTCTTTCTTTCTTTGTTTCTAATATTGTTCTTTTTTTTCTACCTCCTTCTCACCCTCCATTTACTTTGTGGTTTTCCCCATGGTGAAAAGATTGGAAAAATTTCGAACAAATTTAAGAATATTTGTTTTGTTCTTTTATTATTATTATTATTATTATTATTATTATTATTATTATTATTATTATTATTATTCAGTCTAAAGATTTTAAAACAAATTATTCCGAAACATTTTCCCAGAACAAAAATGAAACCACAACGGCATAAAACAACGACGATGTTTATCTTTTAAATTACAGTAACGAACTGACACATGTTTAAAATAACTAAATTCACACCGGCCAATAAAATGAAGATAAAAGCTATTAAGCATCACGATAGCAGCTCTCGCTTTTTACACGTTTTTGATTGGACGTTCGCATTCTTTCAACTAACCAATGAGACAAGGATCAAGAAGAGATTTCTCTAAGGGAATAAATACGTCTTATTACGACGAAACAAATAATAGATTCGTGTTAACCTACTTCGTGAAGTAAACCAATGAAATGTTGACACGTAAGAACAAAAGAATACAAGCAAATTATCGATTTAATAAATTGAGATTTTAATTTGAGGCAAATATTTATTTCCAAACAAATTCGGATTTTCTTCGATAAAAAAAAGTTTAAGATCTTAAAGTTTGCTGATTCCAACTTGTTATTTGTCGACTTTATCTAAGGTAGAAAAATTCAAGTTAAAATTAATTTCTTTCTTTTTTAATCATTTCACCTTAACCAGGCGATAAAGCCACTAAGATGCAAGGGGTTATTGCATGTTAGAGAATAAAAAAAAAACACTATTAAGGAGAGAGTACAACAAAAGTACAGGAGTTAAGATAGAAGACTGCATTTAAATTTTAAATATATCAACCTTGACTGAGAAGCAAGAAGCCGGAAGAAATTTCCAGAAGCGAGAAGTGATATAGAAGAAACTATTAACATAGAACTTACGGTTGCATATAGCCATTTCAACTGTAAGATGATGAGATCTTGCCACCAATCTAGTACTGTGCTTAAATTCATAAAGTCATCAGGACAATTACCATAAAATTATTTATAGAAATGGCACAGGAAAGCTACATTACGAAAGTAACCGAAGCCGAGATGCCAGATCAGGATCAATAATATTGCGAATTCTTAATATTAAGGCCATTAAGATGCAAGTGTGTTACAGAATATGAGAAAAAAACACTATCAAGAATAGAGAACAATAAAAGAACAGGAGTTAAAAAAGAAGAATATAACGATTCACATTGCATTTAATTTTTTTAATATCAAAGTTGACTGGAAAGCAAGAAGCCGGAATAAAGTTCCACAAGTGAGAAGTGCGGTAGAAGGAACTATTAGCAGAGAACCTACGGTTTATCTAGTAATCATAAGTAGACTATTATAAAAAAAAAATTAATACATTATTAATTTTAACATGTTTACTGCTACTTTATGCACCTGTAAGTCTTGTGGCCTTGCCTCTACTGCACACGTGCGTCCATTTCACAATTATTATTTGCGGCAAAGCTTTCAACTCTATTGGTTGTGTAAGTGAATAAAGAATCCTATGATTTTGTTTCGAAGTATAGTTTTTGGCTTAGAATAACCCTTCTTTAATTTTATCAAGAATTTCGAGATATATAGTAAGAGTAGCAGACCAGATTATTCGATTCAAATACGAATGGTAGATTTATAAGTGTGCAAAAAGGATTCTGACGAGAATAATTGTCTGGTAGGACACAGTGAACCAACTTTCCTAGAAGTAGATCTAGCAATTGATTTAATATAATTACTCCCTGCCAGAGTAAACCGTGAGCCCAAGAAGGCGCAAAGAGTTGCTCTCCTGGTGGTTAGCATCAGCCATACTTACGGAAGGCAGAAAATGTTCTCTATGGTAATTAAACGAAACAAGATTTATTTTGTAAGTGTCTATATTTACAAGCCATTCCTTGCTCTATCTAACCACTGATTGGATATTCTTTTCGAGAGAAGTTGCCACTTTTACTTTGTCAAACCTGTCAGACTTTTTACTAAAACAAGAGTAAATAGTTGTGTCAACAGCATAAATACCTAGCCGGGAAATGATTACATTGGGGAGATCATTGATGAAGATCAGCAACAGCGGAGATCTAAGCCCTGGAGCACCCTGTATGAATGTGAAATGATCTAGAAACGTATCAGTTCTACATCACGTTTATTACAAGTTTTTCTTAGGAACGATTTGATTATTTACATTATTCGGACTATTGTCCTCATCTTTGTCGCCATATTTATCACAACGTTTCAGTCGTTATACGTTCCGGCCTTCTTCAGGTGGTTGGAATTTCGAACTGAACCCTTTATTTCGCTCACTGGGGTAGACTGTTCTAGTTCCACGTGCCATGTTTTTAATGGATGTCAGTTATCAGTTATCTCCTGTTAATTTCCCTCTGAAAGTTCTCCACTGCCTTAATCGAGTATTGAACTCACACTCTTTTGGGTCCTGTCACTGAATCTAACTAACGCCTTTATCCACTGTGCCATGTGTCCTCAAGTACATAATGTACATAATACCTCATCTCAGAAATATAGACAGACTCCGATTTAATTAAGCTGAATATTTATCCAGAGACACCGTAGCCCTTGAGCTTGCGGAGAAGATCAGCATGCCAATTCCGCTGGAACGCCTTTGATATATTTACCGACACAGCCCGAGTTTCAACGCTCTTCGAATTCATTATTTATAAGCATTTCATCCAAGCAAGGTGGTAGTACGCAAGAGAGTGAAAGTAAGGGAAAAAAACTGTGTATGGGGGGTAGTGAGGAAAGGATAAAAAGAGGAACGGGGGTCAATGCATCAGAAGATGTCGATTGACATTACATTTAAATTTTTGAAGATTAGTGTTATCAGGGAAGCAAGTAAGCGAAAGGGAGTTTCACTGACGGGAAGTGCGAGAGGAGAAGCTGCTGGAGTAGAAGAGGCGATTACATTTATTTAATTAATAGTGCACTTTATTTATGATCATAGATTAGTCGAGATCAAAAGAGTGACAGGAATTCTCCGGATGTGGACCTCAGTATATTAAGCAGGGCATCTGGGAAGAAAGTGATTGAATTTGAAGACCGAGGATATGAAGAGACTAGGTTTGTAATTGGATATGTGGATAGCATACTTCTGCTCATCCTACTGCTAAACACATGAGATCCACCTTCACCCCATGGGCTCCAGATTATCCCTCTGGCTCTCATGGACTTAGCAAAGCGTCGGAATATCCTCCAGCGTCAGATTAATCTGCTGGAGCTTCTGGCTGTCGACATCCTTTCAGTGGCTGCGTGGTCTGCCGCGAGGTCGTCTCAAGTCTGCAGATGGCCCGTCAACTGGTAGATGACTCTGGCACGATGGTCATCACATCGTCGCGGAATGTGACTGTGCCAGCGACTACCGGGCTGAGCGTGGGTGTGTGGGATTGCTCGGCTGGCCTGTCCTCCGACGAAGCTTCTCATTGGGTACAAAATCGGACAAGTGCGACTTCTCGATGGCCCTATATTAAGACTCCAAAAGAGAAGAAAAGGAAGAAAGTGATTGGAGTTGAAGATCGAGGATATGAAGTGACTAGGTTTGTAATTGAACATGTGGGTAGCCTACTTCTGCTGCTTCTGCTGCTTCTGCTGCTGCTGCTGCTGCTGCTGATGCAAAATTTCATGCCCATGAGATCCCATTGAGCACACCTTGTCCCTCTATCTCTCCAAGTCTTGGCAGTGCGTCGGAACATTCTCCAGTGCCATATTAATCATTTGGAGGACCTGGCGGGCGCCATCCTTCCGGTGGCCGCGTGGTCTGTCGTGAGGCCATCTCCAATTTTCAGATTAAGGGTGGAACTGTGAGATGACTTTCTTAGTCAGACACATCCGGGCAACGGCATTGACCAGCCGGCCAACCTCCGTGTGGATAGCGAGTTAGTGGTTCCCCGGCTGGGAAATGTTATTTGTACCAGTGCCTCCCCGTCCATGTCGGAACACCAGGACACATGGTTGAGGACGAAATATGTAAGACAAATTTGAAGGTCTATAGAAATAGTGAATGGTGTCTTCTAGAAACTAAGCAAGGTATTAAGATATAAGAAAATATCATTAGAAACCAAGAAATGAGAGTTGGGCTGCTGTGTTCTCTCTAATCTCTAATATGGCAGTGAATGCTGGACAAAATCCTCACATATAAAAAAAAAAGAGACACGAAGCGACAGAAAGCTGGCTCTAAAGAAGAAGGCTAAGAATAACGTGGACAGAACATGTGACTAATCAGGAAGTTTTCAGGAAGGTAGGAACTATAAAGAAACTTGGAATCAGAAAGAAACTTCTGCTGCTGCTACTACAAAATCTCATGCCCATGAGATCCACATTAAGCCCACGAGATTTAGTGCGGGGGTTTTTCGCCGGCCGAAAGATTAAAGCAGCTAAATTCATTGCAGTGAAGAAGCTGATTTGGGGGATCAAATTCACGGTACTCCCAGGTCGTGGTACAGTAGGTGCATTCTGCGTGTAGAGTTGTTACAAATATGTTTCTGCTATCTTTCTAGCGGTGCTGCCTTCAGAGACAACTTTTCTGCAGCCTGGCACAAGACTGGTGTGATGAAGCAATCTGTCAGAATCGAAATTACCACTTTAACTATCGCGCTACGGTAGGTGCACTCAAAATGTCTACGTGTCTGACTGTCAGTCACATACTTTTGTGTCATCTATGAAATGATGATGGCTTCAGAGAAATTTTCGTTTAGCATGGCACAAGACTGCTGTAATGTAATTAAGCACTCTATAACGTTACGGTAGGCGCACTCTAAATATGTGTGTGTGTCTACTTGTGTCTTTGTGTGTCTTTGTGTGTGCGCGTGTAATTTGTTAAACGGTGCTGCCTTCAGATAGACGCTACGGTAGGTGGAATCTAAATTTGTGACTATAGGTTTTTTTTATGGCTGTGTGTGTGTGTCTGTGTGTGTATGTGTGCGTTCGTTTGTGTGCGCGTGTCACTGCTATTTGCTAAACGATTCTCTCTTTAGAGAAAATGTTTGCTTAGCCTGTCACAAGACTGCTTTGATAAAGCAGTCTATCACGCTACGGTGGGCGCACTCTAAATATATATATATGTGTGTGTGTGTGTGTGTGTGTGTGTGTGTGTGTGTGTGTGTGTGTGTGTGTGTGTGTTTTGCAACCATCTGTTAAACGATGCTGCCTCCAGAGACAATTTTTGCCTAGCCTGGCACCAGATTGCTGTGAAGAAACGCTCCATCAGAATCGAAGTCAGTATTGTAACCGTCGCGCTACGGTAGGCGCACTCCCCAACCTCCATTCTGTCTGATAGATATTTCCACCATGTGTCGAATACGTTTTCTTTTCGGGGACAGGGATAGATAAACAATAATAAATAAAAATCATGGCGTTCTGAACAAGATTGTGAGAGGAGGAAAAGGGGTCGATAATAACAGCTGTCTTCCTTTGTTCACTGTTTGGCAGGATATTGGGAGGAAAAATCCAAGTAGACATCTTCCTCCCGCGTTCGTATTGTGCCAAGTGATTGAAGTGGTTGGGCTGAGCCAGCGGCGTCGAAAAATGTCGGATCGAACAAAATAAATGAGCAACGTAAATCAGGAAGCAGACCGAGCGGGGACAAGATGGGTGCGGGTGGTAAAACGGACCGAAAATAAAACAGAAACAAAAGAAAGTCAAAAGATGAAGACAAAGGAACTTGAAAACTAAAAACGCGCTCGCCATCAAATAAAACGGTCGTTAAATACTTGTCAAGGTAGAATTCCGCTTAGATTTTTAGCTATCGATCTTCGTCGATGTTGCCTGTTCGCGTGTAAGTTGTCCCGTTTAATTCAGAGATACTCCATTTAACAGGCCGTCTATACATAGATCCATCTATTAATAGCTCTGTCAGGATACAACACATACGCCACTTTTTGATAGCATACAAATTCCACCGAGGGCGCCCGGACGTGATGAAATGGTTAACATGCTCATCTCGCTAGAACTAGTTACAGCTGACTAGTGAATTCGATCCTCACTGGGTATCACATATTTTCGACCTCGTGCCAAATCTAAGCTACGCTTAAAGAATCAACATATAAGTTCCACCGATTTTTTTCAAAAAATTTTTGTCTAAATTATCTACCGAGTATATATATATATAAAAGAATTAAACAATCATCAGAGACAGCTCTACAAATTTAAATAAATTTTATTATTGAATATTTATCTTCTTTAAAACTGAAAGAAACGAATTACAAACATCCTTGCGAAACAAATTCGCACGAAAATATTTTGTTTTATTTCGTTACAAAACAACCGAATCAATTGCGTTAGTATGATAGAAGAAACAGAATGTCTACATAATGAGACTGTCACGTGTTTACGTTGTTTCATGAATGCGTATAATTTTCTAGTAGTTAGCAGGCGAAGCGATGTTATAACTACTACTAACATATTGTTTACATAACTCCGTACGTATGTTTTGAGTTTGCTTACTTTTAAAATCTATATAATTTTGCAATAAGTTACTCAATAAAATATATGAAATGTTGATACGAAAAGTTTTGAGTAATCAGCTTTGCACAACCCTGGTAAAAGGTCTACAGAAAAACTGAAAACTAACTTAACACCACAAATATTTATAGAAAATAGATTCTAAAAGCTAAAAATTAGATTACTAACTCAGATGATTATTGATTAATAAATATTTTTCACAATTTTTAAATATCTATTTTTAGGAGGAAAAATATTGTTGATCATTTAGTAGAGTGATCCCTTAAAATTTATAGCAGACAACAAACATGGTTGTCTGATTTTTCAATGGCTTCTTCGGGTTTTAAATAACGTCGCTGATTGGTTCATAAATGTGAATGTGGTAATTCAAATCTGGAGCCTATGTTTTGCATATAAATAAGTTAATTGAGCAATATCACTAATGTTTTCTATTATTATTAATATTAATATTATTTTATAAACACTTAACTTTGCCTTGAATTTATCCCCGTTTGCAACAATTATAATATGCGATCATTCATCTCTGATGTAAAAATTAAAAGAAAAACTAAAATTCAGTATCACCCACTGACAAATGTTGCAGAAGCAATTGCGATTTCTTCCCAAAATTTATTCTGTTTCTACATGTCCTGCCCTGTTGACTGGAGCTGTAGAATGCTCCGACTGCACTCTCGCGAAGGAGTAAAAAAATAATTAGGCCGAAAATACAGAAATCGTCAACATAATATCCCACCATAAAGAAATAGATGTATACCAAAACATAAAACACCTACACTCGATAATCTACAAACTGTATATCTATAAAATATACATTTACCCTGAAGTATAAAATTATGTACACGGTGTCTGTAGTTGAAGGCATAATTGCGTTATAAATATATGCAACTGAAGCCATAAAATTACGTTAAAATATTTAGATTTCGACATTAAGTAACCCATAGAGGTGTTCATATGCAGCTGAACAAAACTAACCAAACCAATCTTACATGCCAACTAAATAAAAATTATACCAAATTATTTTGTCGTCTAATATATATATATATATATATATATATATATATATATTCAGTGATATGAAAAATATACTAAAATCAACTAAAAACAAAATAATTAAAAGCAAACTCGAATCAAAAAAACTAAAATACATATTAACCTCTTCCAAATTTAGCCAACACACAATAAAAGGGGCGACAAAATGCAACAAGAAAAGATGTAGGGTTTGTGATATCTTCATAGAGGGAAACTCGTACACTTTTGAAATGCCCACAACATTCACAATAAAGACTAACTTAAATTAAATCTGCAAAAATGTGATTTATGTACTCAAGTGCACAAAATGCAACAAGTTCTATATAGGTATCAGCCAAGCTCTAAACAATAGTTTCCTTTCATAAAAGTAACATTAAATTGCCAGACAGCAGAAAACTCTTTGTATCACAACATATCTACAAATGTAATCAAGGTAAATTTAAAATTATGCCAGTATATCAAACAAACAATCATTCTTACCTACAAATAGAAGAAAAAAATTCATAGACAAATTTAAACCAGCACTAAAAAAATCATAACCCCCACACACCTAAACAGATATAGACATGATGGAGGAACACACTAGTCGGATCACACGAACGCACACAAATATCTATGGAGAACGAATGTATACACACATACTGGTAAAAACAAACACAGTAGCAAGACCACGCTCACACACACACAAACCCTATACACCATATGAAGTGTATATATATATATATATATATATATATATATGTGTGTGTGTGTGTGTGTGTGTGTGTGTGTGTGTGTATGTATATATACTAATTCCTTATAATAAAACAATATATATATGGAGAAAGAATATGTATACACATACTAGCAAAATCACACACCCACACGCAATACACAACAATGGAGATAGGTGTAAAAAGATACAGAGGTCATAAAAAGATAAGAATAAAGACCTCCTTCATTTGCTTTTTTTCTCTGACCAATCTTAATTGTTTTATTAACCCTTAAGCAGAAGAATATTTTCTCCACAAGTCCAAGAAAATTTTGATTACTGCTACAGACATATGACATCGGAAAACATAAGTAAAATTTAATTCCTTTAAATATTATGTGGAAATAACCACTCTTTGCCTGATAAAGGTCGAAAGACTCGAAACGTGTGTAGCAAAAAATATGGAAAATAAATTATGATATTTAAAAAATCCACCTTATAACAAAAAACGTTTGCGGCTTGACTGTACTTTTTAATTTCTCTCTCTCTCTCTCTCACTCAATTTCTCTCTCTCTCTCTCTCTCTCTCTCTTTATATATATATATATATATATATATATATATATATATATAATGGATGATGGATGAAGAATTGAACAAGTGAATAAGGGAACAACATACGTAAGAAAAAATAGGACTTTCTTTCTTTAGATGTTTCTATTCAGGGATGAAAAAAAGCTGTTAATAATGTCAATTTTGTAGATTGCAAAAATAAACCAGCACACGGATAAAAGCTGTAGCCGACGATGCTGATTCCAAAACCACAGATGCAAAAATGCACCCAGAAAAGACAATGGCCTAAGAATCGTGCAATATACCAAGGCGATCCTCTCGCTACAATTGAAAAGTGAAAACCCAGTTCCTCAGGCTAAGGTCACATTCATACACGTGAAGGTCACTCCCTAAGATCAATTGCAACTCGGAGGCATGAAAGATTGATAATTCTTCATCCACTCCGTCTTATTGAAGGTCAATTTCTAAATCGAACCCTGAAGCCATGAGATTTGTAACACGTGTAACGTCAGCGAAAACTCATTTTAGGTCTCGTGGTTTTGGAAAGAGGTTGACGGGTGGAAGGCCTGTTTGGGAGTTTTATAGAAGCTTAAACTGCTGAAATCTTGTTACATTTAATCGGGTCGAGAAGCAAATCGTATTCGCTTTACTCGCGTTTTCTTTCATGGACGATAATTGTTAAGTATTTTTTCATCCCACGCAAGGCATTAAAGCCACTAAGACACAAGGGCTTACTGGGAGTGGACGAATTAGGAACTGAAACATTAATAATGAGCGGGAAGAGAAAAGACTAGCCAGGAGGACAGTAGATAACGATTGACATTGCCTTTAATCTTTTGCCGATTAAAGTTGAAGCCAGAAGAGAATTCCTAAAGCGAGAAATGCGACAAAAGAAACTGTTAGCATAGAATTTGCGGTTACGTCTAGCCAAGTACAACTGAAAATTGCGCTTAAATTCAAAAGGTTGAGGAAAATATGAGTAAAATTTAATTCCTTTAAATATTAGGTGGAAATAACTACTCTTCGCCTGATGAAGATCACAAAACTCGAAACGTGTGTAGCAAAAATATGGAAAATAAAGTATGAGATATATTTTAAAAATCCACCTTATAATCAAAAACGTTTGCGGCTTGACTCTACTCTTTAATTTCTGAGTGAAGAGCGATATTTATTTCTGCTTAAATACAGAAAATGTGGCACAAGGCCAAAAATCGGGAATGGGGAAAAGTACAGTCTTCTTCTGTCTTAACTTTAAACTTAGCTAGCCACAAACATTGATCCAAACATACCACAATATGCCTAACACCAAAACAACACATTCTTACTTATCTTTTTTTTACTACATCCACCATAATACCTCATGGTCTCTATCAAAATCCTAAATAGCCCCCACATGTACAACTCATTGTCCATGTTAGGAAGGGAAATAAAACAATAATTTAAAAATTATCCCCAATGAGTATTTACAATATGAGTACAAATCTATTTACAAGAAACTAAACAAAATAATGTTAGTAATAAAAGTCACCATAATCCTTAAATGTGGCAGAAACATCAGTTAACTGAACAAAATCAATGCGGGACTATACTTGGGATGAATGAATGTTTTATATTATATAAAACATTCATTCATCCCAAGTACTCACACAAACACACACTCATTCAGACAACAAATACGAAAAACACATACACGAAAACGAAAGGCGCCCCACATCCACCAGAGAACTGACATCACTGACCACGTAACGAGGGAGTAGAAGAGGAATTAAAACAAAGAAAAAATACTATACTGAAGAGCTCACCCGAACAATTACCAGAAAATTTATGGAAAAAACATAGAGAGGCAAAATTACGATGGTGAGAAAGTGACTAAAGCCGAGCCGCCAGATCAGGACTGATAATATTGGATTCTTTGGATTTTCATGGAGTTCATGGTAAATAGCAGGGGCACTGGACCATATATGGCATCAATATTCTAAGCTTGGTCGAATGGTAGACTTATAGACTTGTAAGATTCTGGAGGGAAAATGTTTCTGGCACGACACAGTAAACCAACTTTCTTAGCAGCTGACCTAGCGATAGATTTAATATAATCTGTCCACTTAATGTCAGCTGTCAGTCTTTCCAATTCATGTTAGACCGAGAAGCCATGCTGATAGAAAGCAGAGAGGGGTATCTGCCTTCCAACAGCATGGCTGATGCTAACTTCCAGGAAAGAGATTCGTTCCGCCATATCGGGCTAGCGTTCTCAGCTGACATTAAGTGGAAAGACTGTGGCAAATATCTAGGAACTTGACGCTTCCTTCTAAGTAATAAGTTTAGTCTTGTTTGTCTATAAGTGACTATTGCCATTTGCTTCACTCATATACATTGGTCAACGGCGATTATATGACGTGTCCCTAACGTCGACGATTATGGCTCACCACAACTTCCTCTCCTTTGTAGCTCTTAGCAACATTTTTTTACTATCTGTCCTCGTTTTGGCACGCATTTAACCAAACTTGTTGAGTTGGTTATTCACAGTTTCTCTTTACTGTTTTTACCTTCAATATGGCCTGTGAGTGTCAAATTTTCCAAGGCTTCTTTTCTCAATTCCTCCAAGAGATTTCAGTTGCCACTTTCTAATTTTAAGTAAACGTACATTTTTTCTTTCCATTTTCCATAAAACTTCCTCGTTGTTTACATGTTCAGTCCATGAGATTTTCAGCATCCTTCTGTAGAACTGCATCTCTGTTGCTTAGTATCTTCTTAGTCTGTGAAGAAAATGTCCTACATTTATTGACATACAGAAGGACTGATATTTGTCCTATAGGAATAAAGAGTCGCTGTCGACACTTGAGTTTGAACATAGATCGCCAATGAGCAAACACAGGCGATCCCATTATTGAATCAAGTAGACCACGTGACCATAGAGGAAAAGCCTAAGTAGGAGGTTATTTCATACAAAATATGATTTATGTTAAACCACTGATTCTTACTGTTGTATAGGAATAAAGTGTTGCTGCCGACACTTGAGTTTGAACATAGATCGCCAGTGAGAAAACACAGGTGATCCCATTATTAAATTAAGTAGACGACATGAGCATCGAGGAAACGTATAATTAGGAAGTCGCGTGACCTTTAATTGATCGCCATTCCTATCCTATCCTCTAATACTATTCGGACCTCTATTTTCTACTCTATTCACTATACTATTTCTCTATTTGGATCACTATACGGATTACTATTCGAGCGACTATTATCGAGCAAGTACTATTAGTGCGACTGTTATTCGAAGACGTCTGACACCAATATTGTTCAACGGCGTTACTATAGTTGTATCTGCGATTACAAAGTCTCTACTACAAAGAGCATTACGGAAGTATTTGTTGACATCAAAAAAGTGGCAACGAGTGGTCGTTGACATCACAAAAATATTACATAGCAGTCCAACACAGTTGTCTTTGTTTCTAATGAAACTTTCCTGTTTATTTTTGGCTTTTTGTCATGCAACATTTGCTCTTCCAGTGAGATTTTGGATTTTGGTGTTACATGTTCTCTCCTCTGTTAGCAGATATTTCAATTTTCCTACTTCTTGGATTTTGACGTCTCCAATTCTTTGTTCGTTTCGACGTTTGGTTACAATGAAAGACTTTAACAATAACAGGATTTCTTGGTCGACATACTAGCCGATGGCTTCTCTTCTCATTGGTCCTATAGGATCTAGCAATCAAATTTAAACATGAGCTGAGCAGAGCACTGCTAGACAGGAGTATTTCTTTGGTAACAAAGAAAAGAATACTGAGCTGTTACGTGACATCCGTCCTTCTTTACAGAAACGAATGTTGGGCGATTTCCTCAAAGATTAAGAAGAGACTCGAGGCGACGGAGATGTGGTTCTACAGAAGGATGCTAAGGATATCATGGACTGAGCGAATGAGCAACGATGAAGTCTTAGAGAGTTTGCATATAAGGAGGAGGGTTGTAGTTAAACATTTGGAAGAGCCAGCTGAAGTTTCTGGGACACATAATGAGGAAGGAGGGCCTGGAGAATCTGATACTCACGGGTCGAATAGAGGAAAAAAAGAGACAAGGGAAAACAACGCGTCACAGAGCTTGCGGCCTTAAGCAAGTGGATGACAGAACGTGGTCTAGGAGAGGAAACAGAGGGAAGGAGCTTGTTGAGAGCTGCAAAGGACAGAAGAAGATGGAGAGCCATGATCGCCTACGTCCTGAAAGGACATGACACAAAAAGAAAGACGAAATTTGCTTAGTCACTACCGAGCGTTATTTGCACAGCACTGCCATCTCTCTCTCTCTCTCTCTTTCTCCCTCTCTCTCTCTCTCTGTCTGTCTGTCTGTCTGTCTCTCTCTCTGTATCTATCTATTCCGATATCTCCCTCTGTCGCAGACCCCTTCCCTCTTTTACCCTCTCATTCTCGCTTTTTCTTGCATTTGAGTTCTGTCTCATTTTTACCTTCTTTTTCTTCTCTCTCTCTCTCTCTCTCTCTGTATCTATCTATTTTGATATCTCCCTCGTTCTGCTTTTGTCCCAGGCCCCGCTCTTTCCCCGTCTCTCTCTCTCTCTCTCTCTCTCTCTCTCTCTCTCTCTCTCTCTCTCTCTCTCTCTCTATTTCAGCATCTACCTCGTTCTGCTTCTGTCCCAGGCCTCTTCCTCCTTACTCCCTCTCTCTCTCTAGCCTTTTCTTGCAATCGATGTCTTGACTCTTTTTACCTTCTCTTTCTTCACTTCCCCCCTCTCTCTCTCTCTCTCACTCTCTCTCTCTCTCACTGCATTTATCCATTTTGCTATCTCCCTCATCCTACTTCTCTCCTGGGCCTCTTCCCTCACTCTCTCTCTCCTCTCTCGCACTTTCTTGCATTCGATGTCTCTCTCTTTTTACTTTCTCTCTCTCTCTCTCTCTCTCTCTCTCTCTCCGTCTATCTATTTCAGCATCTACCTCGTTCTGCTTCTGTCCCAGGCCTCTTCCTCCTTACTCCTTCTCTCTCTCTAGCCTTTTCTTGCAATCGATGTCTTGACTCTTTTTACCTTCTCTTTCTTCACTTCCTCTCTCTCTCTCTCTCTCTCTCTCTCTCTCTCTCTGCATTTATCTATTTTGATATCTCCCTCATCCTACTTCTCTCCCGGGCCTCTTCCCTCACTCTCTCTCTCCTCTCTCGCTCTTTCTTGCATTCGATGTCTCTCTCTTTTGTACTTTTCTCTTTCTCTCTCTACTTTCATAAAGGGTATGCTAAATAAATAACCTAAAAAATGGTACGATGCTTCTCATACAAGGTGCATGACAAATTATTTTCATGCCTCATCGAATAGAATTGTTGCATGTGATGACATCAACGATCGGCAACCAGACTCTGCAAACTTACTTTCCCCTGTACGACGACATTAAAATTACAGCCTGCTGGCATCATTTTTCCTATTTCACTGAAATCATAAAACAAAACCAAAATCTAATCACTTTGAAAAGATGGAAGAGATATGTCTTCGAACCGGATTCATAAACGCGTATTTATTAACCACTTTGCCCGTGTTAACGGAAAGGTCTTTTCTATTACAGAGCTAATTCTGGGCCGACACAGCGCGCTGCCCGTCGAGACCTGACTTCATTTTACACGAAGTCCTTTTAACCGGCTCTCTGATTATTCCGGCAGCCATCTTTCCCCTCGTCGCCGTCGTTTTCCCAGATTGTTTCCGCGTTTGCCGAGACCACAAATTGAATCTGTTTAACAAGTTTAGAAACCTGAGCGCCGTCGCTGAGATAAAATAAAGCGAAAAGTAAGAAAACACTTTCACACGTTTTCCTACTTTTTACGATAGTTGCCATTGATCATTCTCCCTGATGAAGATCATTAAAATGTTGCTTTCCGATGACGAACGTCTGTCTATCTATTTACTTCTTATTGTTTTTGTTTGTTTTATCTGTTTACTTTGGTGGGGCGGGGTTTGCATTTTTAATTTTATTTGATTCTATATTTTCCTGTGTCCAGTTGGGTTAAGTTTTAAAGCAAACACTAAAATGCTTATCGTTCAATTCGCTCCCTCTCAAGTTACTCGGCCATCTATGTATTATGCACAAAGGGGTGATTTTTTGTGGGCTTCTCACTCACAGACATATGAATAAATAAATAAATAAATAAATATGGGACTTTTTTTTCTTTTTCTTCTACATTCCGTGTCACTTCATGGACGATCATGGATCTCCACAATTTACTCTCAATCTTAAGAGGCACGGTAGAGTAATGGATAGCAGCTCGGATTGAGGAATCGGAGAGCCGAGTTCGAATTCCGGTCGAATCCATTGCGTTCTCTTACTTGGGAAAGGTATGAATCCTATTCTCCACCACCCCTAGCTGTGGGTAAATAACAGGACAGACCGGGTTATATAGCCTTTGATGGCAACTGGTCTACCGCGTCAACCTACTGCGGGAAAAAATATGCCTCGTCAGTCATGTATCGCATAAGCGTGTATCACGCATGGCACATAACTGACTGCCTGATACTAACACGTGGAAGACAGAGGCAATGAAAGTTATTGCATAAACAATGGCTCTCGAGATAAGCTTATTAGTAATAATCATTCTATGACAAGCGCCTCTAAAATGTCGATTTTGCAACGCAGTGAGGAGGGAATTTAAGGTCCTAACAAATCTCTTAATACATATTTTTTAATCAATTCACCCCGAGAAAGGCGATAGTGTCACTAAGACGCAGGGGGCTTCTATGAGTGAAAGAGAATGAAACGACTGTGCTGGTAGTATCACGGCTACGACTAGCTTGGACCGGCTCTGGCCTGGACCAGCTATGACAAGCCAAGAGTAGCTTAGACCAGCTTGGACAATCTATGACTAGCTTAGACCAGCGGCCCGAGTGAAAACACTGGGGTCCCCACGTTAAAAACAGATTTTGTGTCACAACCTGACTCAGTGGGGGGGGGTAAGTAAATACCGAATTTAGAAGGAACTGGAAACTCAAACCTAAACACGAACAAGGGAAAGACTTCTACTCCTGTTCAAAAGACAGTGGAGGAGTGTGATCAATCTACTCCTAATTTTACTTAGCAATTCATTTTTCTAGAAACTCTCTCTCTCTCTCTCTCTCTCTCTCTCTCTCTATTACCTGCTCTGTCTTCAATTTCTTTGTATGTCTTAGCTTTCTTTCTCAGTCTCTCTGTCTATATTTTTATCTGTCTCTATGTTTCTGTCTGTCTTTTGGATTTCTATCTCTCACTCGTCTTCTCTTTCTGTCTGTCTCCGTTGCTTTTGCCATATCTGTCTT
This sequence comes from Acanthosepion lycidas, assembly GCA_963932145.1. NCBI lineage: Eukaryota > Metazoa > Mollusca > Cephalopoda > Sepiida > Sepiidae > Acanthosepion > Acanthosepion lycidas. The sequence continues at coordinate 53,087,511 of OZ010608.1, read as the reverse complement.
TACACACTTTCTCTCTCCTGTCTGCTTCTCTCTCTCTCTCTCTCTATCTTTATCTCTCTCTCTATCTATCTATCTATCTATCTGTTGCTATTGATATATCGCTATTTCTTTTGGCTTCTATGTCTTTATTCTTCACCTGTCTCTTTGTCTCTGTTTCTGTCTCTCTCTGTCTCTGTCTCTGTCTCTCTCTGTCTCTCTCTATCTATCTGTCTGTCTGTCTGTCTGTCTGTCTGTCTGTCTCTCTCTCTCTCTCTCTCTCTCTCTCTCTCTCTCTCTCTATGTCGGTTTCTATCCTCTTCTCTAGGTTTGCGACCACATCACGTTGAATCGCCGGTTCCCATAATACTACCGAAGTTAAGTAACGTCAAGCCTGATCAATACCTAGTGATGGGTGAGCGATTGGGCATACGAAGTTGCTGTAAGCGTGAACATGCGAGTTTTGTAATGGATAACGTCTCGGAATTTGAATCGGAGAGCCGTGTTCCAATTTCCGTTGGGACCCTGCAAATACCCTTGAGAAATTTGTGAATCCACCTCTTCTTCCGCCAGCTATGTGTTAATTAGTAAGACATATAGCACTAAATCATTTTTATCTCAACAAAAAATAGAATTATTACAATCTAAATATATTTTCTGTCTTTAAATAACCTGCAAATGGTCAATAATTTGTAAAAAACGAATCAACAAAATAAACCTCTTCATTACTGTTAATCATTTTCTTTATCTGGCTTGCTTTACTTCTTTGCGCACGCGCAAGAGTTTGTGTATGTGCGTTTATTATACATTAAGAGTTAAACAAAGACAATCCATCACTTTCAGAATTCCACGCCTACAGGGTTCAAAACACTCCCACTTAGTTCGGGTCGTCAGAGTTCTGACCAGTACGGTAAGCTTTGCCACTTGTGGTCAGCCTACGATTTCTCTAACATTAGGAAAGTGATGCATGTTGGGTAATCTAACATATATGTGTTAGTAAAACTAGGCGTGTCTCCCAGAACCAAAATAGATTTACTTCTAATTTCGCCGAGCCAAGCAAGTCTTATTAAATCATAATATAAACCAACCTCGGCAATAACGATTCTATCGCCGCTAATGATGACGACGATGTTGATAATTGCTAAAACGCTCATGACTACAGATACTAAAACTTCAGCGAGACGCAGGGGACAAAAACGCCTTTTTCCTTCGACGTGAAATAATAGTAAAACTAATGGGCAATTGCCCGGGAAGATATATTTACAGCGCCCCGATTCCACTGTCGTAACCAACCTATTTAAGCAGAAATAAGAGACAGCAACTGATGCAGCCGACAATTTGATTACGACACGAAATGTGACGTACGAGGGGCACGGCATGTGGCTCATTTGATTAAGACTTCTACACTCGCGTTATACTTACTCAGCTTTGCTTGGTACAACACAAGGGGAAGAAAGAAGGTGATTCACCAACCTTCTGAATCAGTAGGCCATTTATGATGGATTCTAATTTCCCACGGTATTTCTAGCATGATGCATTACATTATTTGCGGTCGAACCGTCCCCCAAATATGGATTAAATAGTCAGACTATGCCCTTTTACTTAGCTGTGGCCAGAATGAAGATAGAATGTATGATTGTAAGAAAAAGAAACAGTCCCACATGCGAATTACAAATTCCTGATACCAGAACCAAAAGTTAAATTTTAAGAAAGTGTTTAAACAGAACTGGAAACGTGCAACACTGAAATCCGAAGGCGCTTTGGAATAGCGAAAAAGTTCTTTCAAAAGCTAAGCAAAGTATGAAGAAGCAGGAAAATTTCGTTGGAAACAAAGAAAAGAGTACTGAACTGTTATGTAATATCAACCCACCTATATAGCAGTGAATACGTATATATAAAAAAAATATCTAATACATATCGTCTGCATGACAGATGTTTCGATTTTAAGACACACTGCAAATCAATGGGATTTCTTGTCTTCAGTATCAAGATGTACAGTTTTGTAGTGGGTATGTACATGTTCTAATGGAACATAATTGTGCATAATATATATATATATATATATATATATATATATATATATATATATATATATATATATATATATATATATGTCTGCTCTACGGTTGTATTGAGCTCTTTTTAGTTAGTTGTTTACTCGTGTCGGTTTTTTTTCTTTGGGCTTTGAACCTGTATCTGTGCGATTTTTTCGACAGACTCTTGGCTCTTTCTTTTTTTAAAACTTTTTTTCCTTCGAGATTGATTTGATTATTGGCTAATCAAAAATTCGAAAATTTTTCGAGACGAGTATAGTTACCTATATATATATATATATATATATATATATATATATATATAGTTCTTTTGATGTTATGCTGCTTCGTCCTATGTCTATGCATGTGATTCTTTCATCTGCTATTGATGACGAAAACATTTACTCTGTTTTTTGCAATAAGGTTTAACCTGTACAAGGCTCGGGAGCCACTCGAGGTAGAAGATTACGTTAAGGGGTAGTTTATATGAATAGGATGGGAAGATAAGACATGGCTACAGCAGATGTGAACAAAACTTGGAGAGTTGAATTAAAGTGGTATGACTGATACCGAGTCACCCGGAAGAGGCATGGCACGTGGAACTAAAACACTCTACTCCGGTGGATGAAATAAAAGGTTCAGTTCGAAATTCCAATCACCTGAAGAAGGTCGGAGAGTACGAAGCATCGTGAATATGGCAACGAAGATGAAGACAACAGCCCCAACAATGTAAATAGTGTACCTCCTTTCAGATATATAGGTTAATGTTCCAGTATTAGTCAGCAGATAGGTTAGGTTTAAGGCTCCAAGTTCACTACAAGACAATGGCCTAGTGGATTCAAATATTGATTCGTGAATTTGGTGTCATAGTGTTCGCGAATTCAATCTCTCGGTCGCGCTGTGTATACTTGTATTCAGTGGAAACAGGAAAAGCAATAACTAACTCTAGGAACTAGACAAGATATCTCTATACATGGCCATGGACCCCGTAGATTAAATAAATTGTTCAGGTTACCCAAATCGATAACGCCAGAGGGCATAACGGCAGAAACGTTATGATAACAGCAACAAAACTGAGGACAGTTGTCCGAACGTGTATATATATATTGTTTCTTCCTATATTTACAGGAGCCAGTATCATGCGCTTTGAGACTATTGTTAAGTGAATCTTATGAATTTTAGATTTCTGGACTCGACCGCGAGTAACTGAAACCGCGGAAAGCAAAACTCAAAAGAAGCAAAATGGTTCAAATTTAGAGAGGTTTGACCAAGCAACATAATTTAAGGGTTTCCACTACGCATTTCACAAACTTCTCCTTAACCATTCCCGTGCGAGCTATAAAAGGGTCACATAATTCGAATTACCAATTGCCAAGGGTAATATAGCGACCGTATATCATTTTACATTGCAAAGCGGGTTTTGAGAAAAAAAAAAATCCTTGGTTGTTCGAAAGCTAATGTTGCATTTTGGTAGCCGGAAAGAAAACACTTTCAATTAAAAAAAAATATAAAATAAAAAAAAGTCTATTTGCCAGCACACTCATGAGCAATAAGACCGTTATATACACAAACATATATATATGTATATACATATGTATGTGTATATATATATATATATATATTAGGTTGGTGCAAAAATAATGACGTAATAATGTCGTTTTTTTATGTATTTTTAACGTCAATAAACGACATTATTACGCCATTATTTTTGCACCAACCTAATATATATATATATATATATATATATATATATATATATATATATATATATATATATATATATATATGTATGTATGTATGTAGACATTTTTTTATATTTATACGTTCCTTTTATAGATACAAAAATTTAAGTAAATGCTCTGTTTATAAATACACGGTATAAACATACAAAATGTCTTAAAATAATTGTCGGACTTTGTCCATTTTATAATATATGTATGTATATACATTTATGTATAGATATATATATATGCATACATTTATATATACATACATCATATATGTATGTATGTATATACATATACATATATATGTATACACATATATATGCATATATGTACATATATATACACATTCATATATATTACACACATATATATACATATATTTATACATACATATGTATATCCATATATATATATATATATATATATATATATATATATATATATATATATATACACACATTTTCTTGAGTGCACATGCCGATAAACGTAATAAACGCTGTTAAAAATTAAGAATAACGTCTGAAGTATATATATCTATATATTTATATATATAGATACACCTAGTGAGCCAGACAAACCTACCTAGGTTTCACCTAAACGGATCGTCAGGGAAAGTATGGCATACTTTCCCTGACGATCCGTTTAGGTGAAACTTAGCTAGGTTTGTCTGGATCACTAGATGTATCTAGGACTACTCTACGATTGTATTGATCTCTTTTGTTAGTTAGTTGTCTACTCGTATCGGGGTTTTTTCTTTGGGCTTCAGACCTGCATCTGTGCGATTTGTTCGACAGTAGTTCATGTTTGTAGCTCTTTCTTTTTTTAAAACCATTTTTCCCTCGAGATTGATTTGCAAATCAAAAATTCGAGGGTTTTTCGAAACGAGTCTAGTTATCTATAGTTATCTATATTTATATGTATATATATATATATATATATATATATATATATATATATATGAAAAATTTCTCAGAGTTAACCTGTAGAGTAAGACAATATTTATAAATGTAAAAGACAATAGGAAAACTGTAATGGTAACCGACGCGTTTCGTCCAATGTGGGCTTTTTCAAGGCAAAAACGAAATGAATTTATTAAACAAATTAATAATAACAAAACAAAATGTCATTAGCAACTGAAGAATTTATAGAACGCTATTTTCATACTGTTAACTGAAAATTACGTCAATTACTGTCACGTGTGGAGATATTGTTTTTATTGTGTTGACGGATTCAACCATTTTCTTTTGATTTCACGATATTGTTGTGTACGTTTGCTTTGGAGAGTAGTAATTCTGTTAAGAAAGGATGAAACAGCGAAAACGCCTGGGCATAGATTAATATTTGGATAATATTCAATGGCGGCACTCTCGAGGATTTTCCTTCTAAATGAGTTATTTTCTTTTTTATGAGTAGCATTTTTAAAATCAAAATTGTGTTGAATTTATTTCTATGTATGACTAGTGCATTAGCTAAGTTGTTTTTTGTAATGTCTCTTTTGTGCTCATAGATGCATTTTTTTTTAAATTTCTACTTGTTTCTGCAATATATTGGGAGGAACAATTTTGGCCATTTATTTCATAAATGCCTGCTTCAGAAATATTATTGCTATTAGTGTTTGAGGATCTGAGTCTATCCATAATGGTTTTGGAAGTGTTTGTGACTATTTTAAGATTATTTAGAGGGGACAGTTTGTTCCGGATAGTGGACGTGACAGAGTTGGTCGGTAGTATTATGCATCTTTTTTTATGTAATTTATTATTGCGCATTATGTTATCATTTTTGTTTCGGTTGTATATTTTGTATGCCTTTCTTCTTGCGTTGCGGATGAAAGGATATGGGTATTGTAGGTTTTTGAATGTGTTTCCTATGTATGTTTCTTCTTTAAGTAAATATTGGGGACTACAGATTCTTAATGCTCTCAGACAGAAACCTCTAATAATTCCAGATTTAATATTAGAAGAGTGATTTTAGTAGAAACTGATCAGATCATTTTTGCTTGTAGCCTTTCTGTAAACGTCAAATTGAGTTCGTTATTATTTCTATGTAATATGATATCTAGTAACGGAAAAGTATTGTTGGTTTCAGTTTCAAAGGTAAAGTCTATTGTAGGTTCAACGTTGTTAAGTTTAGAGAGAAGATCTGTTAAATTAGTGTTTTGGGGATATATTAAAAATGAGTCGTCTATATATCTGAATTATGAAGAGTTTGTAGGGAGAATGTTTTTGAGTGGGTCACTTTCTAGAAATTCTAAAAAAATAGACAAGCAAGAACGCCGCTGAGAGGAGATCCCATTGGTAAAGCAAAGTTTTGTCTGTAATGTTGGTTATCAAATGTAAAGAAACATTGCTTGATTAGGTGGCATATTTTTATGATTTTATGTGTAGGTAGGGGTAATTTAATTTTTGCTTTTTCTAATTTAATTTAAGCATTTCTCCATGGGGACGTTTGTGTATAGAGATTTTATATCTAAACTTGCCATATATTTGTTTTTAATGTCTATGTTTTTTAATTTGTTTAGGAGGTCGCCTGAATTTTTTGTGTAAGGGACTAATAATGCCGAGAAGTGGAGTTAAAATTCTGCTTAGTTTGCGGGCTAGTTTATGTGGGGCGCTGCCTATCCCTAATATGATAGGTCTCATTGGTATGTTCGGTTTATGTTTTTGGTAATCCGTATAATATGGGTGTTTTTGGATGGTATTCAATAAGTTTTATCCAGGAGAAGTCTTCTTTTTTAATAGCTTTTTGATGTCGCTTGTAAATTTTTGTGTTTCTTTTATAGCTTTGTTTTCATTTATTTTTCATAGATGTTATCATCGTTAATGAGTTCTTATCTTCAACTGGTAAATGTGTTTATCTATGATTACAATTCCCCCGCCCTTTCAGAAGTAGATATATGGATGTTTTTGTTGTTAGCTAATTCTTTCAGGGCTTTGATGTATCTTCGAGGAAGTGCGGTGTCGTTCGTATTTTTGTGTGTAGCTGTGATTAAGCCCTGGATATAGCCTTTGGTAAAATCAGAGTCATTGTGGTGGTGATTTTTAATGATGTAATCTGTGATATCATATTTCGGTATTACAGTGGCAAATTTCTAACCAAAGATGAGTGCTTCTAGTTGTGTATCCGATAGTTGGAATTTGGATAAATTTGTTATAAGGTCTTTTCTGTCGGCATTAGACCATTTTCTATTATTAATGAGTTTACTGAGTTTGTTTTGCAAAACACAGACATTCTTAATAGTTGACTGATCTTTTTACTTCATTCCGTTCGTGTTTCTGTAGGTGACTTCCTGTCATATATGCCCTATGGTAAAGAATGGCTTCTTTTTCTTCTAATTCCTGTATTGAATATTTCAAAAAATCATGGGCACAAAGAGGGAAAATATGGTGCGACGATTTGATGAGCTTGTGTGAGCATTGAGGAATAACTTTTCCATCAACGTAATTTCTAAGAAAGTTTCTAATCATACATAGAAATAAATTCAATCACAATTTTGATTTTAAAAATGCTACACTCATAAAAAAGAAGATAACTCAATCAGAAGAAAAAACCTCGAGAGTGCAGCCATTGAATATTATCCAAATATTAATCTACGCCCAGACTCGTTCCCTATTTCGCCTTTCTTAACAGAAATACTACTCGCCCAAGCAAACGTACACAACAGTATCAAGAAATCAAAAGAAAATGATTGAATCCGTCAACATAACAATAAAAACAATATCTCCACACGTGACAGTAATTGACGTAATTTTCAGTTAACTATGAAAATAGCGTTCTCTAAATTCTTCCAGTTTCTAAGGACATTTTGTTTTTGTTATGGGGTCCACCCCTTTTTCATATAAGTGGACTATACCAAATGTACCTAGACTGCTGCCGTTAAATACCCAGAGTTACAGTCAGTGAGGGTAGTCGGTAGTCGGATGTCAGTCGATGTCGGACGACCGGCTGAACGGTTGAACTTTCTGCATTCGGGCGGGGAGGAACCCGAACGAGGCTACGCCGAAGGGCGGAATCTCTTTCGGGGAGGTAAACCTGACCCTGAACCCGTTTATACGGGTTCAAAGGGTATATTTTTGGCTGAGCCCACGGGCTCGGAGATCCCACGTTAAACCGGCCTTGTGCCACATGATACCCTCGTGGGGGGGTGACTAAATACTGGTCGGTAGTCGGATAGAGAGAGGATATACGGAGAGTGTGAGAATATACGAACGGAGATAGTGTGAGGTAACCTCTTGTAGAAGTCAGTTACAAGCACGTAGACTCTAAGGAAGTCCTATTTCGAGACTGTATATATCTATCTGTATTTGCTACCAACCACGTTCCTGGACTTACTAACAGTATTACTCTTTGTATGATTGTGTAAATACATTTTATTTCTTATATTTAATTATTACGTTTGTCATTCCTTGGAGACCGAATTCATCTCGGAATCCACAATAGTTTTGTTATTATTAGTTTGTTTAATAAATTCATTTCGTTTTTGCCTTGAAAAAGCCCACATTGGACGAAACGCGTCTGTTACCATTACAGTTTTCCTATTGTTTGTTACATTTATAATACATACATACATACATACATACATATATATATATATATATATATATATATATATATATATATATATATATATATATATATATATATATGGAAGCCTGGGCTCTTCACCCTTGATTGGCAACCAGTCTTCCAAACCGATATAGATTTGGTTAAGCATATTATATGAAGGAATCACGGAGTTTACAATGAATATTCGAGACAGCGTATATTTTTTAAAATAAGATTTCTCGAATATTCCTGCCTTTAGACGAAAATAGATAAATTTATTATTTAATAAATAAACGGAGCGTCTACTCAAATATGAGTATCCACTAAAAATAACGTTTATCTAATAAGATATCTATCTATAACTTCATATCAGAAATTCAGACAACATATCAATATTACGTTTATTACTTACAATAGGTGCAAAAGCAAAGAAAATAAGATGAAGAAATCCCTAGTTAAGAATTACTAATTCCGAATGCTTCATCTCAGTAATCCGCACAGCTTCAGACTAATACTACTATTAGATTGGTGCAAAATTAATGTTGTTTTCTCACATATCAACACATGTGAGAAAACGACATTATCTTTGCACCAACCTAATACTAAGTGTAAGAGAATGAGAAATAAGATGAAACAAATACAAGTCAAGAATTAATAATTATTGATAATGCTTCATTTTGTTTCGGTTTAGAAAATCGATCAATTTAAGATTATTATGTCCATAACTTTTCTAGGACCTAGGCTATCCAGCTTCTTTTTCCTTCAATTTTCACGATTTCTTGGGAAAGATGGTGGAGTGGTTTCGCCACGGTTTAGAACTCGGGGATTATAGACTGGTTACCGCGCAAGCTAGCGTCCTGATATTTGGAGGGGGTGGATTAACAGATTCTTTCCTTTCCCAAGAGCATTTGTGCGAAAGCGAACACAACAAGCTAGGCTAGAATTTGAACTCGGATTACCGCTACCACATTCCGCGCGGTTATCCCTGGCAAAACCCGCATGACCGACTATTACAAATACTAAGTGTTAAAGTAGGGCAGACAAAATGAAGAAAACTATCCATTAGAAATTGATAATGATTGGCAATGATTAATCGAAGACTTTCAAAGATGTGCAGAAATAGAAAGAATGAATATCACAGATAAAGCAGATCGTAAAAAAAATAAGAGAACAGGACGAAAGAGAGGGTGCATAACATCCAACGACGGAACGCTCATATTAGAGAAAACTATCTGTCTATATTTCTGAGATGAGGTATTATGTACACTATTTACATTATTCGGACTATTGTCCTCATCTTTGTCACCATATTTCATCGATAAAAAGAATACCCGCTCGGCCCGGTGGCTAGGATCAAAGTGTAGTATCTGCGCTTTGTGAGCTGCCGGGTCGGGTGTCTGTCGAACTCTCTGCTTGCAGAGAGGAACCCGGACGAAGCTCTGCCGAAGGGTAGGGTTTCGTTGGGGGAGGTTGACGGAACTGGCCCGCCTCGGCGGGTTTGGATGGTTATTTATTTTTGGCTGGGCCTACGGGCTCAGAGATACCCACATTAAAAAGGCCTTGTGCCACATT
>OZ010608.1:53042661-53072661 GCA_963932145.1 Acanthosepion lycidas | reverse complement strand
TTAATTCCGAACTATAGAGACTGCAAAAACCACTTTATTATCGTTACCAAGAAAGCATAACAATAAATTATGAATTTGTGGAAATTCATCTTCGCCTATGTAGTGAGCATTTGTTATTTGAAAGAAAGCTGTAATACAGTTATGTGACGAACAGATTCTTAAATCTTATTAACATCAGTATACGACTTTTTTTTCTTTACTGACACAAGAACATTCACCTTTGCACTTAAAGAAAGAGCTTTACGGCTCCATTATGCGAAATCTGAATTGTGAGCATCACAGCATGTGCTTTGTGGCCCTTATTAAGTAACAACTTATAAAGGTGTTTGTTTAGTTTTGGGAATCGAAAGCTGGATAAGGTGAAGCATTATAGAGTATAACTCCTCTAAACCGAACATCTCAGATGTTCGGCATTTAGGGTACTGTTCGAATTCGAGAAAGGAAATGCTGTTATGGCAAGCTTAAGATTTTTGTGAAGTTTTAGAGTTGAGGATACAAAAGGTAGTTTGTAACGTTTGATTCATTTTATTTAAAATGTAGATTGAATACATAAATGTACAAAAATTAATTGACAACCAACAGCAATGAAAAATCTGTGTTAAACAAATATCGTAATTTCTGAAAACCTAAGACACTTTATGAAATGTTTAAAAATTTATGAAAGTTATAAATTTATCATTCAAAAACAATTACAATCCGTAAAGGAAGTCAAAAATAAGGAGATACGGTACAACGCCTCTAAACCGAACATCTGAGTTGTTTGGTATTTATGTCAATACAAAAGTTTGGATTTGAAGATGAGTCCAAATTCGAGGAAGTTTAATTCCAGAGAGTCTAGATTATGCTATGTCTGGATTTGGGGATTTCTACTGTACTGGTTTAATTTACATCACGTTACTATTCATTTACCTCTCATTCTACGAACTTGGGACGAGAATTTAAAATTTAAAAAAAATCATACCAGCACAGGATGTAATTGTGTTTCTGTATGCAGGTGATAGATAGATAGATAGATAGATAGATAGATAGATAGATAGATAGATAGATAGATAGATAGATAGGAATAGACTGAGATAGATAGATAGATAGATAGATAGATAGATAGATAGATAGATAGATAGATAGATAGATAGGAATAGACTGAGATAGATAGATAGATAGATAGATAGATAGATAGATAGATAGATAGATAGATAGATAGGAATAGACTGAGATAGATAGATAGATAGATAGATAGATAGATAGATAGAAATGTTATAGAGATAGAGAGAGAAATGTTATAGATAGATTGAGTGAGAGAGAAATGTTATAGATTGAGAGAGAGAAAAAAATGTTATAGATAGATATAGAGACAGAGAAATGTTATAGATAGATAGATAGATAGATAGATAGATAGATAGATAGATAGATAGATAGATAGATAGAAGTCTCTGCAAATGGACAGCAGAAAAACAGGGAATGTGAGTGACAAATGCTACTGAGAACTACAAATATAGGAAGTTGCGGAGAGCCATAATCGCTCACCTCCTGAAAGGAGACGGCAGATATGAAAAGTCTGATTTTTAATGAATATTTTTCGTTTTTCTTATTCTCAATTATTAGCCCGCTTTATATATACGTATGTGTGTTTGTGTCAGTAGTAAAGTCCCCATGTGTGCAACACATGAGCAGGGAGCATCAGATTTGTTCCATGAATCATAATTTTTACAACTATCCTTGCATTCGTTATAACTTTTAAAAAATCTTCCATTCCTTCATTTCTTAGGATAAACTATGTATAAGCTTTCCTTTATTAAAGCAAAAAGAAAAAAGGATCATGAACGACTTTCCTAAGGTAATCAGTTTTCAACACTTTATCTATACTGATGACACAACTATTTACTCCCATAGTTTATAGTTAGTCTGATCGGCTCAATAAGGTTAAATTGAGAACTAGTCTGAAAAATTGCCTACAATCAGTTGTTAACTGGGGCAAGGAATGGCTTGTTAATTTTAACGCCTCCAAAACGAAACTGCTCTATTTTAATCGTCTGAGAGAGCCGTTTTTAATTTCGATCAGTATGGCTGATGCTAACCCCCAGGAGAGTGACTCATTGTACCTTCTTGGATTCTTCCGCTGACATGAAGTGGAAAGATTATATTGAATCTATTCCTGGGTCTGCTTCTAGGAAAGTTGGTTCACTCTGGTGCTCCTGCTATATATTTAAAGATTCTTGATAACATCCAAATATGAATTTACAATGTTAACTGTCCTGGCCTGGCATCTTGGCTTCTGTAACTTTCCCATCGCCGTAACGTAGCTTATCTGTGCCTTTTCTATAAATACTTTCATGATAATTGTTTTTATGAACTCTTCTCTATTGTCTTTACGGTAAAATTACTGCTCCAGATTTCTTTTAATCATTTTTCACCGTCAGTTGACAATAGGAATGATAATAATCTATGAGGGATTAATATCAGGAATAATTCTTTAAGTGAAGAATGTTTACCGAGACACGATTGGTTGCTGTCAGTCTCAAAGAACTCGTTTATGGAATTTGTTAGACGATGGTTTTATTGCTGGAATCATTCTTTGAACTCCTTTTCCAAAATATCTTTCAGAAATGAAATCATCTGTTATTGGAAGTCAAGAAAATCAGTAAATCTTTATCCGTTAAGGGCAATTTTCAATTTTGGAACTATCCCAAAATCACAGATCCATTTACTACTGGACTTTACTTTGAACAATAAGAATGTATTTAGCTTAGTTGAAATGATGATCCATTTTGGTGTTGTGGATCCTCCTGATCCAGTTTTCCTCTTTACTGTTCCCTCTTTTTTTTAAAAGTTATTCACTGTTCTCTTGATGGGTCTTGAATGAACTTTGAAGATGGAAGCCAGAGTATGAAATCCTAACGAAACGTTTTTTTTTTTCTAATTTTCCAAACCTCTGTTAGAATTCATCGAACTGGTCTTCATTTTTCTGCTCTTTGCTGTACACTTAATACTCGATCGGAATACAACAGGGTTTGCAATCTGTCCGTATTTGTGCTTTTGGTTTGCCCACTCCTTGCGTTATTGTGCACATATAGTCCTTTAGTGGACCTCCTGTGCCATTCAAAAACACTCGATTTATTTATTTATAGTTTTTATTATATTAATAACATGTTCAGTAGAAGCCATATTTAATAGAGCTGACGTGTCCCAAGAACTTTTACCAATCTTCAATCTAAGCTTCAAAAAGTTTCGTATGACGATTAGTAAAAGTACTTTTGACACGTTAGCTTTATTAAAAGTGGCAACAGTTGTAAAATTACTCTTCCAGATTTCTTTTAATTATTTTTCGCCGTCAGTATGACATGAAAACGTGCATATTCTTCTATTGTTCAGCAACAAGTGACTCATGTGAAACTGGAGGTTGGATCATAGCCTGACGGGCTCTGGTATAAATGATTGCCTGACTCCTAATTGGAGAGTGTTTCTGCGATTATTCCGGCTATGAAATTATCGCATTGAAGATGGAAGTCAGAGTATGAAATCTTAACGAAACATTTTTTTTTTTTCAATTTTCCAAACCTCTGTTAGAATTCATTGAACTGGTCTTCATTTTACTTGTCTTAGTTGTACACTTAATCCTCGATCGGAATACAACAGGGTTTGCAATCTGTCCGCATTTTGCTTTTGGGCTGCACAGTACTTGCGTGACTGTCTATATTTCTGAGATGAGGTATTATGTACACTATTTACATTATTCAGACTATTGCCCACATCTTTGTTGCCATGTTTATCCCTGGCAAAACCCGCATGACCGGATTTTACAAATACTAAGTGTTAAAGTAGGGCAGATAAAATGAAGAAAACTATCCATTAGAAATTGATAATGATTGGCAATGATTAATCGAAGACTTTCACAGATGTGCAGAAATAGAAAGAATGAATATCACAGATAAAGCAGATCGTAAAAAAAATAAGAGAACAGGACGAAAGAGAGGGTTCATAACATCCAACGACGGAACGCTCATATTAGAGAAAACTATCTGTCTATATTTCTGAGATAAGGTATTATGTACACTATTTACATTATTTGGACTATTGTCCTCATCTTTGTCACCATATTTCATCGATAAAAAGAATACCCGCTCGGCCCGGTGGCTAGGATCAAAGTGTAGTATCTGCGCTTTGTGAGCTGCCGGGTCGGGTGTCTGTCGAACTCTCTGCTTGCAGAGAGGAACCCGGACGAAGCTCCGCCGAAGGGTAGGGTTTCGTTGGGGGAGGTTGACGGAACTGGCCCGCCTCGGCGGGTTTGGATGGTTATTTATTTTTGGCTGGGCCTACGGGCTCAGAGATACCCACATTAAAAAGGCCTTGTGCCACATTCGATCCCCGTGGGTGGATTGATAAATACCATCTTTGTCACCATATTTATTACAACGTTTTGGCCGTTGTGCGCTCCGGCCTTCTTCAGGTGGTTGGAATGTCGAACTGAACCCTTTATTTAGCTCACTGGGGTAGACTGTTCTAGTTCCACATGCCGTGTCTAATGGATGTTAGTTATCTCCTGTTAATTACCCTCCCCAAGTTCTCCACTGCCTTAACCAGGTACTGAACTCACATTCTTTGGGTCCTGTTACTGGATCTAACTAACTCCTTTATCCACCGTGCCATGTGCCATGGCAACAAAGATGAGGACAATAGTCCGAATAATGTAGATATTGTCGCATCTCGTATAATGTCCTATTCTGTTAGTGACATGTACTTCAATTCCTGAATACTGAAAATGTTTTGATTGTCAATGAATTTCTATAGGAAACCATTACTAATACATTTGCATTTTAAATATAATAGCCGTCTTGTATAAGTATTCATTCTTGATAAAATCCAAAGAACAATCAGCAATATTATTGATCTTAACCTGGCATTTCGGGTTTCCTTACTTTCTCATCGCCGTAACGTAGCTTCCCTGTATCTTTTCTACAAATATTTTCATTGTAATTGTTCTGATGAACTCTTTTCTATGGTATGTAGACTATTAATTTAAACTAAATTGGCACGGTGGAGTAATAGATAGCGGCTCGGATTGAGGAATCGGAGAGCCGAGATCGAATTCCATTCGAATCCATTACATTCACTTACATACTAATACCCTTGGGAAAAGTACAAATCCTCGTTTTCTCCCTCCAGCTATGGGTAAATAGCAGAACAGACCGGGTTCTATAGCACTGAATGTCTATCGCAGAAAGAAATGGCAACCTTCTGCTGGGAAAAATCTGCCTCGTCATTCATGTATCAAAAGATACATGATCGCCTAAGCGTGTATCAAACATAGCAGATACTGACTGACTAGATTGGATGCAAGGTATCATCTCTTTACAGTTGAAATGGCTATAGATATAACCGTATGTTCTATTGCACCTCACGCTTATTCAATTCTTTTTTGACTCCATGCTTTCCAGTAGACTTTGATCGATCTGTCTTCTTAATTCTTGTTCGTTTATTGTTCTCTCTCCTTACTTATATTTTTTCTCATATTCTCTAACACTCATTAACCCCTTGCATCTTAGTGGCTTTGCTGCCTTGCTTGGGGTGTACTCTTTAATATAATCTCGTCTAGTTCTTATTTTTAGTAATACTTATTTATTGCTCACCCGTTTCCACTGAGTCCAAGTATACACTGCTCGATCAATGGATTGAACTCAAACACTATAACACAAAATTCACAAATCAACGCTTTAATAATCCCCTAGGTCATTGTCCCATAGAGAAGTAGTAGCGAACTTGGAGACTTAAACCTAAGCTGCCTGCTCATTAATGCTGCAACTTCTGTTGCAGCTGCTTTTGATTACTGCTGCTATTGCTATGGAAGACTTGTCATTTGTTTTTCTTTCTTTATTAGCGACTTATGTGTTCTTTCTTTTCCAGTATTCTTTATTTAGACTTTGTTAGAAAACGGGTAATATCGTTAATGTGTAACTGAAGAAATCCAAATAAATTTGACAAATTGTAGAACGCACGCAAGAAATCTTTGTATGCGTGTGATACTGAATGATCAATAATATCTCAGAAGTGCACAAAAAGAATTAAAATGGAGGGTATAAAATAGCTTAACTCATACACAGTTATAAAACAGATTAACTGAGAATAAAACGCAGGTACACACGAGGCTCTCACACTGGGTCGTTGGCAATATCGTGTTGGTTCTAATGCTGCAAGCTTTCACAAGTAACGTTGTGTTTGAATTTTGATTTAAAATAGCTATTTATTTTCTTCCAATCTGATAATATGAAAGAAATACGAATAAAAAGTATGGTAAAAAGAATAATTCTCCTTCATGATTACCGTTTTAAATATTTTATAGGTTTCCCTAACAGCCGATAAAAGCTAAAAAAAATAATATCTCTTTTCTTCATTTTCCTTTGACAGTGGCATATTTAGTCATTTCGCCTATATTTTGTCGAGAGAAAAGTATTTTTTTTCTTTTTACGTCTTTATTTTTGTCCCTCATTTGACATGCGCTTGTCACTGTGATAAAACTTTTTAGCGGGAAAGCTATAGAGAAAGTCCTGAGATTTCAATCGAACATATTTTTGCAACAAACCAAACAAAGATGTCAACGTACTGGTTTCATATGTCATTTAAGGAATGATTCTCTTCGGTTCTTCATATTGGCATAAGTATCTTATGAAAACGGTGTTCAGTGCAAGAAGCCATTTTTTTTACTGCTCCGCCATTGAGCAGAATATTTCTGAAGACTCTTTTTCAGAGACGTTGTTCATTTTCATAGAATACTTGACTATACTTGGTAAATAATTCCATATCTTTGTTCGACAACTCTTCTTTGTAAACATTTCTCATCCAACGAAGGATATTTACAGAAATTCTTTCTGAGATAACCCGATTAAGAAATTCCGTGGAAGAAATCTCTTCTTCGTAAAAAAATATTGTATTTTCAAGAAGGTGCATATATATATATATATATATATATATATATATATATATATATATATATATATATATATGCTAATGTCAGTTATCTCCTGTTAATTGCCCTCTTCAAGTTCTCCACTGCCTCAACTAGATACTGAACTCACACTCTTTGGGTCCTGTTACTGGATCTAACTAACGGCTTTATCCACCGTATCATGTGCCATGGCAACAAAGATGAGGACAATAGTCCGAATTATGTAGATATTGTAGCATCTCGTAAAATGTCCTATTCTGGTAGTGATATGTACATATATATATATATATATATATATCAACGATCTGAAATAGGCTATTCCATGTTGAGGTAATTTTTTTTGCTGTAAAAAATATATTATATATATGTACATACATATATAATATATATATATAATTATATATATATAATTATATATATAATTATATATTTATATATATATATATATATATATATATATATATATAATTATAATTGTAATTATATATGATTATATATATATATATATAATCATATATAATTACATATATATATATAATTATATATGTAATTATATATGATTATATATATATATATATATATATATATAATCATATATAATTACATATATATATGTAATTATATATGTAATTATATATGATTATATATATATATATAATCATATATAATTACATATATATATATATAATTATATATGTAATTATATATGATTATATATATACATATATATATATATATATATATATATATATATAATCATATATAATTACATATATATATATAATTATATATGATTATATATATATATATATATATATATATATATATATATATCATTAGTTCATATATATGATTATTATTATTATTAATTTAAACTTTTTTTTCTCGTTGATACCCATATTTGAGCAGACGCTTCGTTTATTTTTAAACGGTAATTTATTTCGTCTACCGGATTGAACATTCGAGTAATCTTTATAGGAGAAAAAAAGCGCCCTCCAGCATTGATCCAACCTCAGCCCTTCTATCAGGAGGAATAAAAAAAAATGTCGGATTAATAAATAAAAATAATAAAAAGTCAGTAACATTTTTAGGAATTATTTTGTTTCTTTTTCCGGTACAAAACTGAGAAGTTATGAACCCTCGAAGATCTGGACGAAGTAAAGTGTGCTTAAAAGGTAACATGATGGCGACTCACTTGATCACGACTCTCTTCATAGCCAAAAGAGTTAAACGCATGTCCTGATTAAAAACAATTTCTCCAGCAAAGGAGGACGCATGTTTGAAGGGTGCATCGTTTCTCTACTTAGCCTGACTATTCGAGAAATCTTACTAAATAAAAAAAAATACATCTCTCCTGATTAAGCATCAGTCACGTATGTGCCCATGCGTGATACACGCTTAGGCGATCATGTATCTTTCGATACATGACTGACGAGGCAGATTACCATTTCTTTTTCCGGTAGACCAGTTGCCATCCCAGTCTGTCCTGCCGTTTAACCATAGGTGGGGGTTGACAAGTGAAGAACTCATACCGTTCCCAAGGGTCATAGCACATAAGTGAATGTAATGAGTTCGACTGGAATTCGAACTCGGCTCTTCAATTACCTCAATCTGAGCCGCTAACTATTACTCCATCGTACGGTTTAATAAATAAACGGAACGTCTACTAAAATATGAGTATCCACTAAAAATAACTTTTAAAGTGAACAAAAAATATTGTAAATGAATATCTATTACTTAAAGTGAATTCCGAGTCATTATGCTTTACGCCCCACCCATACATCCAAGTTTATGGTTCACCTATCAATGTAATTACTGGAATCGATATTATTTAGATTCGCCAATTGTACAGGAACCGGTGTTTCAACCTGATCTGGCCATAAGGTGGTCGTGATGATATAACAATTTATATCAGATCACGTCAGCACTGACAAAGGAAGTTTAATATCATTCATATAACATCCTATACTGTAATCATTCAGCATCTAGAATGGCAATAAAATTGATTTCATATAACATGCTATGTCTTCTCCTGTCAACACTGGCAATGAGGACGACAATTTTCTGCTGTTATTACTAAATGCGTTCTAGCTGTAAGAAAACTGATCTCTCTCTATTAATACAGCATAAGAGACACGACATTCTTTGTGAAGGCATCTGTCTTTTCTTCCTCTTCTTCTTCTTCTTCTTCTTCTTATCATTTCACCCCAAGGAATGTGATAAAGCCACTAAGACGCAAAGGATTACTGAGAGTGGAGGAAATTGGGAAAACGTTGCTGACGATAAAAAGACAATAAAAAAAATAATTTCGACAGTACAAAAACGAGATTTACTGACCACTTTATTACTACGCATCAGGTATCATCAGAACAATTACCATGAAAATATTTGCAGAAAAGTCAGAAGGAAACTGCGTTACGACGGTGAGAAAATGATTGAAGCCGTGATGCCAGAGCTGGACCGATAAAATTGCAGATACTTTTTGAGGATTTTGTTAACAATCTCTGGATACATATCAGCCGCACCAGACAAGACTTAGCAACAATATTCCATGCATGTACACATGATAGACATAATCACAAGATAAATATCAATTAACAAAGATAGACCTTGAATTCTGACGCGAGCGCACACTAAATTATAACGCCCACTTTCGATGTTTACACCAGTGCTTAGAATGAAAGTGTGTAGAGTGTGGTCGTTTCGACATACCATAGTGATTCTATCAGTTACCAAGGTTTGTACAGCAGTTTGGGGCAAAGAACAATATTCCCTAAGCGTGACAACCAAAGCTTTTACACACAAGGCCATTGTTCCGTACAGATCAATGGCCTAGTGGTTAAAAGCTTTGTCAAATGATATTCTCCGCATGATAGCATTTTTTGTCAAATGGTATTCTCAGCATCTGTCCGTGGGATCATATGGTCCTTACTTCCAGTCTCTTCTTCATTTCTGAGGAAATTGTCGAGCATTCACTACCATGCTGGAGATTACAAATTACATAGGATTTCAGCAACCTTTTTCTTTATAAGGATATTTTTCGATCTATTAATACCTACTTTAGTTTATGGGAGACATCTTTCGCTAAATGAGTGAAGTTGCAGGAATCCTGAATCGGTGAACTGATTTTTAATTTCGTCTACGAGTGCTAACATTCATTCTGCAAGCCAATTGCCTGGTCTGCTAGTAAGAGTTGGTTCACTGTGTCGGACTAAAACAATTTTCTAACCAGAATCTATCTTACGATTTTATAAGTCTATCATGTGTACCTGCATGGAATACTGTTGCTACATCTTGTCCGGTGTCTCTGATATGTATCTAGAGATTCTTGATAAAATTCAAAAAATAATCTGCAATTTTATCGGTTCGGCCCTGACATCTCAGCTTCAGTATTTGTCTATATTTCTGGGATGAGATATTATGTACGCTATTTACATTATTCGGACTATTGTCCTCATCTTTGTCACCATATGTATTACAACGTTCGGGCCGTTTTATGCTCCGGCCTTCTTCAGGTGGTTGGAATGTCGAACTGAACCCTTTATTTCGCTCACTGGGGTAGACTGTTCTAGTTCCACGTACCATGTTTTAATGGATGTCAGTTATCAGTTATCTCCTGTTAATTCCCCTCTCCAAGTTCTCCACTGCCTTAACCGGGTATTGAACTGACACAATTTGGGCCCTGTCACTACACTGCGTGCCAAATTATTATCGAGATAACTTTTTTTCTAATATTTCAAAAACCGTCCAATCAATTCACACAAAATTTTCACACAATGTTGGCAACACTGACTTGTGCAATCACTGAAATTTTCGTACTGATCTGCGCAATGTAAACAAACTGGCGCCATATTTATTATCAGCACGGTGATTTGAAAGTGCCAAATTATTAGAAAGGTTTAGTAAAATTCCCAGAATTGAGCAAACAAAACGTTTATTAATGTTGCACGTGAATGTTTATTATCAAAAGAACCTAATAAATAAGATAATCAAACAAATAAGAACAGATACAAACAAATTCCCCTCTCCAAGTTCTCTACTGTCTTAACCCGAGTATTGACGCCTTTATCCACTGTTCCATGCGTCCTTGATCGACTTAGGCTTTATTGTCATTACGATACTCTGCCAAGCATTTCATGCACAATGGAATGGTTCGTTGTCATTTTTTTTCATTTTTTCTCGGCGAATAGTCTGCATACAGACATAACTATGTCTTTTTTTTTCTTCCAGATTTAATCGAAGGCGTTTACTCCACGAAATGACTTGTGAATCCAAGGAAATAGTAACCTTATGAATTATAGAGTTGCCAATTTGTCATTTAGACTCGAATCCCGAATGAATGATGGCCGTGTTATTTGAAAAGGTTTAAATAATCAATTGATTATATCCTCTGATCTCCAATGCGACATTAAATGAAGATGCTCGCTGTTTAAAGGTTAATAAGTTTTCTCAACAATCAAAAGAAAAATATACAAATGTAACAGCTATTATGAGATATTGATCTATCATTTTCAGGTGCACGCTTGATAACCATAATTAACAATCCAATCTCATTAATTAGCAGGTCCCCTAATTGTTTTGCTATCTCAGACGTTAATGAGATTCATAAACGTACTCGGGGTTTTTTCCGTAGAGTAACCACGATATGCTTCGGAGAAGTTAAGAGAATTTGAAAAGCATATTCGGGTCTCACGTAGTACAGGGTTTCGTCACTAATCTTTGATGTACTTTTTATCTGCCCAAGATTATGACTATTTTGAGAAGCATAGATGATAAGGAGAATCATATTTTTCTTATTCTTTACTATTTTTTACAGTGATATTCACACCGTAGAAGGCCCGGGAGCCACTTAAGGTAGAGGGTTACAGATTAAGAGGCAGATTTATGCGTATATGTGGGGAAGACAGCGAGTTATTCTATAGATCAGCGCTACTTAAAACTTTTTCATTCCGGCCCCCATTTATCATGGGGAGATTTTTCGCGAGGCCCAGGTATTAAGCAACTACACTAAAAATACATCCGTTATCACTTCACTAGTCGCAACCACGCCGCGCGCGCGTTTTATTACCACAGCGCATGCGTGACGCATCACTTTAAATGTCGCGTTTTTGTGAAATAACCTAGAAACTGAAATTCAAAGGTTTGAATTTAATTTTCGCTAACCCAGCAATTCGCTTCACGGCCACATATTTGGGTCGCGACCCATAGCCTAAGAAGCGCTGATAGAGATGAAGAGGTTAAGATTGTAATGATGGGGAAAACCCCCTCTTGGCAGTCGGTTCCACAGAACAAAGGTTCACGGGAAGAAGCTGCTCAAGTGAAGAGGCACGGTTTATGGAGATATGTGAAGATAACGGTTAACTCTAGACTTGTACAGACTTGACTGTCTGGATATGGAAAGCGTCCTCTTGGGAGTAGTTTCCACAAGTTAGTGGTTAATAGGAAGCAGCTGCTCGAGTGGAACTTACATCTCACAAAGCGAATACGAAGAGAATGATTGTGGTTCGCTACAATGTGCGTAGGATGGCGGGTCTTAACCGTGAAGATTAGAACTGGTGGGACTAAGGAAAGTAGTTCGTTTAGAACATTTTCTATGGAAATAGCGATAGAGCAGTGCCAGGCCTGCGATGTAACGTCTCTGAGAAAGGAGTGCAAAATAATTTCTCACCCACAAGAATGCGGAGACGCTTTTGGACACTATCAAAACTGAAAAGAGAAGACAGTGCAGTTCCTGTCCATATATGGCAGCAGTACTCCATTTTCGGCCTGATCTGCCACTTGTAACGAGGATAGCAGGAAAAGTCAGGTACTTGCTGGAGCGGTACAAGAAACCGAACATTTTTCCAGCGATGGATCGTATGTCCGAGTTCCACTTGAGGTCTGAGTTGAGTTTAAGGCCCAGTAGTCACTCAAGGCACGACGCCTCCCCGAAGGGACATCCATTCATCGTGATTGGTAATAGTTCTGGGTTCGATCGGCAATGATTGAATATATCTAATTTAAAAGCAACCGACCAGTTTTTTTTCCCACACTGAGATGTCAAAACGGTGGTTCCTCACATTTTGGAGGGCCATGACCCACCTAAAGTATCTCTAAAATCCTGATTACACCCACTCCGTGGCATATCATTCTTATTATTCAAAAAGTGAACTATTTACGCGGAGGAAGACTCAGTCATTATATGTAATGCACAATACAGGCTTAGGCGATCATCTATATTTCGATACATAACTGACGACGCAGATTGTTTTTCTTCCCGCGGTAGATTACCATTTCTTTCTGCGGAAGACCAGTTGCAAAAATAACATCGTTTTTTGACGTTAAAAAATACGTCAAAAACGATATTATTTTTGCACCAACCTAATAGAACCCAGTCTGTACTGCTATTTAACCATAGCTGGGGGGAAAAAGAAGAGGGTTCACACCTTTCCCTAGTGTATCAGCATGTAAGTGAATGCAATGGATTCGACTGGAATTTGAACTCGGCTATCCGATTCCTCAATTCGAACAGCTAACCATTACGCCAGCGTGCCTCCTACGGAGAAAGATTAAAAGGCCGTTAACGTAACTTTCGTTAAGAACTTGAAACGGCATATATGCAATATTATCCTTTAATTTTATAATTTTACAATATTTGTAAATATATTGTGTTACTAATATATATATATACCTATATATTTATGAATAAAAATGACAATAGGAAAACTGGTAATTGCTGACGCGTTTCGTCCAATGTGGACTTTATCAAAGCAAAATACGAAAATGAAATTAAATGAACAAAGTAACTAATAAAAACAAAAACAGAATGTACCTAGCAACTGGAATGGAGAGAAACGCTATTTTCATATTTTTAACTGAAAAATAACGTCAGTAATTGTCACGTGTGGAGAATATTGTAATTATAATTGTGTTGATGTATTCAACCATTTTCTTTTGATTTTATGAATCTGTTGTGTATATTTGTTTGTAAGAGCATTAATTTTGTTAAGAAAGGTGAAATAGGGAAAAAACCTGGGCGTAGATTAATATTTGGGTAGTTTACTATGGCGGCACTCTCCAGAATTTTCCTTCTGAGTGAGTTATTTTCTTTTTTTATGAGTGTAGCATTTTTAAAATCAAAATTATGGTTGAATTTATTTCTATGTATGACTAGTGCATTAGCTAAGTTGTTTTTTGTGAGGTCTCTTTTGTGCTCATAAATGCGTTTTCTCAAACTTCTACTTGTTTCTCCAATATATTGAGAGGAACAGTTTTGGCAATTTATTCTATAAATGCCTGCTTCAGAAATATTAGTGCTATTATTGTTTGAAGATCTTAGTATATCCATAATGGTTTTGGAAGTGTTTGTGACTATTTCAAGATTATTTAGATGGGATAGGTTATTCTGGATAGTGGACGTGACAGAATTGGTCGGTAGTATTATGAATCTGTTTTCATGTGATTTACTATTGCGGATTATGTTATTAGTCTTGTTGCGGTTGTATATTTTGTATGCCTTTCTTCTTGCGCTGTGGATGAAATGATATGGGTATTGTAGGTTTTTGAATGTGTTTTCTATGTATGTTTCTTCTTTAAGTAAATATTGGGGAATACAGATTCTTAATGCTCTTAGATAGAAACCTATAATAATTCCAGATTTAATTTTTGAAGGGTGGTTTGAGTAGAAGCTGATCAGATCATTTTTGTTTGTAGCCTTTCTGTAAACGTCAAAATTAAGTTCGTTATTATTTCTCATTAACAAAATGTCCAGGAACGGAAGAGTGTGGTTGGTTTCAGTTTCGAAAGTGAAGTTTATTGTAGGTTCAATGTTGTTAAGTTTGGAGAGAAGATCCGTTAAATTGGTGTTTTTTGGAATTATTAATAATGAGTCGTCTATGTATCTGAAATATGAAGAGTTTGTAGGGAGTTACTTTGTTCATTTAATTTCATTTTCGTATTTTGCTTTGATAAAGTCCACATTGGACGAAACGCGTCAGCAATTACCAGTTTTCCTATTGTCATTTTTATTCATAAATATTGTCTCTCTACTGATTAATTCGGAGAAATTTTCATACCTATATATATATATATATATATATATATATATATATATATATATAGAGAGAGAGAGAGAGAGAGAGAGGGTACATACGTAATTATGTTCATATATACACATAAATATTTTTATGAGTTTGCTTTCCAGCTTAGGCTTGAACTAGCTCAAGACGTCAAACTCTCTGCTTTCGTCTGGGGAGGTAGAAAAACCCGACCCCGTGTTTGCGGGGTGTACGAGGAATTTTTACCCGAGCCTACGGGCTCGGGAAGACCCACATAAAAGCATTACTCGGGTAAATACAGCTAACAACTCATTCTCGAATGCCTCCTACTTTAAATTCAAACCGCCCCTATTTTAGGGCATACATCCTCCTTTGGGAACGACGGTGTTACAGCTAGGTTAGGGGAAAGATCAGCTACTCAAACACCCCGGACATGTGCATCGTACTTCGTAGTAGTGAATGTAATTCTTACTGAGTACCCCACTATCAAGGGACACCTCAGCGTCATGAACTGGTTAGCAAGCTTATCTCGCGAGAACAATTTACGACTAAGTAGTGAGTTTGACCCTTACCGGGTGCCCTATGCTTTCGGCCTTGTGCCACATCTAAGCTACGCTTAGAAAATCTTTATTGCCACAACAATGAATCTCGAGTACCCTTTATCCTCGAATAAAATGTGCTTAAGAAATTGAAATTTGTCTATGGGAGTCTTGAGAGGGAGAAACATTGAAATAATACTCACTTGCCGCGGAGCTTTTGCTGTGAGTCACCTTCGGACTTTTTTTCGTCCAGGGATACGTTCAGAAATTTTGAGAAACTGTTTCGAACCTCCTCGAATCTGCAGAATTGAAAGCTAATCAGTGAGTTCATTCATGAGTGAAAGAAATAAACGGAAATATGAAGGAAAATACGACACACTTGTTTGTATATAGATTTCTAGTAAATAACATTTTTTTCTCGGTATATGTTCAATGTGGTGAATGCTAGAATCAGCATTTTTTAAAAAAATCACTTAAGATCCGAAACAACAAAAATGGCGCTGCCAGAATCGTGTAGACAAACACACAGGATAAGGAGTGATTGCTGGCGGGGTGGGGAGTCCGTGTAGGAAACACAGAAATCGGGATGATGACGGTAACACCAATCAACTAAGTAACAAACTTTCTATTTGTATCATATATATATATATATATATATATATATATATATATATATATATATACCTGAAGATTGCAGATGGCATAAAACTCCGAGTTGTGCAATCAACGTAGTGTATTATGTATATTTTTTAACATATTAAATAGCTGTTATATAACATTGAGCATTTTGTCTTACACTATATATATATATATATATATATATATATATATATATGACGATTGTAAAAATTTCTTAGTTCTTACCGACACGAGCAATGCGAAATGAAGTGTTTTGTTGCCATTCATAGCGGAAGACTAAATGCGTCAGCGAGAACTAAGAATCTTTTACAGTTGTCCTATTTAAACCAGTTGTCTTATCTTTAAAAATATTCTGGGAAATTTAACTATATATATATATATATATATATATATATATATATATATATATATATATATATAATTTCTAATAAAATAAGCCTAGGGTGTAGTACTATAAAAATCCCCAAGATGTGGAACAAGCGGATAATAATTAGAACAGATCTCAAAGTTTGATAGGGCTACGCATGACGGACATGTTATAGAAGGCGCCACTCGAAATTATAACACAGTCAGCGGCAGTCTGTTGCATTTTCATAATCGGGTTCTACATCTCATTACATATGTGCCGTATAGGAAGGTCATGAAATCTTCAGGATTATGATGACTAAGACAAATAGCTGCGCGTGTCCGAAGTAAATTTTTTGCCTTTGTTGTTAAAACCATTAACAATTATGGTCAGTCACAAACGGTGATTTTTGAATGTTTTTTCCATATGGTAAACATTATAATATAAGGGAGGTAACTTAGTTAATAATTGAATTCTTGTTTGTTTGTTTGTTTGTTTGTTTGGGTTTTATGGCATATCAACCACTGTGGGTTATTTAATGCCAAATCCAGTTTATATGAATTTTAAATGCCTATTTTGTATGGAATAAAAAATGTATAGCTGGCAACATTACTCCTTTACAAAAAAACGTATAGCTGGAAACATTATTCATTTACAAAAAAACGTATAGCTGGCAACATTACTTTTTTACAAAAAAACTTAGAGCTGGCAACATTATTGTTTCAAAAACTTAGAGCTGGCAACATTATTTTTCTGAAAACATTATCTGAGACCTTGCTGTTGAATGCAGTTTATCGCCGTACCCAGGACGCGGATGTAGTTTACCGTCATACCCAGGACGCGAGTAAAACTTGGAAAACTAGGAGTTCACTATTTGCCCATAGCTGGGACCCTAACAGGTGCTACCACCCCGGGTCAAGGTGGACCTGGGAACACCAGCAATTAAGAGGTGGTTCCACGCTCCTCAAAACCTCCAGATCAGAGGCCTTGCTGTTGGATGCAATTTAACGTCATACCCAGGACGCCTCATTGGGGGGGTCTTACCCCTCTACAGAGGTGCAGTCGGAGTATTCTAAAGCCCCGGCCGACAGGGCCTGAATTCTTGTGGTAGCTTGTAGTTTGTGTGTTGTTAATAAAACGTTTTAGTTTTAACGTAGATATTTCTAAAGAGCTATACATTATAAGCATTCCAGGACATTTGTACTATATTCATAATTAAGTTTGTTAAGCGTTGGTTTCCATTTTTAAATAAAGATTGCTCCGAGTATTTGCATTTCTTATCAAATTATGGTGAAGTATACAGGTATTGTCGTCTAATATGCTTCTAAATTTTGAATCTGGTAAGGGACGTTTTTGCCGATGTTGTGAAATGGAGGATGAATTATTCATGTATAGAGTGTGAGGTCTTGATAGCGTGATTGTAGAATGATCAACATATACGTTAGCTTTTTTTTGTCCGAGATGCTTCGTACGCAAACAACAATTTGTCTTAGCCATGATATATTTACAATATCATCTTCAGGGTTATGATAACCCTGAGATGATATTGTAAATATATCGAAAGAACTCGGAAAAATAAAATGAAGAAATGTAACCCTGGTAACGTTCTTGCTCTTTTTAATGATCAAACAGCAAAACTTAATATGTGATTGCGAAAGGATCTTGTTAAAAATAAACGAAGACAACATGAAAATATGTTGCCAAAATATACAGAATATATATGTGTGTGTGTGTGCGTGTGTGTGTGTATATATAATTTGCACATTGAGTGGTGTTGCTAATAAAACGGTGCTAGATGCATAATAGACCTATAATTATTGCATTTTGCATGGAACTCACAGATTATTATAGTAGATCGTCGTATTTGAAATAGACGCTCCATTTTTATTTTTAAATTAGAGAATTCATTATAATATTGAGTCCACTTGGGAAAATGTTTGAATTAATAAAAAATGCAGATTAAAAACAAATGTATATGTGCGTGTATATATATATATATATATATATATATATATATATATATATATATATATAGTTTAGTGCTAGCAGCAAGCAGTATATTAGTAGTATATGTAGCAAGTAGTATATGTAGTTTAGTGCTAACAGCAAGCAGAAATATTTCTCCTCCCGATGATGGCCATTTCGGCCGAAACTAGTCGAGGAATCTAAATGGAATAATAATAAAAAAAAACGAAAGAATATTAATCTACACTGAGGATTTTAATTTTTTAATTGTTCAAAATATATATATATATATATATATATATATATATATATATATTAGTGTGTGTGTGTGTGTGTGTGGCGCAGATAAATCTGGAAAAAAATAATGGGTACTAAAACATTATTTTTTATATAACAAATTATTAGGTTGGTGCAAAAATAATTTCGTTTTCTAACATATGTTACTATATGAGAAAACGAAATTATTTTTGCACCGACCTAATAGTATATTTCAATGAAACTTTATACACTGTAAGGCACATATATAAGGTAAAAAATCACTCTATGTGGCCACTATCGCCGGTCACAACTTTCTATAGGCAGGATAGGAAACTAAATGAGACTTTGGCGACGGTGTTCATGTTCATGTTGATCATGGTGTCCATGCTGCCTTGAGAGTCTCCTTAGTGCTGGAGGGCCTGCTTTTCACTTTCCTCTCCAAGACTCCACACCCAAAATACTTAAGCGAATTGCAGTTTGGCGATGAGTGGGAGGCATACGTCGGCTGACCGGTGGTACGGTGAGCAAATGGCGCCTCTTGAACACATAAGATTTATAGTTCAAGTTCTCCTTGACAATACGCTCGATAGTTCGCTTGTTGGTGCCCGTTTTTTCCTCGGGCTTTTGATGGGGTTTTCCTTGACAACTTCGACCAGTTAAGGTCATGATGCCTTATCTGATAAAATTAGTTTCACAGTTTCTATATACAAAGTCAGTGTAGGATGTCCCATCCGTGACATACCTTGCCACTCGCTCTCTGGTATCTCGACTTCAGTCAATTTCTCATCAGCCTGACGTGGCTTCCCGCTGTCTTTTCTACAAATATTTTCATTTTGTTCTATTCAGCTTTCCTTCTTAGTGCCTGGACTGCATGAATTTAAGCGTGTTACTAGATTGGAAAGTAGGTCTCACTGTTTTACTGCTGAACTAGTTAGATGCAACCGTATGTTCTATTCCGATAGTTTATTTTCTCGCAATTCTCGACTGCGAACTCCCTTCCGATTTGTTGCTTCCCTGCCAACTACAATCTTTCAAAATTTAAATGAAACCTGATCTCTCTCTCTCTTCCTGAAACCTGATCATTTATCATGCTTTCTCCTCACTACTTCTCACTAAAGTCTTCTCATTCTCTTTTACTCCCAGTAACCAATTGCATCCTATTGTCATTATCGCCTTGCTTGGGATGAAAGCATTTAAAGAAAAAGACAGTCATCGTTTTCTATGCCTTTTTCACCGTCTATAAACTGTCTTGAATTTTTATCCGATTTACTGTCAGAGGAAGTTGACCGAGAAGTTGAAGAAAATGTTGCGAAGCTCGACAAAAGAATGAGCATGTTGTTGTTTTTTTTTTTTTTTTCTGGACGCCGGTTCGAAATTTATTTAGTCGAAAGAAATTTAATTCTTGGTTTTTAATTATTTATTTCTTCTTCCATTTTTGAAACAAATCTTCGATTCTATTTATAAAGAAGTCTTCGTACAAAGAAGCAATAAATTCATTATATTCATCAATTTGATTCTGACTGGTGTTCTTGCCCGGAAGGGAATAGTCGAGAACTTTCAAAATAAGATTATGGAATTAAATGAATTTTCTTACAGAACAGCCAATAAACAATATATATATATATATATATATATATATATATATATATATATATATATATATATATATATATATATATATATACTGGAGTCTCTCGTGGTTTTCGGAACAGTAACTAATTTTTTAGAACCAATCACCCAGACTATTCGAGCATATGATTTATAATGGTGAAACTATTTGTAGAAAAGGGGGTGGGGAGCCACGTCAGGTTAGTGAGAAAGTGAATGATGTCGAGATAGCAGAGAGCGAGGGATAAGATATTTCACCGACGGGACATCCTATATTGACTTTGTATATAGGAACTTTGTATATAGGAACTTTGTATATAGGAACTAGAAAACTAAGATTATCAGCTAAGGTGTCAAAGTCATGATGTAAGACCAACCAGACATTTTGGAGGAGCAGAATACAGAAATCTGGTTCACATAATGGACCAGAAGGTCCCCGAACGACCCTCGTCAGGTTCTGAATTCAGATTTGTCCTTCTCCTATACAAGTTTCCACTCAAGGCTATAGGACCCAGTCTCTCTCTCTCTCTCTCTCTCTCTCTCTCTCTCTATATATATATATATATATATATATATATATATATATATATATATATATATATATGTGAAAATATTGTAGGAAATAGGAAAGAAACTGGTTTGGTAAATAAGAAAAAAAATTTCGCTTGAAGATGGAACAGAGCCTACTTTAACTCAAGTTAATTCAAATATTATTTTGAAGTTTTCGGCTCTTGTTTTGAAACATGAGACCTCTTATGTAGCGTGTTGGAATCATATTTTTAAATAAATAATTATATATATATATATATATATATATATATATATATATATATATATATATACAGAGAGAGAGAAAGATTTATCGTGATTACCTGGCACCACGAAACGCATATTTATACATTAAAATTCCCGACAATGTAGATATGTTCTTTTTTTACGTACCAGGTTCATTCAGGGCGTAGGCGATCATGACTCTCCACAACGTCCTATTCTCTATAGGTCTAAGTTATGTTTGTCAGCTCATTATCTTTCCTAGTTCCTGTTCCGACATCCATTTACGCAAGCTTGTTAGGTAAGTTACTTGATGTTTGCTTCTGCCTTTCACCTTCAATATGTCATGTGAGTCTCAAATTCTCCAAGCTTTCTTTCCTCGTTAGAGGTAAAGTCTAGGTATCATAGTGAAGAGTTCATCTGAACAATTATTGTTAAACTATTTATAGAAATGTCACAGGGAAGCTATATTTTTTCTTTTTATGTGCCTTGTCCTTTCAGGACGTACATGATCATGGCTCTCTACCTCCCTCCATCCCTTGCAGCTCACAACAAGTTCCTTCCCTCTGCTTGCTCCCCCAGACCACGTTCTGTCATCTACTTGCTTAAGCCAGCCAGGTATGTAACGAGTTGTTTTCCCTTGTCTCTTTTTCCCTCTATTCGACCTGTTTGTATCAGATTCTCCAGGCCCTCCTTCCTCATTATGTGTCCTAGAAACTTCAGCTTCCTCTTCCTGATGTTAAGTATAAGCCTCCTCCTTGTTTGCAATCTCTCTAAGACCTCATCGAAGCTCACATGCTCGGACCATGATATCCTTAGCATCCTTCTGTAGAACCACATCTCCTACGGCTTGAGTCTCTTCTTCCTCTTTGAGGAAATCGTCCAACATTCGCTGCCGTAAAGAAGAACAGATATCACATAACAGCTTTTCTTTTTTTTTTTGTTTTTTTTTTTTTTTTGTTTACGGCGGCTGGAAAGTGACTGAAGCCGAGATAGCAGGCCAGAACCAATAATATTGCCGATTCTTCTTTAGATTTTGTCAAGAATCTCTAGATATATATATCAGATGCCACAGACAACTCGTAGCAGGAAAACAAGACGCCGGTTCCATAAGGGAGAAGTGCAGAAGAAGAAACTGTCAGCAAAGAACTTACAGTTACATCTAACCAATTCAGCTGTAAAAGAATGTGACCAATCTGCAAATGGAGTACTACGCTTAAATACATAAAGAAAAGTTAATCAGAACGTTTACTACGACATTATTTATAGTAAACGCATAGGCAAGCTTCATTAGAACGGTGTGGAAGTAATTGAAGCCGCGATGCCATGTCAGGACCAATAACATTGCAGATTCTTCTTTGGATTTTATCAAGAATCTCTAAATATATAGCAGGAGTACTAGTCCATGTGGGAGTAATATTCAAAGTATGAATAAATGGAAAACTTATAAATATTTAATATATTATGTTGGTACAAAAATAATGACGTAATAATGTCGTTTTTTGACGTTAAAAATACGTCAAAAAACGACATTATTACGTCATTATTTTTTCATTAACCTAATAGATTCTGGGGAAGAATTGTCTAGCTCGTCACAGTGAAACAACTTTGCTAGAAGCAGATCTAGCAATTGATTAAATATAATTTTCCCATTTCCTGTCAGCAAAGAACGTTAGTCCGAGAAGGCGCAATAAGGTACTCTCCTGGAGGTTAGCATCAGTGATGCTGATGAAAGGCAGTAATGATTATTATAGTTCAGTTTCCTTTTGGGGGATGTTAAAATTAACAAGCCATTCCTTGCCCCAGTTAACAGTAGATTGATTGTAGGTCGCTTTTCAGATCAGCTGCCAATTTGACCTTATCGAAGCGATCAGTCTTACTATTAAGACAGGAGTAAATAGCTATGTCATCAGCATAGATACTGTGTTTAGATATGATGCCATCGGGAAGGTCGTTGATGAAAATTAAGAACAACGTAGGTCCAAGGATACAGCCCTGGGGGACACCAGCATTAATGGAAAAAGATCTAGAAGAATGGGCGTTCAAGATGAATGTCATTCGCGATTTCATTAAGAATTAATGAGTTAATATAATATTAGGTTGGTGCAAAAAAAATGTCGTTTTCTCACATAGTAACATATGTGAGAAAACGACATTTTTTTTTTGCACCAACCTAATATAAATGTATTAAACGATTTTATTAGGTTGGTGCAAAAATAATGACGTAATAATGTCGTTTTTTTGACGTTAAAAAATACCTCAAAAAACGACATTATTACGTCATTATTTTTGCACCAACCGAATAGTATAAAAATATATTGCGATTCAGGTAGAAAAAGAACTGTCATTAGTCAGAAATTAATGTCAACATTCAGGATCACGAAAACGAGTCTCGTAAACCATTTGGGTCGTAGGAGCATCAAATGTACTGCAACGTTAGCTGGGGGTGAGTGAGTCTAGGATAAGATAGCTTAAAGTACCGCATCTTTTGGTTTTAAATTCAGAGTTGGCATTCTCTAGAACGGTTTACCCACCAATGCTAAAGAACTTAGTATACAGCGCTATTTAATCCCTAGGCAGAAGAAGGATTCATGACTTTTCCGAGGGTGTTAGTGCGAAGTGAATGAAACAGATTTTGTCAGAACTTGAACTCGACACATCGATCCCCCTTTTTGCACGGATAGCCATTACACTCTTCTGACTTTAAAAAGTCATCTCTTCAAGAAACCGGCAATTATGGCTGTCCACAGGTAACTTTTCGTTATTCTCAGCGAATTGATATGCTCCCTTGGATTGATAGGGGAGTGGTTTCTCGTTGCCTTCTTTAGAATCCAGAGTAGTCCTTAGTATATACGTTGGCTGTCAGGGAACTCAATTTAGTCTGCTATTTTTAAAATATAACTGATAGGGAAGAAATGGAGTCATGCCTCTCCCAAACACGTTTATTTGAAAGTAAATACAACAGACGAGGCGAGAATTTGAACCCGGCTCACCAATTCCCCTTTTAGCACCAATAACCGTTGCATTAACCGCACATTGAATATATCCTGCTCTGAGAGAACATCGATTTATCTTCCCAATCGTTCGTGTGTAAGTATCTGAAAGGATCGGCCAGTCAATGATCAGAGGGGTGCATGCTTGTGTAGAAGCAAGCCGGGTATATTTTGAACATGTGTTGAGTGCTGTGTTGGGATACAACGATGATCTTTTGGACATATGTTTATATGGACATTTAACCTTGTTTTGGTATCAGAACATGCGCTATAAGAATTGCTGGGAGGATATATGAACCTACCAGACAGTCATCAACAATTCCAGCCCACACATTAATCATAAATTGATACTGGTGTCTAGCCTGTATTGTACCATGGGGATTCCGATCTGCCCACAGATGCTTGTGTAAATTTGTTATTCCATCTCTTCCAAATGTTATCTCATCCGTAAACTAGACTGAAGAGGCACACAATGGACCGGAGTTTGTGAAGTAAACCTCCCGTGGTGACTGATCAGAGGGCGAAAGACCCTGTACATGCTGCAAATGATACGGACTGCTCTTGAAGTACCCTCCATATTATGAGATGTCCGACATGCTAGAGACACTTGACGTGGATCATCTCCAACAGCCTTGGAGAATGTATTCTTCGGGGTCAGGCATACGGGCGGATCTCGGAATTCTTCGATCCATAGTTTGCAGTGCCGCTGAACCTGTCTCAGCAACTTCAGCGATGGTAAACATCAGCAAAGGGTGGAGGATTCGGCTGCCTTCGGTCTGGAAACGCAATCTGATAGAACCGTGCAGCCTCGCGCGGCCATATGTAAAAATTATATCTGCCTGCTGACGGTATGAATATTCTGCCATTGTTAAACGGGACACTTCTCAGTTAACTCATTACTTCCCACGTTAAACGTTAAAGACAGTCTAGCGGCAAATATACACGAATAAGATCCAGTCTACATGACAACACAGCGCCATCTACCGTAAACTTTCTTTAAACTTAATAACTCAAAAAAATGAAGGATTTGCGGAAATATATTTATAGGGACATTTGTCTGTTTTGATCTGAATTAAACAGCTATAAATTTCGCAAAAGCATTTTTGATACACACTGTATATATTGCATTTAGACAGCAATCTCTCTTTCATACATGTTTCAGCAAAGACAACATCAAAGGTACTACATTATGCTTTTTATTTAATTTTTCTTGTGTTCGAACAAGTGTTTTGTTTTTTGGACACAAAGCGTGTAGAAACTGTTCAAATTTTCTATAATTCCGAGCGCTTTCGGCTATACTTTTAGCCATTATCAAGGATGATTTTTATTACTGCGCGTATGAGATGTGTGTATGTATCTAGAGTTATACGAATGTTTTATTTTCCGAACACAGTCAGCACATTGTGGCCGTGTTCATAGCTAATATTATTGAGTGTTAGCCTTTTCTTTTTTATCATTAAGGCTTACATTATGTTTAATCTTCTTTTACATGCGAAAGATGTTATTATGCTTGTATTTTCTAATAGAATGTTTCAGATCGAGTCTGGTAGATTAGTGCGTGTTTAAACGAGTTCTAGACATTTGGACAGTTTCTAGACACTCTGTGTCCAGAATAGAAAACACTTGTTCGAACACAAGAAAAATTAAATAAAACGCTTAATCGCAGTACCTTCTTTTTGGTCTTTAAGAAACACACACACACACACACACACACACACACATATATATATATATATATATATATATATATATATATATATATATATATACATATATATGTATAATAAATTAATTAATTTAAAATATGTTTTTTTTCGCTACACAGTTCTAACCATGTTTCAAAAAGGGAAGCTGAACGCTCCGAATTTAATTTTGTAATTAAATTAAAGACATTAGTTCCATTTCATCCTCGAGCGAATTTGGCCTTTCCGCTAACTTGGAGCATGTGCATGTAAATTTTGGTGCAAATCCGTCGAAAATTGCGGCCGTGAATCCGTTACACACACACACACATATCCTGCCTTTTATTTATATATATATATATATATATATATATATATATATATATATATATATATATGAAGAAAAATATACGGAAAAAACAAACAAAAATCCTTATATGCAATAATGCTGTTTTAATGTTAATATAATTTCAACGTCGGACGTTTCGGTTTAATAAACCATCTTCAGGACATATTCATAAAATATAATTAACATTATCATTTCAACATGACAAAGACGATGGACATAAGAACAAGACCTATCCAAACAGATAACTGAAAGTTTTATATGATCAGCGTTCCGTTTAAACATTAAAACAGCATAATTGCATATAAGGATTTTTGTTTGTTTTTTCCGTATATTTTTCTTCATACTGTCGGATCTATATCCATATATTTGCTTACACACACACACACACACACATATATATATATATATATATATATATATATATATATATATATATATATATATATATATATATATGTATGTATGCATGCTAGGCGATATAATGAGTTAAATAGCGGTGAAGCGTTTACGCAAAAAGATTTTTAAGATATTTTTTTTTTATCCACTGTGTATGTTGAATTACTGATATCATTGATAAGAAGATATTGAATGCGCGATCATATGTTAAAAAGTGGGATAGAATTTAATATTGAAATAAAGACGTTAACAAAACTGTTTTTTAACACATCTCGATCTACTATTAGAATTAGGGTTTCATTAAGGGTTAGTCATCGTGAAAAAGTAGCCGACCCCAGAAATATTATACGCTGGAAGTCAAAAGTATGATGCGATTTGGAAGATTCAAGTGAATAATAAAACGAAGAAGAAAAGTAATAAACAAATGTAAAAAAAAAAAGATAAAGAGTGATTTTCCAGTAGAAAGAAAAAAAGAAAAAAAATCAAGGGGAAGAAAGAAAGAAATGAAGCAATAAAAAAGAAAAAAGTGAGAGGGATGTTCCAATCACGAACGAAAGAAACAAAGATGTCCCTGTAAGAAGAAAGAAAGAAATTAAAAGGGAGAAAAAAAGAAAAAAGGGTGATGTTCCAGTAGAAAGAATAAAGGAGACGGAAAGAAAGAAATGTAAAGGAAGAAAAAAGAAAAAATAGAGAATGTTGTAGAAAGTTAGAACGACAGAAAGAAGGAAAGATGTTCTAGAAAGAAAGAAAGAAAGAAAGAAAGTGGGTTCAATGAAAAAAGAAGAAATGAAAAGGAACGTCTTCAGCATTTTAACAGTTTCAAATGTATAATAAATCGACAAAGAAAAAAGAAAGATGCTCCAGAAAGAAAGAAACAAAGAAAGAAAGAACAACAGTTCTAGCAAAAACAAAGAAATGAAAAGGAACGCCTCCATCGTTTTGACAGACTCAAGTTAATAAGTCGAAAAAGAAAAAGATACTCCAGAAATAAGAACGAAAGAAAGAACGAAAGAAAGAACGAATGAAAGAAAGAACGAATATAAAAATAAACGAACAAACGAAAGAAAGAACGAGTGAACCAACGAAAGAAAGAAGTGAGAAAGAAGAAAATGAGAAAGTAAGAACGAAAGAAAGAAAGAAAGAATGAAAGATAGATAGATAGATAGATAGATGTTCCATCAAAAAGAAAGAAAGAAATGAAAAGAAACGTCGTCAGCATTTTGACAAACTCAAAGGAAAAATAAGTCGAAAAATAAAAAAAATACTCCAGAAATAAGAAAGAAAGAAGGAACGAAAGAAAGAAAAAACGGAAGATAGATGTTCCAACAAAAAGAAAAAAAAAAGAAAGAAATGAAAACGGACGTCTTTAGCATTTTGACAGACTCGAGTGAATAATAAAATGAAAAAGCAAAAAAAGAAAGTTGCTTCAGCAATAAGAAGGAAAGAACGAAAGAAAGGAAAAAAGATGTCTTAAGCGTTTTGAACTTAATAACTCCATCTGACAGCTGACAGCATGATTTTGTTAGAATTTGTCATTAAACGGCTTGAATTCCATTGCAGAATATTTTCGAGACACACATCCTGAAGATTACGGCAGCTATATGTCAAGGACATTGAATTAGTAGTAGTAGTAGTAGTAGTAGCAATAGTAAACATTGACCCTCTCTTTAACGCGGTTTCCATTATGCGCGGTCAAGCCCAGAGTTTTACTTAATAAGGGTTCCAAAATAAGGAAGGCTGGTAATTCGGATAAATGCCATTTAGAAACAAAGAAAAGAGTACTGAACTGTCACATGATATCTGTCCTCCTGTATGGCAGCAAATATTGAACAATCTCTTCAAAGATGAAGAGACATGAAGCAAAAGAAATGTTGTTCTACCGAAAGATGCTGACGATACCATGAACCGAACAAATGAGCAACGACGAGGTTTTTGAGAAAATGGAAACAAAGAGGAAACTTATACTTGACATCAGGAAGAAACAGTTGAAAATTCTGGGGTACGTAATGAGGAAGTAGGTCTTGTAAAATCTGATAATGACGGGGCATATTGAGAAAAATAGGGAGAAATGAAAAAGCGTGAAACATATATGACGAGCTTGAGTAAATGAATGGTAGGACATGGTTTGGGAGAAATAACAAGACAAACCTTATTAAGAGCTACAAGGGACAGGAAAATGTGGAGGGCGATGATCACATACGTCCTGAGGGCAAAAAAGAAGAAGATGGTAAATTGGATATGCCAAAGAGAAGCTGAAAAGTGTTTCTTTCAAGCGAAACTCTGAACGTTTGCTTACAAAGACGGCAACCGTATTCTGAGACTGAAAAGATCATGTCTAAGGCATAATCTTCTATTCGCTACATAACTTTTATTACATAATATTATCATGTTATATTGGTGGGTGGTATCAAAAGTATTTTCGTTTTTTAGCAGTGCTCCAAAGCTTAATTCATGAAGTGGATGTGAGGGTGGTTTAATCGCTATCAGTTCGTAATGTGAAATGAGAGAGCCAAGTTCGAATTCCAGTTGTGATCGCTACCTTCACTTATGCAAGATATGAACCTATCTCCTCCTACCAGATATGGGTTAAATAGTAGAACTTGTTTCTGGAAAAATCCTTATTCTGAAAAAATAATTAATAATAGGCATGATTCGGCTTTAAAAATTCGGTTGATAAATTTTAATTGTTTTTTTTTTATTTTATGTAATCATTTGCAAATGATTTATGATTCCCAATTATATATATATATATATATATATATATATATATATATATATATAGGCGGGGTAGATGTAGTTGTGATAGAAAAGCGGCCCTCCTAACCGACCGAATCTCAAAATATATTGTTCTACCCACTAACTCTATCACGACTACAATCGAAAAGAATTTATCTAAACTATAACTCTCTCTACATCTCTCTCTCTCTCTCTCTCTCTCTCTATATATATATATATATATATATATATATATATATATATTATAAGATGGCAACTGGAAAAAAAAATTAGTTTTTTGCCGACGCGTTTCGTCTTTCGAAATGTTTTTGTTGTTATAGTGACAATACAAAATCCAAATTTAAAAAAGAGAGAGACGGATCTGCGTAAGCTTCTTTCTGGTTAATGTAAATTTCCTTTATACTAAGAGTTTTTTTTTTTTCCATGTCGACGGTATAGTTAAATTCCCAGATCAATTAACCAGAAAGAGGCTTACGCAGAAGCGTCTCTCACTTTTTTCATGGGAACCGTCATTTGACATGACGTGCTATTAACGATTCAGTCAGAGAGAAAAGTCCGTATTACTGATTATAAAGACACACCTTCGACGATAAATGTAATTGATACTGTTTAATTAAAAGACAGAGCATTTACTTAAATAAATTATATCTATAAAAATAACCTATAAACAGAAAATATATATATATATATATATATATATATATATATATATATATATATATATATATAGAGAGAGAGAGAGAGT
>OZ010608.1:52955161-53037661 GCA_963932145.1 Acanthosepion lycidas | reverse complement strand
AAACGAGGTGGTTGCCAAATGAGAAGTTGTATCTAAGAGTTATATACTACTAGTGTAATGATGATTTTTAAGCGTAGTTTAGATGTGGCACAAGGCCGAAAGTAGTGGGCACCCAGTGTTGATTGAAATCATTACTCAGTCGCAATTGTTCTAGCGAGAAGCTTGCTAATCATTACATCACGACGAAGTGACCAGATGATTTTCTATGCGTGGTTTAGATGTGGCACCCGCTGAGGATCGAACTCACTATTTATTCGTATTAAAAAAAAAAATCGTTCTATATTCTGTTCATTACTTCGTTTGGCGTACCCTAATTATAGTACAGGTAAATATTTATTTATTTTTCACCTTATTTATTCATTCTGATTCATTTTGAAGTAAGATAAAACCATCACGATCAATGTATTCGCATAACATACAATGCCGACTGGTTGGATTTTATTTTTTATTTCATACTTGATCGTAAGTCCGGGCTGTTATGTCGTTAAGCGAGGAAGTCGTCTTTCCGAAAGAGGCGTAATGTCCGAACTCTTCACCTGCACGCCAACATCACTGAATTTCTTGTTTCCAACGAGACAACAGTAATTGCATATTAACTCACTTATCATCTCAGTACAAAGTCTAATCGGCTACAGAAATAAAGAAGTCGTCAATCCTCTGCAAAACAACTCCAGTTAGCGGATGAAGCCGAAGCTGTCCACCACAACTGTAAATCCGATTACTCCAGAAAAGTTCCACTAAT
This sequence comes from Acanthosepion lycidas, assembly GCA_963932145.1. Taxonomy (NCBI): domain Eukaryota; kingdom Metazoa; phylum Mollusca; class Cephalopoda; order Sepiida; family Sepiidae; genus Acanthosepion; species Acanthosepion lycidas. Next base: position 53,036,919 of record OZ010608.1, on the reverse strand, counting down.
AATTTCTTTCATCTTCTTAATCACCAAGAAGAAATGCCCAACAAGTTTCCTATTCAACGAGAAGCTTTGGTCGAATCTAAGTCTATCAGGAAGAAATATCCAAAATGCAATTTGTCTCTTTGAATACAAATCAATACACCAAACTAAAACCAACGCTAATTTAATTCAATGATAGTTTTATAATTTATTCCCAGTATGAAATTGCGTAAACATATGATATATTTTCTTCTTCTGTGTGCCGTGTCCCTTCAGGACGTGGCGGATCACGACTCTCCACGAGAGCCTATCCTTTGTAGTTCTTAATAAATTTTGTCTCTTTGTTATCGCTCCTAAACCCTGCTCTTCCATCCATTCAGACAAGCACACCAGGTAGGTTAGGTGTTGTTGTCCTCTGTCCTCTTGCCTTCAATCTCATCTGTCAGTATCAAATTTCCCAAGCCTTCTTTCCTTATTATCTGTCCAGCAGCCGATTTCTGATGCTAAGTGCGTGTCCTTTTTTGTTTTGTAGTTGCTGACATGTTCAGTTCGTAGTATTCTCAGTATCCTTCTGTAGAATCACATTTCTGTTGCTTTAAGTCTCTTCTTCATCTGCGAGATTTGCACAGCATCCGCTGCTCTATAGGAGGACTGATATTACATATTATTATTACATATTTCTTTCGATTTTTCCTGTTTCTTAATACTTTGCTTAGTTTTTGGAAGGGAGTTTTCGCTACCCCAATGCGCCTTCGGATTTCAGTGTCGCATTTTTCCGTTCTCTGTTAACACACTTCCCAGATATTTAAGTTTTTGTACGTATTTTATTTTGGTATCTCTCAGACTATTCTTTTATGACGAACTTGCATGAACCTAAAGTAGTGATTGCAATAACTGAGACATTTTTTTCAGCTTGAAATTCGCACGAACGGTAATTGCTAAAAAAAAAGAAAGAAAGAAAGAAAGAAGAAAGAAAGAAAACACGAACTCAGAAATAAATGAACATCGTCTCTTGTCACGAAAAAACAGAAAACTAATTAAGATACGTACACGATATATGCAGGAGCTTTATTAACTCGAACTCTTAACTCATGATTTGTTAATTAATTGACGGAGCCAGCGTTCTTGCCTATGAAGAAGAACCAAGTAGTACATGATAGCCAAGAGGAAGAACGATAATTACTTTCTTGTTTCCCTTCTTGAGTCTGCGTTCGTGATTTTTTGGGGTCAGTTTTTTGGTATTTACACTAAACTACAGAGTACAAGTCGACCTGGTGTACAAGACGCCCTGGCGTAGAGATCGCCATGGCGTACAAGTCGACCTGGCGTACAAGACGCCCTGGCGTACAAGTCGATCTACAAGATTTTTAGCTCAACATTCTGAGCTAGGCCAATGTCTAACGTATAGGCTGAAGCCCAAGCATATTGTAGGCATACCAGTGGCCCGAAAGTTAAAAGTGACGTTATACAAGGTTTTATTGTGAATAAAATAATAATTTTCAAGCATTATGAACCATGGAGTTGAAACTTATAAAATTCCTTATGTATCTATATACATCAAACAGAGGATGACATTGTGTCCGTCTGTGTGGTACCTTTTCACTCGGGATCTATCCAACCGATTTTAGCAGCTGTTTTTGTTTGATTATTAGATTTGTGAACAATGCCATACTATTTGAAAGTGATTACGGCTATAGGAAATTTAATGAATATCTAAAACATTGAAACAATTTAAACCCGAGCAACAACCAAACAAGAAGGTTTTATCGATAGAATTCCTTTATTAAGAACAATCAAACACTTGCTAAGGACATACTGTAAAAAAAGATGAGGAGTAGTAGTATACCAACGGATGATGCATACAAGCGGCGACGCAGGCAGACATTTCTAGACAGGAGGGTGCGGTTATACAATTACAGCCATGTACACCGGGACAACGCCGGATACCTCGGCTAGTTGATTATAAAATTACGTAGTATCTTAGAGTTAATGTTTTAATCATCAATGCGATATGGCAACTACCAAGTAACCAAGTAATAATGTTGTCTGATAATTGCACAATAATTACGCTTTTACAATATGTGCATATTCAATAAGCTTCAATTATGTGTCATCAAACTGTCATTCCTCTCATGAAATTGCACAAATGACACTACCTATCCTAGTAGTCTGAATGACCGCCAGAGTCAAACGGCGCCTCGGTCAGTGTTTATACTTAGTGTATCAGCTGTTGGACGCGATGTCTTCTGTAGCGTTAATAGAATTGGTGAATTTGTGTGACTGTTTCACTATTTTATATTAATTTCTCTGTTAATATGCTAAACATGTGCACCAGACACAAGTTTTCCTACTTATGGCAGCCTGCTGGAGGTACGGTGAGTGGTACGCAGTAATTGTTAGGGGTGCCATTCCACTTATTAATTATATTCTCGGTAGTAAAGTTTTGCACTTTATACCCACGATATAAGTCGACCCCTAATTTTGGAAAGATTTTTTATGCTTTTTGAACGCTGCAAGTTGTGGTATGTAATGAAGAGCTCAAGTCGAGTACAACGTTCTTACATTGGAATAATGATGCTTGTTATAGATTTTGGTTGACTTTCCAGACCCCAAACTAAAGTATGCTGTGTTATATTCAACAGCGTGTCATTATCCAAAAAGGAATTAACTAGAGTGCTCAAAAGAAATGCTTCTCATATTCACTAACATGACGCAATTAAATAGATATACATGACAGGTCGCATGACAAACTAAGTACACGTCAGTAGGTGCTGATGCGGATTTAGCTAATGAACGCATATATAAATCGAATCACTTGAGGTGGAGGATTATTTGCTGTAGAGCATTCATGCGCAGCATTTTTCTTTTTTATTCACGGAGAGTTCTGTGATTCAGTTGGAAAGAGTGATACTTTAACCTACATTGTTGGAAGTAGTCAAAGGAAATCTTTCCCGTGTCCTATCAACTTTCTCCCATTAAAAATAGGAACTAGGTTCAAATTTCAGCTGATTGAACTTCTTTTCCCTAGGCACCAATGATGATAAAGAAGGGCCTCAATAGAATTTTCCCCTACAAGGTGATATAAGGATTTTCGATACGGCGGATAGAACTGGATTCGAATTCTAGCTGATATTGTTTCTGTTCAATTAGTAAGTATTCCTTCAAGGAATATGATTCCACTTCACTCGACCTTTCTCTCTCTTCGTGTTTTTGACAAAGTCTTGTTATATATATATATATATATATATATATATATATATATATATATATATATATATATATATATATATATATATATATAATTACATGTATCATTCATACAAAAAACAAATATAGAGGTTAATGATTTAAATGGTGAGAATTTAAATCATTACCCTCTATAACAACGGGTAAGCAACCACCGATAATCTAGAATGTGATTCGGCCGTAAATAACCTCCAATGGCTTGATAAACCGGAAAAAAAAAGTCAATCAATTATTTTTCTTCCACATGTCAACTAAATAAAATATATTTGTCTTTATTTCTGAGATGAGGTAGCGTAAGTAATTTCACTATTTACATTGTTCGGACTGTCGTTCTCGCCTTGGTTGTCGTATTTACGACGTTTCGGCCGTTGTACGTCCCTGTCTTTCTTCAAGAGATATACGTTGCAATTTCGAAACGAACCGTTCATTTAGTCAACCGGGGTAGATTGTTCTAGTTCCACGTGCCATGCCTCTTCTGGATATCTCAGTTTCAGTTATATTCTTTTAGTAATTCAACTCTCCAATTTTTAGTTCACCTCTCCTATAGCCAAGTATTTGCGATTTAGCATATGTGCTAATTCCATAAGTTTTCGCATTTTCCAATGACGTTCTACTTTTTCCATCTATATGGGGTCAGCCACGTCTGATTTTTCAATTTTCCCTCGTGTTGCGGCTATACGCTGTTCTTGCGCTCTTATTTGATTATATTTGCATGTTAATCTTTTTAATAATATAAGGAGCTTACGTGAATACTTAATATCAATATCTACTTATCTATCTATAGTGTGTGTGTGTGTGTGTGTGTGTGTGTGTGTGTGTGTGAGCGGTAAGCATATAACCTTTGATGAAGAGTTCAAAAAGTGCAAATTCTGTTTCGTTCACTTCGTTGTGATATCCTTGGAAAAGTATCAATACATCTTCCCCCCAGCTATGGGTTAAAAACAGAAGGTCGGACAGGGATCTCTTGCCTGTGTAGTCTAGGAGATGAAAAACTCCAAATCTCTTCCCTGGAAGGACTATGCTTAGATTTTGACAATTTTCGGGCCAGGTTTAATTCCATGACAATAAAATATGAGGGATAACAATCAGTTATCCCGAAAAATATGGCTGGTCTTACACAAGGCATCAAATCATCAGCGTCATTAGTCTGATGGTTTTGTTGAGTCCATCATATATATGTGTGTATTCGTGTGTGGCCTAGGCATGATGACACCCAAATCTTATGCATAAAATATATTTTTAAAGCCTCTAAGACACAAGAGGTTACTGGGCGTGAAAGAATTAGAAAGCAGAAACATTACTAAGGATTAAGAGCAATAGAAGAGTAATCAGGAAGACAGTAAATAGCAACTGACATTGCATTTAAATTTTTGAAGATTAAAGTTAACCAGAAGACTTCAAGCCGAAAGAGTATTCCGCAAGTGAGATACGTAAGAAAAGGAACTATTAACATAGAACTTACGGTTACATCTAGCTAATTCAACTATAAATTGATGAGACCTTATTGCCAATCTAGTACTGCGCTTAAATCCGCAAAGTCTAGGTATCATAGCGAAGAGATCATCTGAATATTAAACATGAAAGTATTTATAAAAAAGCACATCCTCAGGGAAGAGGGCTTGGGAGATTTTGACCCTCACATGAAATAACGAATGCATGCTTAAATGATTGATTGAATTTTGATGGTCTATCTACCACTTGCAGGTTATTTAAAGCCAGAAAATATTTTTAGATTGTAAGATGTTTTGGGAGATAATAATGATTTACTGATACAAGTCGCACTAATTAACCCCTAGCTGGTGTTGTAAAGCGTTGGATTCATACTTTTTCCAATACTATGTTGTGTCTTCATTTGCGGCAGGTGATTACGTACTTTTACTGGAACGATAATAATGTAGTCTTTTCTTTTTGTTTCTATCTTGAAAACTTATCAGAAAAAATAAGAAAAAATATATTATACTTACCTGTCTGTAATGGTGCTAAAAATATCAGCATCAACAACCAATTTTAGAAGGTGTGAGTCTGTGTCGGTAACACTTGATCCTGACATTTAAAGACAAAAAATATACTGCTTAAAAATACGTTCAAACCAACACACAACTCGACGATGATATTATATATAATAATAGCGGTTTATCTAAATTAAAAAATGATGATTGAACACCATATTTTGCCAAATTACCGGACAGTTTATTTTAGAAAGTTTTGGCACTTAATCTGCATGTTATATTTTGAAAAATCGGGAAAAAATGATGGCGAAGGGATAAATGGAATCATTACTGGCAGAATCACTTTAGTCCGATAAAATTCTAAAGAATGAAAGGCGTCACATGAAAACTGTTTCCACAGAAAAAATATACATAAAAAAGAATGTATAAACATAAAAATGTTTTAAAATAATTATCGGACTTTGTCCATTTCATAATGTGTGACATCATTTGTTTACATTTGGATACGCATCGAGCAGAAATGAATGTACGTGAGAAAGTCATGGGAAATTGTAGTTTAAAAACAGTAAATTGACCTTGCTAACCGAACGCTCCTCTGTGGCGAAATCGGTATAAGCACATCAGGCTATATGACGGTTTCGTATAGGATACAGGTTCGATTCTGTCGGAGGACGAACATTTTCCATGACAATTTATCGGACATTCAGGCCGGTAAATGTTGTTAATACTGTTTCTGTTTTTTTTATAAACAGAGCATTTACTTAAATATTTGTATCTATAAAAAAGAATGTATAAGCATAAAAATGTCTTAAAATAATTGTCGGATTTCATATATATATATTAGGTTGGTGCAAAAATATTGTCGGTGTTCTTATTTTTTTTTCTTTTCTAGGCGTAAATTTTGTAGAAATTGTCCATATATTTTGTATGTGCTGACCGTGTTTGCAAAAGAAATCATTCCTATAACTCAAGATACCTACATAAAACGATCCTTACATTCAGTTAAAAGTAAAAAATAAAATCATCCTTGATAATGGATAAAAATATAGACAAAAGCGCTCGGACATACAAAACATTTGGGCAATTTCTACATAATTTACGTCCCCAAAAGAAGAAAACACATATATATCGTCATCCGCAGATAGACTGTTTCGCTGTATCACAGTTCATTAGTGTGGGTAGACATCCGATTACCTCAAGCCCAGATCGAAACCCGACTCATTTGGCATCAGTCGAAGCTTTTACCCCTGAGCTGTCAGCATCCGGTAGATAGGAAGGGGAAATTTACGTACCTGTTCTACGAATAAACACGCCAATGACCAAGAGGCTTAATTTATCAAGAGCTTTGCAGTATTAGCAGTAGTAGTCATTATTTACAAATTCGCTCTTTCTCTCCAGAGTACTCAACCGGAATTAAATTTTCCGTTGGGGGGATATATATATATATATATATATATATATATATATATATATATATATGTGTGTGTGTGTGTGTGTGTGTGTGTGTGTGTGTGTGTGTATGTGTGTGTGTGTGTGTGTGTGTGTGTGTGTGTGTGCACGCTTATAAATGTTTATATATATATATATATATATAATTATTTATTTAAAAATATGATTCCAAGTTGGAATCATATTTTTAAATAGATAATTATATTTATGCTCTACTTTCGTATCGAGCACTATTTTTTTAAAAATAATTACAAAAATACTAAGGAACTTTGGATTATTTACCAAACCAGTTTCTTTCCTATTTTCTACAATATTTTCACATATATATATATATATATATATATATATATATATATATATATATATATATATAGCTATATATATAAATATATATATATATATATATATATATATATATATATATACATATATATAGCGTACATATATATATATATATATATATATATATATATATATATATATATATATATATACGCATACATACATATATACGAGGGTCTATTTATATTCAACGCTGAACTCTTCAGAGTAACATTAGAAACAGTCCTCATGGATTTTAACGAAGGCATTAAACAAGAAACGATGGGGCTTATACTAAGATGCTGAGAACGACGTAAAATGTCACTTAGCTACCACCATATGACTAAACCAAATTCTCTCTGGTGATTTGCCAAAGCTGACAATTAAAATTGCTAAAAGGAGAATTTGATTCAATGGTCCTTGCTGGAGAAGCTAGACTGAAATCATTCAGAAAATCTCACTGGAAACTATGCAATACTTTTTTTTCTTATGACTCTTGTTTGTTCCTGTAATAACTGTACTCCATCCACTTACAGAAAATTTATCAAACAGATTACTCGCTGATTCCTTCTCTTGCTTTTGATGTATCCTGTGAGTGTCAAATTATCCAAGACTTTTTGTCCTCATTGTATCCAAAAAAAACTTCAGCTATTATTTGCCGATTGCTAACAATGGCATCTTTGTATATATTCTCTTTAAAATTCGTCTGTTTTGCCACATAAAATTTCTCAACATTCGACAGTCGGTTTACATTTTAGTAGCATCAAGCTTTTCTTACGATTATTCGCATAAATTACTGAACGCAGAATTTTAAAAAAAAGAGAAATTTGTAAAACAAATCTCAATTTTTTTTCTACGAAATTTGTAATAAAAATTCTTCCAAAAATATTTCCTTGACGTCTATATATCCGGCCCTTTTATTCATAGCTACGATATAGCATAACATTTCTATTGTATTCGACATTAGAAATAATCTGGAGATGATTTACCGTATCTGTCTATATTTCTGAGATGAGGTATTATCTACACTATTTACATTATTCTGACTATTGTCCTCATCTTTGGCGCCATATTTATTACAACGTTTCGACCGTTGTACGCTCCGGCCTTCTTCAGGTGGTTGGAATGTCGAACTGAACCCTTTATTTCGCTCACTGGGGTAGACTGTTCTAGTTCCACGTGCCATGTTTTTAATGCATGTCAGTTATCAGTTATCTCCTGTTAATTTCCCTCTCCAAGTTCTCCACTGCCATAATCGGGTATTGAACTCACACACTTTGGGCCCTGTCACTGGATCTAACCAACGCTTTTATCCGTTGTGCCATGTGTCCTCAAGCGTTGTAATAAATATGACAACAAAGATGAAGACAATAGTCCGAATAATGTAAATAGTGTATGTTTTATCGTATACAAAAGAATGTACGTAGATGCAAATACTATGTCTTATATGAAGCACAAGAACACACTAGGATTTTAGTATCCGCAAAAAGGGAGCTCTTAGAAAAAAATCCACTACATATACCGAGGGATATAAAATGGAGCAGCCACTCGAAACCGAGGATATCAGTTTACTAGAGCACCTAGCTAACCCCCATTTCAGACGCCTGCTCAGGCACATTTGTGTTTGTTCAATACACACAGAGTTCGTCTATTATGCTGAGCGGGCATTAGTTACTAGCGTCAGCAGTCTGAATAGGCGTTGCATGCTCAAACCCTCGGTCACGATGACTTGTGACTCTGTGCTAGCACAACCACCGACGGGTTCCGTCTACCCATTTTCACTCCCCCGTGGCATGGTTTTATGGTACCTCCACACCGATAACAGTCACCATCCTGACAAATTGACTATGTTTAGATTCGAACCCGTGTCTCATGATCAGAAAGCGAACTTTCTAACTACTCGGCCACGTGCTCTGGCCTGTCGGTCCCTGTTTATCTAAAAAATGAACACGCTAAAATTCACTTTCATCCTTGCCGTTCGCCGACGGCTTAGTGGTAGCATCTCCGACTGATACCAATTCAGTCGGATTTCGGTAGTAGCTAGAGGCAACCGGACGTCTAGAGCTGCGAAACAGTTTATCTGTGGCTGAATATATATATTCTGTTTATACGTTATTTTTATAGATATAATTTGCTAGGAGTATAACCCGTCTTTGACCGGGTCATTCATTATTCGTGACCAAATGATGACTATATTAAATAAAACAATATTTTCTTCAGGAAACAAACAAGAACAGAGTTTGTTCAAAGTATAAAAATTTTATCCATTCGCCTTCAAACTTGTAAAATCTCTGCCAATTGAAAGATAATAATAATGTTCATAAGAATGAACATTATTATTATCTTTCGATTCTTTTGACAAAAGAAAAATATTGCGTAAAAAATTATTTCTTTATCCAGCAGAAAAAAAAAACGAATAGCGCGTTTTTTTTTTTTGTTTTTTTTTTTTTGTTTTGTTTTTTTTTTTGTTTGTTTTTCGTTTTTTTTGTTTTGTTTTTTGGGGTTTTTATTTTTTAAGCCAGCTACTTCGGAAATGGATGTCATGTGTAAATGACAGTTCCTGACATCCTCTTATTTATCATACGTAACTTTCTTTGAAATACTGCGTCAGCATTCCAATATATCATGTCAACAGGCGCCAAAGAGGAACTGACATATATGGCTAGCAGACTTTAAGATTCGCAATATCATTAACCAAAACTCTGTGCGTAGCCGTTGTTGATACCGGAAATAAAATCGAGTAGTCAAATTCAAAATTTGATCCAGAATCTTATGTCCGCTTTTGTACTAATGCCCTTGAGAAAGGCATGAATGCCCCTCTCTTCCACGCTATTTATATGTTCATAGCCCTTCTCAATCTATTGAACAGGACTTCAGGTTTATCCCTTGTTTCCTGATTAGGGTTGCGTTTCCGGTTCTACTGCAACTTTGTACATCTAACGTCCCCCGCCTAAGCTCTGAAATTTTATTTGAATTTTTTTTTCAGTTTTTCCTCAATAGGAGTAGATAGATTCATATATCTTCTGTTTTTTGGTTTTTTGTTTTTGTTTTTGTTTTTGTTTTGTTTTTAACAGGAGTAGAGTTTTATTCATTGTTTCCTGTTTAGGATTGGGTTTCCGGTCCCTTCTAAAATCTACTGCAATTCTGTACATCTAACGGCTCCTAATCTCTGAAATTTTTTTTTTTTTTAGTTTTTCTTTAATATGAGTGGACAAATTCATGTGTCTTCCTGTTCATCCTCCCTTCCCTGTTTTTGAACAGGAATAGAATTTTATTCCTTGTTTCCTGTTTAGGATCGGGGTTCCAGTTCCTTCTAAAGTCTTTCACGCCCAGTAGTCCTTTGCATCTTAGTGGCGTTATCACTTCGTTTGGGGAGAATTATTACAAAAATGGAAGGTTAGGTTATGTATAGTCCTTCTCCTGCAGTCTAGGAATTCAAAATCTGTACAGAAGGCAACGGGAAACCATATATAATTAGTGCCGTTATCCATTACGTCAGCCGCACACCCAAGTTTACAGCCCCTGAAAATACCAAGTGGTCACCCATCTAGGTACTGAGCAGGCCTGACGTTGCTTAAAATTGACGCACATGGTAACAAAGGCGCGTCAGTATTTGCAAAGGCGAGTCAGTGACAGCACGTGTTAACAAGGGCGAGAAAGTTCTTAAATTTTTAGAAAATATAGAAAAAAACAAAGAAAATCATTAGCCAGAAGAATACTGCAATGATAACACATCTCAGAATTCTAGAAATTACCGTAAACAAAAAGAGGGATATCAGTAATCCGAATAACTCTTGGAGATTATAATGACTCAAATCAAAATTACACAAAGTATCTTAAATTACAAATAAATATAACGTTTTGAATAATAATGACCCTTCTCGAAATTACAGAAATTGTCTTAATTGGATTAATAATCCGAACTGCTGGAAATAAATATTTAATAGATTTTGTTAATTGCTTTTAATTTCCCCTTGTACAAAGCCCAAGAGATACTCAAGGTAGAAGGTTACATATTAACAGATATAGTTTATGGGAAAGATAATGGTTGACTAGAATTGAACAAGACTGTATGAAGCGGGGAAGCATCCTCTTGGGAGTCGTTTCCACAAATTAATGGTTAGTAGGAAGAGGCTGTTCGAGTGGGACTTACATCTGACGAATGGAATACAAGAGGAATGAGTCTAGTTCGCTACAATGTACATGGCGGGTCTCTGCCATAAATGTTAGAACCGGTGCAACTAAGGAATGTAGTTCGTCTGATCACTTTCCATTGAAACGGCGATGAAGCATCGAATGGCTTGCGACGTTTCGTGCTCTCAGAGAGGGTTCGTAGCGTAGGAATCGCCCACATAGGCGTTTTTAGACTCTATTGAGACTGGAAATTGAAGGCTGGGCAGTTCCTGTCCATATATGACAGCAGTACGTCATTTTCGGTCCCGTCTGACTCTCGTAATGGTAAACGACGGCAGGAGGGGTCAGGTACTTACTGGAACGGTACAAGGAACCGATTATTTTTCCAGCATCTTTAGCGATGGTTCGTAAGCATGATTTCTACTTGAGGTCTGGGTTGAGCTATAAGGACAATAGGCACTGAAGACAGGAACCCTTCCTGAGAGAACACCCGTTTATCGCGATAACCGTAAATCAAGAGCCTGTCGGTGACGTTGGAAAGTCAATGGTTTTTGAGACATTAAATTTAACCAGCCAGTTTTCCCCTTATTTCAGCTGTTAGAACTTAATCAAAAGAAAGATCAGCTGCTAGGCCCTGGTAATCTAAAGTTTGCATCCATGAATCGTTATATCATCAGCATAGATATTCAAAAAAGATCAGAGTATACGTTTAGGCAGATCATTTAAAGCAGAAAGAGATTTAGAATGAGAAGTAAGCCTTGTGGCGGTGCCTGTATGGATTCCTTGGACTGGCTGTTAACAACTACCATCTCGTTAAGAAGGACTTGATATTTGAAAAGTCTTTCAATGATTCCATAGCGGGAGAACTTGAGCAGCAACCCTCTATGCCATACTGTTGTGGCCTTAGGACCAAAAATAAACATACAAAGAGAGGAATTGAGTTAAACAAATATATTAACAGAAACAGTAATACAAACATATACAAACGAGAGTGTTAAAGCAATAATGTTCGGTCCGACTGTCAGAGCTGACTGCTGGAAACTTTCCTCTCCAAAAAGGTAGTACCTGCTCCTATTTATAGCTGGGAGAGTCCATGTTTGAGTGGATAAATTACCATAACACAATCTATCTATTCATATTTTTTGAGTCCATTTATATTAGGTTGGTGCAAAAATAATTTCGTTTTCTAACATATGTTACTATGTGAGAAAACGAAATTACTTTTGCACCAACCTAATATCTATCTATCTATCTATATTTATTTATCTCAGTCCATTTATATCTATCTGTTGTGGCCTTGTTAGGGCCAGAAATAACGACACAGAGAGAGGAATTGAGTTAAACAAATATAATTACAGAAACATTAATACAAACATATACAAACAAGAGTGTTACAGCAAGAATTCCCTCTCAAAAAGGCAGTACCTGCTCCTATTTATAGCTGGGAGAGTCCATGCTTGCGTGGGTAAATTACCATAACATATACCTTGTTAAAGGACTTTTGAAATATCTGTGATTGTCCTTATTTGTCTAGTACCTCACCGTCTATGAATAGTGACAATTAACTTGGTCGTGAGAGAAAGAGAGATGGAGAAGTGTGAGTGCTATTCTCTGTGTGTGTGTGTGTGTGTTTGTGTGTGCGTGCGCGTGCGCGTGCGTGTGTGTGGTAGTCCGTACATCGATAGTTACTCTGTTTCCACTTCATTTTTATTCACCGGAATATATACTCTTTAGTGTGTCGGAAAAAAAAACTTACAGTCAAGGTCGAAATTATTCGTACACCCATCCATTTTGAATATTTTTATTCATTTCTCGTAATTTAATGCCGGTATGATGCCAGGGTTTTTTTACGTGTTAATAACCACAAAAAGGGCATATAAAAACTCACTTTTCAGAACAATAGGTTAAATACAAAATATCTGATAGGCAAATTATGCAAAATAGGAAAAGACAAAATTATTTGTACAGTATGAAAAATAGAAACAGTTGAACAATTTTCACAACATTAATAGTCAATAGCCTAGTCTCTCATCTTTATAATTTGCTACAATCGTTTTCTAAAGTTTTTGATGACATTTGAACAAATCTTTTCTGGGATTTTATTCCATTCTTCAATGGTTACAGGTTCTAATTCCTGAAGGATTTTTGGTGACCGACGATTTATTCCAACTTTCAATTTTTGCTATATATTTTCAATAGGATTCAATTCAGGACTCATTAAAGGAAATGGCAGAAGTATAATCATCTTTTTCTGAAGACACTCGGGTTACTGATTTAGACATATGTTTGGGATCATTATCTTGCTGGAAAGTAAATCACCAAATTAGATGAAGATGTTATGCTGATAGTTGTAGATTTTCATCCAGAATTTTGATATAGTCTGCAGAATTCATTATTCCTCTTTTTGCAATTAACTGTCCAGTTTCCAAAAAAACAACCCCAAAAGATCATCTAACCACCCCAATATTCTAATGTTGCCACTATGTTCTTTGGGAGAAAAGCCGCGCATTTCTTGCGCCAAATCTTCTGTACATAATTATGTTCAAAAAGCTCAATTTTCGTTTCATCACTCCATAATACTTGTTCCCAAAATCAATTTTTTTTTGTCCAAGTCTTGGTAAAATTAAACCGTGCAACGATATGACATGGTTTGTGAAGAGGAGTCCGTCATGATCAGTTTCCATACAAGCCATCCTATTTCAACAACGTTGTATTGTGCGAGTACTTACGCTGATACTTATTGTATCCAAACATTTGACGATGTCTTTCAAAACAACTCTTGGGTTTATATTAACCTCGCGACACAGTTTTCATGCAGTTCTCGGTGACAATTTGGGTGTTCTTCCACGCCCAGTCAAATTCTCTGTCATGCTAAACAATTTAAACTTCTTTACAATGGACTGTACCGTAGATCTAGGGATAGCTAACCAGTTTGAAATAGAGCTGTAACTATTTCCCGACTTGTGGAAGTTAATAATTCTCTTTCTCAAGTCAACGCTAAGCTCCTTTGTCTTCCTCATCGTGTTGTTAACGTATGACTAACAATGGTGACATTCTGTGCACCACGTGATGTTCTTTGTTGGAATTATCACAAAAATATTCTATTGAATAAATAATCTACAAGGCTTCACCCATAAAATAATTATGCTAATTATACTTACACGAATCAATCAATTTAAACGGACATTTTCTATTGCACGAATAGTTTTCTTTTCTTATTTTGCATTATTCGCCTGTCAAATGTGCTGTATTTAACCTATTGTCCTGAAAATTGAGCTTTATATTCCTTTTTGTGCTTATTAACATATAAAAAAACCTGGCATCATACGGGTATTAGATTCTGAAAAATGGATAAAAAATATTCAAAATTGATTTCGTCGACTGTATATACAGGGTGACCCAAAATAACGGGAATTTTTGAAGTGCATATTGCCAGACATGAGCAAGTGGCAACACTGCGAGACATTAACCTTGAGTAAGTAAACATTTCGCCATTTAAAATTGAAGATGAAATTCACAATATCCCAGATGAGATGTTGCAGCAGTCAATAAGGAATCTCAACAGCAAATTTCAAGAATGCATTCGTACAGGAGGATGCCATCTACAGGACGTATTTTTTTAAAAATGAAAATTCCATCATGCTTTCTTAAATGGCATGTTTTAAGGTTTCAATTACTATGAATAAAATATTTTTCTTCTATCACGCTTGGTTTTATTGGATTGTTAAAAACGTCCCGTTTTTTTGGGTCACCCTATATTTCACCAAAAGGTTTGCGAACCCTATTTTTGACTACTCAACACTTAATCCGTCTAAAACTTTCTCATCAGTACAGTCGACGTGCTGAGTTCGTTTTTTATAATTAGCTAACACAAGTAGGATCTACTGAAATATGATGGTGAATAAGAAAAAAAAATCTAAATTTATAAAAAAAGAAATTTTTAAAAATATTAAAAAGAATTTATTGTAAATAAAATAATATTTAATTTTTTTTTTTAATTTCAGTTAAACCCAATTTCTAACATTATACGGAAGGATTTGAGTTCATCTGTTTTTATTTTT
This sequence comes from Acanthosepion lycidas, assembly GCA_963932145.1. NCBI lineage: Eukaryota > Metazoa > Mollusca > Cephalopoda > Sepiida > Sepiidae > Acanthosepion > Acanthosepion lycidas. The sequence goes on along the minus strand of OZ010608.1, from coordinate 53,021,783 downwards.
GGTTAATTAAAATATTTTCCTTTCAATTTTAATCTGGGTTAAGAATAATGACTAACCGGCAGTAGCAGACTTTTGACGAACATCCGGGGCTGCTGTTCCACTTGACTTCATTGGTTTTACCTTGAGCTAGAAAAAAAATATGAATGCAATTATCTATGAGTAATAATATATGTTTATATATATTCTTCTATGTGCCTCACGTTCGCCATCCATTCACACAATCCCGGCAGGTAAGTGGCTGGCTGTTTTCCCTTGTCTTTTTGCCTTCAGCATGACGCGTGAGGGTTAAGTTTGTATATATATATATATGTGTGTGTGTGTGTGTGTGTGTGTGTGTGTGTGTGTGTGTGTGTGTGTGTGAAAATATAGGAAAGAAACTGGTTTGGTAAATAATCTAAAGTTCCTTAGTATTTTTTTTATGTTCAAAAAGCTCAATTTTCGTTTCATCACTCCATAATACTTGTTCCCAAAATCAATTTTTTTTTGTCCAAGTCTTGGTAAAATTAAACCGTGCAACAATATGACATGGTTTGTGAAGAGGATACGAAAGTAGAGCATAAATATAATTATTTATTTAAAAATATGATTCCAACTCGCTACATAAGAGGTCTCATGTTTCAAAACAAGAGCCGAAAACTTCAAAATAATATTTGAATTAACTTGAGTTAAAGTAGGCTCTGTTCCATCTTCAAGCGAAATTTTTTTTGGAATAACTTATTTCTTAATTGAAATCAAAATTTCCATGGTAACATCAAGGGCGGGTTGTTTAGAATAGGCAGAGGTAAGGTGGGGGAGGCTAAATTAACGACGGAGGAAGTTTTCGCATGGTCTGGCTTGAGCGTCTATGGAGATTTTTTTTTTTTTAATTCTTTTATTATATCTCTTTATGAAATGGATTTGCGTATATAAAAAAGCCGTAACGTTTGTTTTTTGACGACTTCATAAAGGGTTATCTTTTTTTGTAGGGTATTAAAACTATGTATATGGGCTATTAATTTTAAAATTTATTTTATTGTATGCGTGTTTTTAGCTAGTTATTCAGAGCGTAAGTTTGGTAGTGTCGGCAGAAAACCGTTAATTCATGCCTGTTGTTTAATAGATTTTTATTATTTAGAAGCTTAATAATGTGTAGTTTCTCATGGAGGCACAAAGGGCATGGGTCATCCCAAGTTTTGCAAGTTCTAGTCCTGTTAATAATTTTCCATTTTACTTTAGGTGTCCTATTTTTTTCTTTCAGGTGCCAAAAATATTTAGATAGAGAGGTCTGGTGTCTTTTGTTTATGTTGTTGAAGGAGCATTTATGCTGCCTCCATCTGGTTTTAAAAGAATCCATAATTTTTAGAATTTTAGAATCATATTTTTAAATAAATAATTATATATGGTCTCCTGCACACGCATATATACATACGTCTACTCCGCTCTCTTTTTTCACACTCTCTCTCTCTCTTTCTCTCTCTGTATCTTTCTCTCTTCCTCTCTTTATCTTTCTCTTTGTCTCTCTTTCTTTCTCTTTCTATCTCTCGTTTTTTTCTCTTTTTCTTTCACCATTTTTCTCTCTATATATATCTTTTTCTCTGTCTGTCTGTCTGTCTGTCTCTCTCTCTCTCTGTGTCTCTCTCTCTCTCTCTCTCTCTCTCTCTCATGTAAAGTCTACGTTTTGGGTGTGTAGCTATTCCCAGACACTGACCGAAATTAATCTGACAAAGTATGGAAACGACTAAAATATGATATTAAATATGAGAGATGAAGTGGAGTAATGGTTAACGACTTGGATTGAGGAATCGGAGAGCAGAGTTCGAATCCGTTACATTAGCTTAAGTGCTAATACCCTTGGAAAAGGTATAAATCCCTTTCTGTTTATATATGTCTTTCTTTCTCGCTTTCTCGTTCTCTTTCTTTCTATCTCCTCTCTCTTTCTTAATCTTTCTATCTCTTGCTTTCTTTCTCTACTTATCTCTATTTTCTCTCTGCGTCTCTCATTCTCTCTTTCTGTCTGTCTCTCTCACTTTCTCCTTGATCCCCACCAGCTATGGATAAATAGCAGGACATATATACATACATATATACTTGGATGGCAAATGGTCTACCGCAGAAAGAAATGGCAACCTACTGCTGGAAAAAATCTGCCTCGTCAGTCATGATACATGATCGCCTAAGCGTGTATCACGCATGGCACATAACTGACTGACTGATTAGGTGCCGCGTTGGGCATCTCGAGGAGGTGTAATGGTTAGCAAGCTTGTCTCGCTAGAACAATTACGATTGAATAGTGAGTTCGATCCTCACTGGTTGCCCCATACACTTCGGCCTTGTGCCACATCTAAGCTACGCTTGGAAAATCACTATTAAGTGCCGTGTTACCATTAATCGGCACGACATTATTACGTCCGTATTAAAGTCCCTTTTGACTGCCAACTTACAACAAGGCCACGTAACCGGTTCTCTAGATATTCAAAATGGCCTGATACTTTCAAGTCTGATTTCATACAAAACTTGCGAATCCTAACAAAATCCCATAGACAAAGCAAGTTCAACACTTCGTTTCTTCTCTTTTAACTGATTTGAAATGATTGCATAATTTTTTCAAAATGTGACGTGGGGTAGCGAGGGAGAATTCATTATTATTATTATTATTATTATTATTATTATTATTATTATTATATTCCTTCGCGTCTGTTAGTGTCATGGCGTTTTCAATGTAGAAACATTAAAGGAAACTCAAGGAGTTTTTCGCTGATGTCTGTGGGCCATTTTCTCGGTTGGAATTCCAAAGATTGCGTAATGAATGGCAATTCTACTGAATACCTATTTGGGAAAATGGAGGTTTAACACAGGTGCCTGATTCAACGATTTGGTTGCAGGATACGAAATCCTCAATTCTGCAGAACTTCGGCAAGAGAGATTCGGAGATTTCGTCCATCATCAAACTTCTAGGATAATTCAACATATCCACCGCCCAAACACAATATACGCACACTCACACATACACATAGGCACACAAAGCACACACCCACACACGCATACACATGCTAGGTTGTATCAGTAAATCCACTGCCTTATACATGGTTATTAGCTGAAATTTTACTTGAAATTCTGATTCTATAATGCGCGATATATTTGATAAGTGCCTACCACTGAATTAAGTGCATTGACACGGAAATGTAGATTAAAAATACATATTTGTTGTTTAAAATAAATGCTTTTTCGTCACTATACGCACACACATGTGTGTATGTATGTGTGTTTGATTAAACTCACTATTTAGTTTTGCTTGTTTATCGACGCACTCCGTAGCCGAGAGGGTCCAAGCACATCAGATCGGTTTCCCCAAGGAGAACGCAGATTCGAATCCTGCTGAAGGGCGAATATTTTTTCTATAATAATATTTGTCCTTATCGTTATTGTAATATTCACGTTGTTTCGGCCGTTGCACGCTACGACCTTCTTCACGTGATTGGAATTTCGAAACTAACCCTTTATTTCGTTCACCAGTGTAGATTGTTCTAGACAGAGAACATCACTGGAAAATGTGAAAGCTTAAGGAGTCAGCGCATATGCTAAATCACTAAAATCTCCTAAACCGGCCAAGCATAGACATGAATACAATATAGGAACCAGTAATACGGAGAGCTAAAGTGTTGTTAGGGCCAGAAATAAAGACACAAAGAGAAGAATTGAGTTAAATATATTGACAGAAACAGTAATACAAACGAGAGCGTTACAGCAAGAATGTTCGGTCCGAATTTCAGAGCTAACTGCTGGAAACTTCCCTCTCCAAAAGGCAGTACCTGCTCCTATTTATAGCTGGGAGAGTCCATGCGTGAGTGGGTAAATTATCATAACATAAATAAAAAAAACAATAGTAACGACAAATTGTAATGGTAAAAAATAGTTACTGAGACATTAGGTTTATAAGTCCCAAAAATTCATGCACTGAGGTCCTCAAGGACACATGGCCCAGTGGATAAAAGCGTAGTTGAAGTAATCCAGCAATTTGACCCAAAGAGCTGTGAGTTCAATACCTGACTACAGCTGAGATGAAGAAAAAGCTGCATGGCACGTAGAACTAGAACATACTACCCCCATGGACGAAATAAAGGGTACGGTTCGACATTCCACTTACCTGAAAAAGGCCAAAGCTTACAACGATTGAAACGTCGTGAATATTGCAACTTGAGGACAACAGTCCGAACGATGTAAATAGTCTTTTCTTTGTTTCTAACGGAATTTGTTTTGTTTCATAATACTTTGCTTAGCTTTTGGAAGGCATCTTTCGCTATACCAGTGCGCCTTCGGATTTCGATGTCGCACTTTCCGTCCTCTGTGAAAACACTTCCCAGAGACGCTAGATAATTTGTTGCCCAGTCGAAGTTACTAACCACAAGGCTGCAAGACACATTCCAGTTTAATAGATTAGATTACGGTGCCCTCTAAATTTAACCAGCTTGTCTGGCAGCTTCATTGAAAGAAGGAAACGGCTACTAATAATTCTATCAACTTCAAAATCCTCTTTTGTCTTTTTCGCCTTGACTGAACCAGGTGTAGATAAACTGTGGAGGGAAAGACGAGGACTGTCTGTCAGCTTTTGTAGCGCCAACTGACATCTAATATATAAAAAAAAGGAAAAGTATCAACTTAAGCAGTAATGGGTAACGTATCGTAAGCTATTGCTATGTCTTTCTCCCCTTCTGTATGTCATGTCCCTTCTCCTCACTCTCTCTCCCTCTCTCTCTCTCTCTCTCTCTCTCTCTATAAATATATATATATATATATATATAGAGAGAGAGAGAGAGTGAGAGAGAGAGTGAGACAGTGAGAGAGAAAGAGAGAGAGCAAGAAAGAGAGAAAGAAAGTTTAAAAACTTATCTTTATGAATTCAAGTTTCGCAAATATACTGCTAGTCAGGGTGAAATAAAAATCTATTGTAAAAGATTTATCTGACCCTGACAAGTCATAAAAATAAGTCTTCTGTTTCTTATTTACCTTTTTTATTGTTTCTTGATCTATTTTTGAATATTTCATATTTAACGTTGGACACATTATTTACAAATATATATATATATATATATATATATATATATATATATATATATATATATATATATATATAAACAGACTACTTTAAGGTTCCATGTAATACATTATTTCACCACAGCCCTTTTAAAAGGACTGCGGATCATCAGACTTTACTTCCAAACAAAACATGAAAAGAAAATTTACACATTTTTGACGCGCCGTATTAAACATATGTAAATTAACAATGTGAGGAAGTGAGGGGGGAGAGAGAGAAGACATGAGTGAGTTAGCAGATATTGACACATTTAAACGGTTAACTTAACGGAAGTTATATATTGAAACGAAGGGGTAGAGAGAGAAAAACTCATAGAAAAAAATAGAGAAGGATGTTAAGAGAGAAGAGAAAAGAAGATGTCACTAATTTTCTTTGTAAAAAATGGGTAGAAACAGACACTGTTATTTTGCTTTACTTTGAAAGTGTTACTTTGGGGGTTCATAAAGATTATAATGTTTGATATAAATTTGAATGTCTCTAGACTGTCTACAAATAATTTAATTTGATGTTTGTTAGTGATTTAAATTTTCTTTAAAATTTTGGGGATTTTCTATGAAATAGTCGATTAGAAAAATATTCATAGAAAGTACAAAATTTTATTTTAAAATATAAGTTTACTTCTAGTAATCTTTTTTTTAAAAACTCTTAAAAAAATTTATTATTCGTTATTAAGTTGTCATCTCTATCCGTTTGAATTTTGTTCATGAATTTAACTCGTGACTGTTTCTAGATAGGTAATCTCTTTTACTTAAATTTTAGTTAAGTTAATATTTGAAGGTAATATTAAAAATCTTGCTCTGTCATATACTGTATACACACTCATGCAAATATCACATATACACACGTTCCTTTACATGTTCAATCACTCATACAGGTACCCATGTGCCGAAATACACAGGTAACTTCATCTTTTAACATCTACCTAAATATCAAAATTTTTTCCAATTTAAATATTTTATCATCAATAATGATTATTAAAGGGTAATATATTTGAATTTAAATTAAATTATCAATTTAAAAAATTTTTCTCCCTATTATAAAGAATTTTAAACTCACACTTCCAATTGGAGAATATTAAATGAGAAAATGAGATAAAACACTAATAACAAGACTGTAAGTCCTTCTTTTATAATATTCTATGTATCCATAAATATACATCTACACACATATCCGTACACATACACGCATACATATACATATCCATATATATATATACATATATTCACATATACACACATATATATGTATATGTATATACTCATACATACACACATTCATATATAGATATATACACAGACATACATACATACACATTTACATATACCGACACATATATCCACATATATACACACATATATATACACATACACATACAATTACACATATATACCCACATATATACACACACATATATATATGCACATATATACATACATATACACATATATACACATATACACACACATATACATATACACACATACACACAAATATACATATACATATATGCACGCACATGTGCGTGCATGCAAAAAACATATCAAAATCCATACTTAATTACCTTATTATATCTATATTCTCCCATATTATATATATGAACTCACAACTACTTATATTTATACTCATATACATACACTATCTATGGAACGACATACATGTACCCATCTATACATACACACCCATACCCACACATACATATATAGAAATTATAAAAATTGTATACATACACCTCCATATATATATATAATATTGCTAGAATCCACCCGGATTATATACCAGCAGATCGATTACCTGTACTATATATATATATATATATATATATATATATATATATATATATATATATATATATATTGTGTGTATTTTTGGCATCATTTTTTTCATTCATACATGTTTCATTAAATAAGTGTTGACTATTTATTTTATGTAAATTCTTTTCCTAACGTCTGATAAGCTTAATAACATTATCATTAAACGAAGAAAGAAAATCACAATATTGATCCATTTTTTTTAATCCAATCTAATCTTTCGGCTTACATAAGCCATTATCAAAGATGTCAATTACTGTACAACATATTAACCAATATACGGACAAGACAGTGATGATAGTCTGTAATTGTTTAGATGGATGATTTCCTAGCAACGATAAACACGTGCATATAAGACGCTAGAAGCGAAAATCGCACCGCAGCACATGACGTCACAGATGACCACGCGAGAATGAATTCGAGAAGTATTAAGTATGGGAAGCCGTTGGTATAAGCCAATGGCTTCTGTTACCAGTTATAGACATTTAAGGATATTTATAGAGATTCCATAGTTGATTTTGTTTAGGTTTGGTTTCAACTGTTTGATGTATATTGCTTCAAGGATTTTTAGTTTTTTTCTATTGTTTTCATGTCGAAGTATAATTGTGTTTTCGACAAGGATTTTACGGAATTGTGTGTGCGGCCAGGCATGTTGTTTTAAATGCCTAAAAATGTTAGGGTTTTCATTCAAATGTAATGTCAAGCGTCGTGAAAGCGAGTTTGTGGTGTGACCAACATAAATATTATTTAATTCGTTGGAGATACAATCTCCCAAAGGGCACTTGAATTTATAAACTATGTTTGTTTTTTGCAAATCGCTAACCGGGGGAGAAGAATCATTGCGAAGAATTAAGTTGGATATACTAGATTTAGTGTAGTATATGATTAATTTACATTAGTGTAGTATATGATTAATTTAATTTTTTTGCTAGGATCTGTTATTGATATATTAGTATTTACTAAATTTTTTAGTATATTTTCATTTTGTTTATGATTAGTATGCATTTGATTACGATATAGGAGATTAATATGTTTGAAATTAGTAGAAGCAGTATTATGTACTATTTGCTTAGTATTGAGAAAGCATCTTATTTGTTCATCAACTATATAGTTTGCAAAGCTAAATGTTTGTTACAGTTCACTGTAAAAAAATCTGTTTTGCGGATGAATTAGTTTCTGCACGAGGTATTAGATTCTTTATAATTGCTATTTGTACAGTATTTACATTATTGTCCTCATCTTTGTCGCCATATTTATCACAACGTTTCGGCCGTTGTACGCTGCGGTCTTCTTCAGTTGGTTGGAATTTCGAACTGAACCCTTTATTTCGGTCACTGGGGTAGACTGTTCCACGTGCCATGTTTGATGAATGTCAGTTATCTCCTGCCCTCTGATAAGTTCTCACCTGCCTTAACCGGGTATTGAATTCACACTCTTTGGGTTTGTCACTGGATCTGACCAACGCCTTTATCCACTGTGCCATGTGTCCTTGAGGATATCTGGGTATGAATTTCTGGGTATTATAAACCTAAAGTTTTCAGCAACCATTTTTACCAGTGCTCATATTGCAATTTTTCTGTTATCATGCAAGTTTTTACCAGAGCTCATATTGCAACTTTGTTATCATTGCTTTTCTCTGGCACTCCTTATTACTGGTTCCCATATTGTATTTATTTCTATGCTTGGTCGGCTCAGGAGATTTTTGTGGCCTAGCATATGTGATGATTCCTTAAGTTTACGAATTTTCCAATGGTGTTCCCTGTCTATGATCTCAACAGGATCCCACAGGGGACGGTGATCTCCCTTCTCTCTCCATATGTGGTCAGCCACGCCTAATTTTTCTACTTCCCCTCGTGTTACAGCTTTCTGGTGTTCTTGAAGCCTTACCTTGAGAGGGCGGCCTGTCTCTCCTTTATATTCCTTTCCGCAGCTGCACGGGATAGCGTACACACAGTCTTTAGTAATGTTCTCCTCTATGGGCGGGTCTCACTCGAGAGTGATATCTGCGAAGGGTTGTCAAGCTTTTGAAGGTTGTCCTGATGTTATATGGACCGCAGATCCTTTGTATTTTCTTTGATAACCCCTTTACATAAGGCAGGCAGACTGTTTTCTGAGTGTTGTTGTCCTCTTCCTCCTCTTGTACCCGCCTATCCCAGTTTTGGGGGGCTGCGGCCATGTACCTAAGGTAGTTGTTACGTTGTAGGGTACTACTTATACTGACCAATTCTTTATCTAACGTCTCTGGGTCGCCACTTATGACTTTTGCTCGGTGTTGTAAGCAACGGGCGATCCCTTTCTTTACGCTGTATGGATGGTGGGAGTTGAAATTGAGGTACTGTTCGGTGAATGTTGGTTTACGGTATACGGATGTCTTGAACCCATGCTCTGTTCGAGATATTAGTACATCCAGGAATGGGAGTGTGTTGTTACTCTCTTTCTCCATTGGGAACTGTATCGAAGGTCTTATTGAGTTCACATGGTCCAGTAGAACCTGGACATCTTCCTGGTGTGGCCAGAGTATGAAGGTGTCATCTACATACCTTAACCATATAGTTGGCTATAGAGCTATAGATTCTAATGCCATTTCTTCAAAGTATTCCATGTATATATTCGCCATTGCTGGGGGTAATGGCGAGCCCATTGCTAAGCCCTCATCCTGTCGATATATGTGTGATCCCATTCCGAAGTGTGTTGTTTGTGTACAGAAAGTCAATATCTACATCAGATTATCTATTGGAATACTGGTCCGTTCTTCTAGGGAAGAGTCAGAGGTCAATTTGTCTCTGACTACTGAGAGTGCCTCCTCTGTGGGTACCTTGGTGAACAAACTCACCACATCCAAGCTCACCATCTGGTTGGATAGGATGGGATCATCTTTGATTATTTCCACGAAGCGGGCGGAGTTTCGGACATATGAAGGAGACTTTCCAATCAATGGGTCAATTATATCTACAAGGAAGCGACTCAGAGGGTGGCACACAGAGTCTTGGCAACTAACAATCGGCCTGAGCGGAATACCGTCTTTGTGAATCTTAGGGAGACCGTATATGTGAAATAGCTTGGTGTAACGCTGCGATAACTGCCTATACGTCTTGGGTGCGAAGTGATCCTTGTTCTTGATTAGGATCTGTGACAGTTTGCGTTCCGTTTTCATAGTAGGATCCTTTTTCACTTTGCTGTAGCTACTATTGCTGTTTTCTTGTATACTCTGATTTGTCCATCACTACAGTCGCATTACCTTAGTCAACCGGTAGTATGATGATGTTTTCGTTCCTCTGTAGGGATCCAATCGCCAGCCTCTCCAGTTTTGTTATGTTAGACCTGGGCAGCTTGGCTCTCTCCAAAGCCTGTCTTACCTTCCATCTTAGTTCATCCGCCTGAGCCTGAGGGAAGTTCAAGGCCACCTCCTCGACTCTGGCAATGATGTCCAAGTATGGCACCTGCCTTATGGTTGTGGCGAAGTTGAGACCCTTATTCAATACTGACTCCTCAGAGGCACTCAGCTGATATTGGCTGATATTGACTACTGCTTTCACTGGTGGGTGATGGACCTTGTGCGTCGCCTTCTGATCTTTCAATCTATTTAATTTTTGCACTTGGTGATATTACCTTTGTATAATGCATTCAGTTTTTTTATAATTTTAAATCGGTGTTGAGCTTCAGATTTATTGGTAATTTCCGTGAGTCTATGTGTAATTTCCTCCAGTTGGTCCGGGGTAGTTATATCCTGTAGTTTATCGTAAATGTCGTGTTTGTTGCTGTTAAGTTGTTCAATTTTTCCTTGGCTATTTCAATTTGCCTTTTCACAAGGCTACATTTATAATTCCAAGTATTTATAGTATTGTGGGCTGCTGGATATGTTGTACAGTAATTGTCATCTTTGATAATGGCTTATGTAAGCCGAAAGCTTAGATTGGATTAAAAAATATGGATCAATATTGTGATTTTCTTTCTTCGTTTAATGATAATGTTATTCAGCTTATCAGACGTTATGAAAAGAATTTACATAAAATAAATAGACAACACTTGTCTATATTATTTAATGAAACATGTATGAATGAAAAGATGCTGCCTAAATACACACAATTTAAATTACATGATCCAGCAGCCCATAATACTCTCAATACTTGGAATTATTTACTGGCCTGAATGTCCGAGAAATTTTCACAGAAAATATTCGCCCTCCAGTAAATGTTGTTTAATACTGTTTATTATAAACAGAGCATTTACTTAAATATTTGTATCTATAAAAAGAATATTAAACATAAAAATGTCTTAATATATATATATATATATATATATATATATATATATATATATATATATATATATATATATGTTTGTGTTTGCATGTGTGTGTAAATATTCTTAGATAGTGTGTATCTGTAGAGGAGACAAAATGAAAAAAAAGAGACAAGTGGAATAACTATTCTTAACCGACGCGTTTCGCCCGCTTGATAAAGTCCCTCATAGGACGATACGCGTCGGCTAACAATATTTTTACCTATTGTCTCTTTTTATTCATATATATATGCTACATGAAAACACCTCCACACTATTATGGATCCACCACCAGACTGTACGATCTCTTGTAGCTAAATGGGTTATATGACTTTGTGGGATCTGCACCACACTTGAACCCTACCATCAGCCCAAATCAACACACCTTGCCAGTTCCCTGCTGTCCAGTTAGCGACATCACAAGCCCTGGTTGACAGGATCGTCCTAATGGGCCTTCTGTTCCTATATCCAATAGAAGCTAAAGGACGCTCAGTATCGATGTGTTTTGATCCAATAACTCTTCTCTGTTACCAGAGACAATTTTAGCCAGATGATATCTTATAACCCGTGGTCTACCATTGTACTGTCTGCAGTTAGCGGTTCGCACTGACTCAGTTTCATTGATATAGGTTTGAGAATTTTCGTGAGATCAAGGTAAAGTTTTGCCACCTATCATTAGCTTTACATACTCCCAACCTAAAACTTTTGACACATCAGTACATGTATATATGCGTGCGTGTGCGCGCGTGTGTGCGTGCGTGTGTGCGCGCGTGTGTGCGCGTTTGTGTGTGGGGTGAAAAGATATGCGAATTTAGCCATACTAAAATAATTACACTAAGATCTTTCTACATCCTTTATTTAATTATCGTTTCATTAATCATGCATGAAGCAACCAAGCAAAACGTACTACTCACAAACGGTTGCGTTAAAATTCCGTACTACCTTCCGCTCGGGCGTGATTTTCGAATTCCTCGCACTATATATATATATATATATATATATATATATATATATATATATATATATATATATATTTCTCGTTTCGGCAAGGAGAAATTACAAAGATACAAAACCACACCAAAACTTTAACTTACATTTTTCACCTTTCCATCTTAGTTTAGACCTGTTTCCTGATTCGTCAAAATAGACAACACACTTTTAAAATTTTTAAATCTCATTAACGCCCCAACTTAAATTCTTAAATATAATACTACTTTGCTTAAAAAAGTAAATCCTTTTTTCTGAAGTTATTTAACATCGCTTGTGAATGGAACAAAAAATGTAATTTTAATTTTAATTTTTAGTTATCAAACATAATAATTTGTGTGTCGCGATGAAAACATATTTTTAAGTAATAATATAATAATATTATGCTCTACTTTGTAATGAGCACTTTTTAAAAAAATAAATACTAAAGAACTGTGGATTATTAATCTGATTGTTCTTTATATATATATATATATATATATATATATATTTATGGACAACTAGGAAAAATAAAATTATTTCGCTATTTATCCGTCTCATCGCATCACAACTCCCATAAACCATTAGGGTCGCAGGAGCACAACACATACGGGAACCGTAACAACAGTGGCATGTCTACAGTAAGATAACGGAATGGAAGCCTCCCTCTTGAAGTTGACTAGAGTATGGATTAGAAGGCCAGTAGCCACTTCAAGTCAATAAAGTCCGATCAGTACTGTTTTTTAACCCATAGCGGCAGGGAGAAGAAATGGATTCATACATTTCCTAAAGGTATTTACAAGAAAGTGAACGGAGTTCGAATTCGTTTCGCCTAATTTTCTTTCTGGGTCGCTAACCGTTACACTATGAGCAGTTTTATTTATGAGAGGACTGTAGTATAAAACAAGTTGATACGTGTGCGCAGCAAATTTTTTTTAACCGAAATAATAAAAAAATGAAAAGCTATGAAAGAAATTTTTATCATTTGCGTGCAAATAGAACTAAATTAAAATAAAATTTCTATTTTCAGGGAAAATATTTTACATTTAAAAAGCGCCAGAAGAAAGACTATTATGGCCATTTTTGATGCAATACAGATTCAAAAATGTTTTAATACACGTCTCTAAGAAGCCTAAAAAATTTTAATAAAATATAGAAATGAATACGTGGAGATGTTTTTAAATTAATGTTTACCCCAAGAAAGTGATTCACAAGCGTTTTTTTTTTGTTTTGTTTTTTTTTTTTTCTTTGGGCCGCATTTTCGTAATGGAAATTTGTTGCGACTCACCAAATTTTATGTACTAAAATGAAAAAAAAAAAAAAAAAAAAAAAAAAAGAGAATTTTCAACGGGAGATAACCGCGGATACAAAGTCAGAAGATTATCATTGATAATTCTCTCCTCTCCTTTGGGGACCCTAGTTACTACATTCTTAATACTTGATATAATGCAAAAATTAATCGGCCAACAATTATTTATAACTATTTATACTGGGACTCATGCATGTATTAGGTTGGTGCAAAAATAATGACGTAATAATGTCGTTTTTGACGTTAAAAAATACGTCACAAAACGACATTATTACGTCATTAGTAATCTATAATAATATCTTAAATTTTGAAATCCTATTTATTTTTGGCATTTATTTATTTTATTTATTTTTTATTTTGTTTTCGAAACTGTTTCTGAATCTTTGTCTTTCAATCCTTCCGCTTCATCTTTAATTCCTCAAGATAGAGGGTGATCTAATGGAATATGCATAGACCTGTGTTCCCCCACACTGGAATATGATTGGCTGGTGTCCGTCATAAATACCGACGGACGTGTAGGAGAGTCAAGAGCCTTAGTCTGAGAGCTAAGTCTATAACGACGCCCATTGGACTACGCCATTGATCTACACTTTGTACCTGCGACTACGACGCGTACCAGTCGATTACTACTACCGTATTCTACTTGGTTATAGTAGCCAAAACCACTTAGCGACTTCGTTCAAATATATCCCTTTCCGGGATTTATTGACTGAAAATAAAGATTTTGGCCGAAACGTCGTGAATATAACAGTAAAGATGCGGACAATAGTCCGAACAATTTAAATAATGTAAATAGTTAAAATATGTCATATATATTGAGTTTTTCCAGCTATCTTCAGAATTCTGAACATAAAATGAGTGTAGCTTAAGGGAAATCTTAAGGGATATTTCCTTATTTCAAATCATCTGACAACTTCCATCAATATGGTTTACATAGCTCCCCCTAAATACAGGATGATTCACACTTGTGTACGTGACATGGTGTGTCCCAGCCACAAAGCCAGGGCTGATGATATCAAGGAATGAAGTTCTTCAGAGCCCATATAGAACGTAGAATTAGGTTCAATCTACCCGAGTAGACTAAATAAAAGGTTCTTCAGAGCTCTGTAGTTTTAGACTACAGTCCTCTCATAAATAAAACTGCTCATAGTGTAACGGTTAACGACTCAGAAAGAAAAATTGCCGAAACGAATTCAAACTCCGTTCGTATGTGTGTGTGTGTTTGTGTGTTTTTAATCATTTCACCACAAGCAAGGCAATAAAGCCACTAAGATGCTAGGGGGTTACTGAGTGAGATTCTACAGGAAAAAGTTTATTACGGAGAAATGACAATAAAAAAAAAACAAGAATCAAGACGATAACGATTGACATTGCATTTAAATTTTTTAAGATCAAAGTTGACTGGGAAGCAAGAAGCTGAAAGCGAGTTCCACAAGTGAAAAGTGCGACAGAAGAAACTGGTAGCATAGAACGGCTATATCTAGCCATTTCAACTATAAAATGATGAGACCTTGCCGCCAATCTAGTACTATTCATAAAGTCCAGGTACCGTACAGGAAATTTCCTCAGAACGATTTAAAAAAAAAACACAGGGAAGCTACATTACGGCGGTGGAAAAGTGACTGAAGCCGAGATGCCTGGCCAGAACCAATAACATTGCAGATTCTTCATTTGATTTTATCTAGACTCACTAAATATATAGCAGAACCACCAGACCAGATGTGGCAGTAATATTCAAAGCAAGGACGAATGGTAGACTTATAAATATATAAGATAGATTCTGTTGAGAAAAATTGTGTAGCACGATTTAGTGAACTAACTTTCAACTGTAAAATGATGAGACCTTGCAGCCAATCTAGTACTGCGCTTACATTCATGAACCAAAGAGGAAAGCTCATCAGAACAATTACCATGAAATATAGAAAAGGCTTACGTTTGTGATTGTGTTTCTCTTTTTCAATATCAGTGTTGCAGAGTCGAATAGAAAAGCATATATTAATGGCATGTTAGCTTATATCATGATCCAAGCAAGGATCTCTGATTACGATTTTGTTTTTTTCATGTTTCAGGTGTGCACCGTTCAGCCTTCGTTAGGTATAGGACACCCGAGGAAAGCCGAAAAATATATGACCAAAATGTAAATTTAAAAAAAAATAAAAGGCTAAAATACAACTATCTCACTCACGAGACCTGAAATCACAAAATCAAGGCGCCCCTTGAGATCTATGGTAAAATCAGTGTAGCCTGGGAATTTTTTTTTTACTAAAATTCACTCGACACAATCCTCGAGAGCCACCCAGGGTAGAGTTACTTTAAATACGGTTATGATGAATGAAATATGCCATATGAATGAAAGAGGAAGTGAATATGAGGGTCAGGAAGACAGATAACGACTGAGCCTTGACCCGAAGAGTTTAAGCGTGCAGTGGTCAAGGCAATATCCAAGCGAGGATTTGTTCTACGAAGCAGTGGTTCTTGAGAAAAGTTGTCAAAGTGGGACTTCCTTCTTACATTTGAAATTCAGAGTCGTGATTCGACTACGTGCGCGCAACATGGCGGGTCTTAGCTGTAAAGGTCTGAATTGGTTGAGTGAAAGAATGGCGCTCGTTCGAACACATAGAAATAGCGATAAGCTAGCGACGTTGCGTCTGTGAGAAAAGGGTTGCCGTACAAAAAAAACTTTGGACTCTGTCGAGGCCAAAAAGTAAGGACTGCTCAAGTCCATATAATGGCGACAATTCTCCAGTTTTTGGTCTAATCTAACTCTTGTAAAGATAAAGAACGAGAAAAGAAATAGATTGTTCGCAAGCCTTGAAACCAAAGTTCAGAAGCTAAGAAAATGTATTTAAAATGAAATTACAGAAGCGAACAAAAGCCAGTGTTTTTGTAAGTATTGGATTGGTGCATAATTATCAGGCGTTTTGTAGGCGAGTTATTTGTTAATAAAATTTGTTTGCTTTTTTTAATAAAAATATTATTTTATTTTCAGGTTATGCAAATGCGTGTCAATAAACATACGCTCCGGAATAATCATTTAAAAATGTTATGTTTCTTTTTCTTTATTTTTTTCTTTTTTTTTTCATAATAAATATTGTTTAAAAACGCCTAATAATTATGCATCAACCCAATATTTTTCATAATAAATATTGTTTAAAAACGTTTAATAATTATGCATCAACCCAATATTTTAATAAAACTGAAATTTGATACCAATCCAAATGTGGAATATCGTTAATAATTTATTATTAATTCGATATATGTCATACCTCACTCGTTTGCTTTGGTTTGGTTTGGTTTACGGCATATCAACACCTCAATGGGTTATTTAAGGCCAACAAGATTTGTAGTATAAGTTCGTATGAATAGAATATGTATTCTTTGTAAGAAATCAGTTAATGTGAATAAGGTTTCATTGACGTATTTTTTGTAAAGATAGTTTTTTTTGGTCGAAAATCAAATGAATTGTTGGTAATTTTTTACATGTATTGCTGGTAATATTTTTTCCCAAAATGTATTGCTGCTAATTTTTACTACAAAAATCTCTTTTTACGCATTCATAGTGTTTTGGCCCCAGTTTGGAGGCTAACTATTTTCCCATAGCTGGGACCCTAACAGGTGCGACCACTTCAGATCAGAGTGGACCTGGGAACAACAGCAATTAAGAGGTGGTTCTACTCTCCTCAAAACCTCCAGATCAGAGGCTTTGCTGACAGATGCAGTTTATCGTCATACCCAGGACGCCCCCAACAAGAACGCTTAAATAATTTAGATTATTTGGAATCCAAGTCTCCGTCAACGAACATTAAACTGCTCTCTGCCTTAATGTAATTTAATATCGGTATTTTAATAAAACTCAAATTTGATAACAATCCAAAGGTGGATTATTATTAATTCTTTATTATTAGTTCGATATATAAATATCGATACAATAGCGCGCTCGTCTTGAAGCTTTGCATCTTTCTCTTGTTTAATCATTTCAGCCCAAGCAAGGCAGGAAGGCCACTAGTACGCAAGGGGAGGGGTACATAGCGTGAAAGTGAGAGAAAAGACTGGGTAGAGGTGGGTATTGAGAAACGGATTAAGGATGAATAGGGTTCAAGGCAGAAGATGGCGATTGACGTTGCATTTAAATTTTTGAAGACTGTAGTTTTCAGTGAAGCAAGTAGACGGAAGGCGAGAAGTGCGAGAAAAGAAACTGTTGGAGTAGAAGTTGCGGTTATATTTAACTACTTTGGCAGTAAAATGGTGAGACCTAGATGTCAATCTAGTAGCACGCTTTAATTTATGTAATCGGGGTACCAGGAAAAAAGCTCGGGGAATACCTTGGAAGGAGTATGCGATCAACGGGGAAGTTTAAAGGAAAATGGGAATAAAAAGAAAGGAGTTCAGAGATTTAGACCGGATCGCTCCGTTGACCAAGCTCTAATAGCTTCATGGGGAGAAAACCGGCTTTTAATTTTTAGTAACCCTAAAACCAAGTTAGTAGCATTTCCCCAATTAATCATCGGACCCTGAGTTTTTCCGCCATAATAAATGAAGTTCTATGCTTTGAATGTCTATTTGGTCTCAAGTTCACTCCAGACCGCAAGTGGATCTCATGAATAAAGAAAAGACCTGACAGCTTCTGCTAGGCTTTATCTTTGTTAAAGTCAGATTACACTAAAAATGAAGATTTTTGCCGCATCTTTTTTTTTTTTTTTAACTTTTTTTTTTTAATCATTTCCCCAACAAGCAATGTGGGAAGGCCACTAGTACGCAGGTTGGATACAGAGAGTGAAGGTGAGAGAAAAGACTGGGTAGGGGGTGATTGAGAAAAGGGTAAAAGATGAACGAATTCAAGGAGATAGATTGTCGTAGCATTTAAATTTCTGAAGCCTGTAGTTTTCGGGGAAGCAAGTAAACGGAAGGATGTTCCACAGACGGGAAGTGCGAGAAAATAAACTGTTGGGCGGTTACACTTAATTATGTCAACGTTAAAAAGGTGGGACCTAGATGCCAAGCTAGTAGCACTCTTAAACTCACGTAGTCGGGCATCAGGGGAAAAAAGCTCGCCAGAGCAGTCACCATGAAAATATTTGTGGAAAAAAGGCAGAGGGAAGCTACGTCGCGTCGGTGAGAAAGTAACTGAAGACGAGATGCCAAGTCACAATCGATTACATTGCAGATCTTTCTTTGGATTTTGTCAAGAAATTCGAGATGAACATCAGGAGTACCAGACCAGATATTGTAACAGTATTCAATACGCAGACGAATTTGTAAATGTGCAGATGGGTTCTGACAAGAAAAAGCATCTGGCACGTCGCAGTGAACCAATTTTCCCTGAAGTAGATGTAGTTACTGATTCGATGTAGTCGTTCCACATCAAGTCAGTTGAAAACCTAAGGCCAAGCAGGCGCAGTATACTGTATTCCAGGGGTCTAGCATCAGCTATGCCGATGGCGGGAACCTGTGGAAAAGAGGCTGTAGCGTGGAGAATATGTCATTCCCCACAGGAATGCGTAAACAATGTTGAACTCTGACAAGGCTTTAAAATGTGGATTGGTCAGCTGTAGCGCAGTTATGCAACAATACGACATTTTTGGTCTAGTCTGACCGCAGACTATGTAGATTTAAATTACTGCCCTTCACTTATTGAGAATCGAACTCCCGAAACGAGTGAGGAATTTGAGGAGCTAGCTCGTTCGCCAACGCTCTACGACGGATGCCTATGTTTTTACCTGTGTTTGCTTGTCAGGAAGTGATGAGAAGTGATTTAAATATAGGTTGATAAATCTTGAAAGTTGGCCGACAAGTTTTCAGGTGAATTACTCAATGGGATTAGATTTTGATTTTTCTCCCTCTCTTTTCTGTGGGTCGGGCGTGTCTGCATTTGTACTTACCAAATCAGATTTTAGCTTTCCCAACATACGACAGTAACGAGTAAATAAATGGAGGTGGCAGGCTAAGCCGGACTTTCCTCTTCATGTTATTTTCTTAACAATTTAATTGGCTGCCTCCATTGTGCCAACAATAACGAAATAGAAAGCTCCTTACAATCTTTACACACGTGTTTATCTTGAAGAATAAAAAGAAAAAAGGAAATTCTTTGAAATTGTTTGTCGTATCAGGCTTCTCTCTGAATTTACTGAGATTCTTATATGCCATAAGTTTTCAACACGAACGCTTTGTCTGGCATAAGGTAATAAGCCTGAGAGACGCCAATCTTTTGATATGAGGTTAGAAAGAAATAAAGATTGCATTCGAAAATCGAAAAAAAAGAACAAACAAATGGATCTTTGGTTGTTCTCTAGAAAATCCAAAGAAGAATCTGCACTGTTATAGGTCCTGACCTGGCATCCCAAATTCAGTCACATTCCCACCGCCGTGGCGTAGCTTCCTTCTGACTTTCCTGCAAATATTTTCGTCGCAGCTAATGAGTTCTCTTCCTTGTCACCTCGGCCGCATGAATTTAAGCCTGCTACTAGATTAGCTACTAGGCCTCATTGATGTACTGATAGAACAGCAAGATGTAATAAGCAGCCCACCAGCACAATATCACCGGGCAATCTAAAAGTAGCCTTGTGAAAAGGCAGATTGAAGTAAATAATGTTAACTTGATAACACTCAACACATCGTTTAATATCAATAGACGGATGGTTATTCGTGAATATGAACGGATTTTGTTAAAAATTAGCAGACATAATGTCTGTAATTTATTCAATCAGACACGCCTAGAGAATGCTGCCTAAATACACAAATATATATATGTGTGTTTGTGTGTGTGTGTGTTTTAGACATCAAATTCTCTTTTAGGCATGCCTGATTGAATAAATTACATACACATATATATATATATATATATATATATATATATATATATATATATATATATATTACAGTTACATTATCAGGCAAACGTCATACCAACTGTACCAACGGGCCTCGGTGACGAAGAGGTAGCGAATTAGACTCGATATAGTGCCGATGGATCACATATTTCGTGGTGGAACTCATCCTTACCCAGATTCTAAACTCGATTAATTACTTAATCATAATTAACTCAAATCCTCCTAATAATTTCTATCACACGCATATATATATATATATATATATATATATTACACACACACTCACACACACATACACACACACACACACACACACACATATATATATATATATATATATATATATATATATATATATATATATATATACACACCAATGCACTATTTCATCCATTGAAAACCCAAACGTTAAGAAAGTTTATATTGGTAGCACAAAAATCCCATTTAAACTAAGATGGTATCAACATTTCTTCATTTAACAACAATGCGTACCGTAACCGAACTTCCCGCTCAAAATATTTTTGGTATTTAACTGAAATCAGCAAAAAAAAAAAACCATAGTTAAATGGAAAATATTAAAAAATCGAGAATTTGCAAGTCCTTAAATGACCCATGTCCCCTGTGTCTACATGAATAGGTGCATATAAATAAGTTTCCTAATAATAATGATCTCTTAAATCAGCGCAATGAACTAACATTATTTTGTAAGCATTGTATAATGTTTACGCTAAAATATTGTTAATAGAATTTTTCGTAAAATATCTATGTATTACATTTAGATACCCATTATTTTATTAAAATATTATGGTATATATAATAGTTATTTAATTCCTTGATTTTATCTGTAATACTGCCATGATTTATGGCCCATTAAGCATAATAAGTATTGTATTTTGAGTTCAAAATAATATTTATATATAACAATGATTTAATTATACTAAAGGCCCCTTTAAGACAATTCTCAAGTATAAAAAAAAATCATTAATAAAAAAAAATATTGAAATTCTTTAAAATTAACCTATTGTTAAGTAAATCTCTTTGTATGATTCAATATATCTTAATTGATTACATAAACAGATGTTAGCAAATAGAGACACGTTCTAAATAAATGTCAATTCATCGAGACTGGATTGAATAACATACCAACTTATGACCTATCGTCTATATTTATCACTTTTCTGCTTCAGAAATGACCTGTTTTTTGATTGGTTAGTCTAGATATACCCATAAAGCTGTTTTTTGATTGGTTAGTCTAGATATACCCATAAAGCTTTAAAATTTTCCCCACTCCTTTTTTAAATCGCCTGATGAATTGTAACAATTTTCAGTTCTGAAACATGATAGCTTTTGTGTAGTGATGTATATATTTTTCAAAAAAAATTATATACACACACACACACACACACACATATATATATATATATATATATATATATATATATATATATATATATATATATATATACTGGGATCTAATACAGATTAAATATGGATCGGAATGCGACAAAATGTTACGATAAAGAACAAGGAGGCGTTTATGAATCTAACATATTAACATGCAGATAACCATAAAACAGAAATAAGCCAACACATCGATTGTGAAAGGCTTCTATGGCTTCTTCGTTTCCAGGCAACTTTGATCATCAAAAATCTAAATAAAAACCTTTAAAAAGGTTACGGGAATGTAAGAAGCCAGAAGACAGTTACACAATAGAAGAAACTGTTAGCATAGAACTTACGGTTATATCTGGCAATTTCAACTTTAAATGATGAGAACCTGCCTCCAATCTAGGACTGCGCTTAAATTCACAAAACATAAGTACTGTAGAGAGAAGTTAATACAGAACAATTACCATGAGAATATTTATAGAAAAGGCATAGGTAAGTTACATTACGGCGGCGGAAATGTGACTGAAGTAGATATGCCAGCTCAGGACTAATAACATTGCAGATGCTTCTTTGTATTTGATCAAGAATCTCTAAATATATAGCAGTTACAACAGACCAGATGTGACAGCTATAATTACAGCAAGAAGGAATGATAAACTTATAAAGGTGTAAGATAGATTCTGGCGAGAAAAATTGTCTATCACAACAAAATGAAACAACTTTGCTAGCAGCAGATCTAGCAATTGATTCAATATATAGTATGTTTCCACTTCATGTCAGCTGAAAACGTTAGCCCGAGAAGGCGCAACTAGGCATTCTCCTTCGAGGTTAGCATTAGCCATGCTCATAGAGAAGATAAAATATCTTCCCCTCAGACGATTAAAAGAAAGCAGTTTCATTTTGGAGGCGATAAAATTAGATTTTTTTTTTATTTATTTTTAGGCACTAGAAAATGGCTGATGACGGGGTATATTGCAACTGACACGTCATATAACGCATAAAAAAAATTGAAAACAGTTAGTATATTATTAATAAACCATATAAAAACAGGAACGTGCTGAGAATTCGGAAAACATCTGCGTAGCTTCGACCCTGAAGTCAAACGCCGAGTTAGAACTGACCACGAATTGATTAAAAAAAAATAATTAGAATCGCCATTGCATTTTAATGGGTGGCCGTATAATAGCGGCTAGCTAATCTAAGTTGCAGATTCCTGCTCAGGCACATTTGTGTTTGTTCAGCACAACAGAGTCCACCTGTGGTTTATCCTGCAGCTATTCAGAGAGTACTTCAGTTACAGTTTCTACGTGATAGCAGTCTGAACAAGACAACAACGCTCAAACCCTCGGTTACGATGACTTGCGACTTTGCGGCTTCCAAAGAGTTCCGTCTACCCAAATTCGCTCACAGGACTTGGGTGAACACGACGTATGGTCTTCAAGACAAATAAAATCATGAAGTCACCTTCCTGACAACTCGACCATGGTGAGATTCGAACCTGGGTCCTATGGAAAGCGAACATTCTAACCCCTCGGCCAATGGTTTGTAATAAAAATCGTACGAAAGAGAAATTTCGGTCAAAATGAACTTCACACACAAAAGTAAAAAAAAATCAGGTGAATCACTTTCACCGAACCGCACTGTGTGTGTGTGTGTGTATATATATATATATATATATAACGTCATCCACAGACAGACTGTTTCGCTGTATCACAGCTCATCAAGGCAGCTAGACATCCGGTTGCCTCTAGCTAGGATCGAAACCCGAGTGAATTGGTATCAGGCGGACATTCTACTACTAAGCTGTCGGCGCACGGTCGGGATGAAGATGGATTTTTAGCATATTTATTTTTGGAAACATGCCCAGTGACCGACAGTGACTCCATTCGGCTTGCGAAGAGTCTCGCTATATAGCTATAATAGTCACTGTTTACAAACCCATACCTCAGCCCTAGAGTGCTCAAATGGAATTAAATTTAATTCGGGAGCTAATATAATGTCATCCACAGGCAGACTGTTTCGCTGTATCACAGCTCATCATTTTGCTAGGTGGTCGGGAAGGGGTCTTTATATTAGTAAAAAAATCAGGTGAATCACTTTTATCGAACTTTTTTTACTTTTATATATATATATATATAAAAGTAAAAAAAAATCAGGTGAATCACTTTTATCGAACCGCACTGTATATATATATATATATATATATATATATATATATATATATATATATATATATATAGTGCGGTTCAATAAAAGTGATTCACCTGATTTTTTTTACTAATATAAAGACCCCTTCCCGACCACCTAGTAAAAAAGTTTACTCACTCTAAAGTATTCTATTGATAATTATAATTTTGGAAATAAATGAGATTTAGGGAAAAACTCACTTATTTTCTGCAACTAGTAATCAATAGAAACATAACCGAACAGCTTCAAATAAAGAATAATAGAGATATAATTTATTTATAATAGGTAATATAGTTCGAAATATTTAATAATCTATGGCTCCTCCTTTATTTTGAATAACTTTTTCAACCCTTTTTGGCATTGACTTGATTAGGTTCTGGCAAATCTCATCTCCAAGCATTGAATTCCATTCGGATATGAAATTCACAATCAAATCCTATTTGAGCTTGTACTTTATAATGCTCCATAAGTTTTCTATGGGGTTGAGGTCAGGAGATTGGGGCGGCCATGTCATAACACTTACCTGCTACACATCAAAGTATTCCTTCATCAATTTTGATTTGTGACAGGGAGCATTATCCTGCATAAAAATGAGCTTGGTGGGGTCGATTTGCACCCTTTCAGCAGAAGGGAGAAGACAAGACTCTAAAATTCTCTTGTACTGCTCGCTCCTGAGGGTCTTTTCAATAGGTTTTAAGAAACCAGTTCTATGGAAAGAAAAGCATCCCCAGAACATTATACTGAACGGATGCTTGACAGTACTTACTGCTAAATTCAAAGATCTTTTAAAGCTTCTTCTTCGGATTTTAGATCGCTTATCATTTGAATTTAGCTCAACTTTCGTTTCATCGGAGAAGAGAACATTCTTCCAGTCTTCTATGGTGAAAATTTTGTAATAGTGAGCCCATTCAAGTCTCTTGGCCTTGTTGGTTTCGCTTATTAGCGACTTAAACCTTCGTGTACAAGATTTGTAGCCTTGTTCTAACAAGATGTGTAACCTTGTTCTAACGGACTGTTGAAGAGGCAAGACTAACACCTTGCTCTTCGCTTAGACTGACTGCAATTTCTTGGCTATTTATTGTCCTATTCTTCGCAACTTCTCTCTTGATTACCCTGCCAGTTCTATCATCAATCTTTTTCTTTCTTCACCTTGTTTCCTTCCTTGAAGTAGGAGTGGCATCATTATGTGCCCTAAGCAATCGAAAGACAGTTGATTGCAAGGTTATAGAAATTTCTGCAATTTCTCTCGTAGACTTGCCTGCTTTTGAGAGAGTAATAATAGAGGCCTTAAGTGGTTCTGAGTGGCTATTTCTAGCTGTTTTTATACTGTATGAGGCTTTCTGGAATATGCTGGAATACTCTACATTTAATTTAAGCTGTTTTAGAATTCACTAAAATATTGTTCTTAGTGTATTGTAAAATAGTTTTCAATATTTTGTCAAAAGATAGCTTTTGACAAAATTTAAATTTACTAAGTTAATCATTAGAATGCGATATCTGAGTCACTTTTTTGGCACAGTTGTTTTCTGAATCTCATTTATATCCAAATTTATGATTATCAATAGAATACTTTAGGGTGAATAAACTTTTTTACGAGGTGGTCGGGAAGGGGTCTTTATATTAGTAAGATTAAAAATTATTTTAACCCTAAAAACAATAGACAAAAAATATTTTTAGTAAAAAAAATCAGGTAAGTCACTTTTATTGAACAGCATTGTATGTAATGCAATGCCCTTCAACTAGAATCGAGAATATATATATATATATATATATATATATATATATATATATATATATATATAATGCAATGCTCTTCAACTAGAACCGAGCTCTCCTAGTCACTGACTGATGTCTTTCCTATAGTAAAAACGTTAAAATTTCCCTTTCTCTTTGCTGTGCGACGATACCTTGTGGGTAGAATCTATGACTAATGCCAAATATATAGTCATCCACAGATAGATTTTTTTCGTTGTATCACAACTCACCAGTGTAGCTAGACCGAGAGAGATCTCATACACTTCTAAAACCCAGGGTCATCATCGGTTTCTACTTAACAACGCTTAGAATTTATAACCCTCAATATTTACATGATGAAACTCTTCCACTATTCTAATCGTTTCGAACTTAATGCAAAAAGGAAAGCTTACAAAATCCACTGTTATAAATTTCGTATAACCCTCATAACTGCTGATAAGTAAAGGTGATTTTCTAATAAGTTTGGGTCACAAACTCATTACTCAGTTGTAATGGTTCTAGCGAGATAAGCCTGCTAACTATTACATCACGTCGAGTTGCCCCTGCTGGTTAGTAAGACTGTAAGGAAATTACTGGAAACAAAAGGTTGAGTGAAGAAGGGTTTGATCACATGAAAACATGGATTGAGAAAGTTCATTGCGACAAGCGTATGACTGAAAAGCGCTACGCCTTTACGACCCACTCTTTGCCACTGTTCCATGAGATGTTCTCCTCATAGCTGATGGACAGGTTCATGTTTCAATAATAGGTGTAGAAAAGGTTAGTCAGTTTTCCTACACAACAAAATCGAAAAAGAATATAGCGCAAATAATATTAATGAAACTCAGCAACCACCTACCAACTCCAAACTACTACAATGGAAGTAAATTCATCTCAACTTGATCTCTGCATATATATGCGCAAGCGCGTGTGTGCGCATGCGTGTTTGTACTAACATTTGAACAAACTAAATTACATTCATGAAAATAGTATTCCATCGTTGCTATTTACCCATTCCTCGACTCATTATGGTGGGCTTGACACGAGGTCGGAATTAACACAGAATGTCGCACGCGTACACGCGGTTGATACCAGAAAGTCGTGCAGTTCCCTCGGCAATTCACCTTTTCGAATGCTTCAGGCATCAGAGACTTCCCTCTAATCTACCTACTTCACGTGCAATAAGGAAGATGCCCCCTGGATCTTGAGATTGGTTAGTTTGTGCTTCAGATCCTAAAATGGAGCTGTGAAGCGAAGATAGCAAAATTAATAATTATTTTCTCTCTCGTTCTCTAGCCCATTTCCTTTCTCTTCTTCGCCTTTATTGTTGCTCTCCTTCTTTGTCTGTTTATTCGTTTTCTTCTTTTTCTTCGTCTTCGCTGTTTTCGTTTGCGACCTTCTTCGTCTTTCTTCGTTTCAGTCTACTGCCTCTTCTTCGCCGTAAGCATTTTTCTTCTTCACTTTTCTTCGTCGTTTTTCTTCTTCTTCAAGCCTGTACATTCATTTCTAGTTGGCAATAATTGTTCCTTGATTATATGTTTACAGCTCTGTCTTTCTTCAGCCAAATGTATATCACACACTTCCATAGAACAGCAATAAAGAGCTGAGTCAAGTTCAAAACATGTGTAAGATTTCCGTAAGATTTAAAAAAAAAAATAAAAAAAAACAACCGCTGGAATTCCATTTTCCTTATAGCCTGGCACCTAGAATAACTATGATCAGTAGAAAGCAGTCAGTGAGTGCATAATTCCGGCAATTCCATCGACGCTAAAAACTGAACAAAACAACAACAAAAAACTGAAATAACAGCGTTTATATTTTAATCCTATTATATAAACCTATTTGCTTTTCATTAAGCGTTATCTCTTTTAATAATTTATTTTTTTACATTTTTAAAACAAATAAATCTCAAAAAATTGTTCTGTCTCACCACATTAACAAAATCAAAATCAGTTATTGGAGCTTCCTCAAAATTTAATCAGCCACTCCTTTGCGTATTTCCCAACATTATACGGAATAAAATTCAAATTTCTATATGCCATATAGAGTAAATCTTTATATAGGGTGTTCCAATATCTTGGACCGATTTTAAATGTGAATTAAGTTTAAGCGTCTAATGATTTTTTTCTTTTTCGTTCAGATTTAACAACTTCAGTCTTTGGCAATTTCAACCATGGAAAGATTAACAATCGAAGGACGTGTTAAAGTTATCGAAGCCTATTACGAAAATGGATGCTCAAACAGAAATGCATTCCGCGCACTTCGCGATTTTTTGGTCAACATAATCGACCAACCGAGAGAGCAATTGGAAAGATTGTTCGTAAATTCAAACTGGGTCGCTGGCAGATATGAAAACACCACTGCGTGCTCGTTTACGCCGTTCAGCTGAAGAGATTGCTGCAATGCACGAGAATGAAGCCGAAAATCCAGACACGTCAATTCGTCATCGCGCGGAGGAATTGAACCTCTCTACAACAACGTTACATCGAATTTTGACAAATGATTTGTCTCTACACCCTTACAAAATTCAATTGACACAAGAACTGAGACCTGCTGACCATTTGGAACGCCGTACATTCGTCAATTCGGTGCACGAGCAAAGACAAGACGATGAAGATTTTTCGCAAAAAAAATCCTCTTTAGTGATGAAGCCCATTTTCATTTTGGTGGAATCGTTAATAAGCAGAATTGTGGCACTTGGGCTGATGAAAATCCAAGCGATATTGTTGAAAAGCCACTGCATCCACAAAAGGTCACTGTTTGGGATGCATTTTTTGCTAGCGGAATCTCTGGGCCCTATATTTATAAATTTGAACGACCAGAACGTTTTTCTCACCTGACTCCATCATTCAAATCCACAAATCAACCATTCGTCCTTTTATGGAATACTGTTGCCACATATGGTCTGGTGCTCCCGCTATTCATCTCGAGATCCTCGACAAAATTTGAACGTAATAGGCTTCGATAACTTTATAACGTTGTTTGATTGTTAATCTTTCCATGGTTAAAATTGCCAAAGACTTAAGTTGTTAAATCTGAAAGAAAAAAATCATTAGACGCTTAAACTTAATTCACATTTAAAATCGGTCCAAGATATATCTGATGTAAAGATACGTGTATACGTGTATACATTGCCACTGTCAACGAAGTTGGAAAGAGGTAATGACTAGTTTGTATCTTACCCCATCGAGAAGCTCCAGATTTGGTAGATCATGCATTAGGCTGGTGTGGTAGGATTTATTTGAGTTGACAAACGGATTCCCTTTGAGTTCCAATTCGACAAGATGCGGTAAATCTTTGAGCTGCGTCTGTTAAGAGAAATGAAAAGCGGATTTAATTAAAGTATAAATCATTTCTTGCCTTGATCCATTCAACAAATTCCGCGTGCTTCTGTCTTCTTAACTCTTGTTCTTTTATTGTTCTCTCTCTCCTTAATAGTATCGTTCCTCATAGTCTCTAAAACTCAGTAATCTTTAGTATGTTAGTGGCGTTATTGCCTTGCTTGGAGTGAAATAATTAAAACATATATATAGATTAATTTACTGGTCTGCATTAACTTTTGCATAAAATTACATTCAGGGAACGATTCTGTTGTGAACGAACTCTCCATAAAAATGCTTCAGAAAAAAAAAAACTAATACCACAATACAGTTCATTTTTATATAATTATTGACTTCAGAGAAATCGTTATGACTACTTTCTTCATTTTTATATCGTTTCACTTATTTTTTTATTGAACCAAGGTGCTGTAGGAATTCCCATCAGTTTTAGCGCTTTCGCCCATATTCAGGTCATCATCGGGAACAAAGCACAGATGATATTTGTCTGAAGATTAGAGGATGAACTCAGGCTAATGCCATATTGGTATTTCTGTTAGAGAACCTTATGGTTTAAGAAATTTACATCGGAAGACGTCATTATTATCCAAAGAAAGCCATTTTTTACATCAACATTATCTTTAGCTTTATTACAAAGATTTATTCCTAGGGATTTCTTGTTGTTATTGTTGCAGTTTTTAGTTATTTTTTTAAAAATCATTTCACCCAAAGCAAGGCGATAAAGCCACTAAGACGCAACGGGGTTATTGAGAGTGAAAGATTCTGAGAAAAAAATTATCAGGGAGAGGGGACAATAAAAGAACAGAAATTTGAATTTGGATTTTTGGAAATTTAATCGGAAAGCAAGAAACCAGAAGAGATTTCCACAAGGGAGAAGTACGAAATGCGGATCTGTAATTCTATCTGAATTTCTGGGAAGAGGAATTTCCATTATTAATACTATTTACATCTGGACTACTGTTCTCATCTTTGTTGCTATTATCACAAGGTTTCGGCGTTGTGCTCTCCGGCCTTTATCAGATGTATATCGATCCGGGTAACCTAGATGCAAATCCAAACTGCCTGGTAAGTGGAAGAACAGTCTACGCAGCCCCCGTATTGAATAAAGGGTTCAGTTCGGAATTGTGATAACAACAACAAAAATGTGGACAATAGTAAATATAATGTAGTGTAAATAAATAAACTGTAAACATCTAGCAATTTCAATAGTAAAAGGATGAGACCTAACCGCCAATTTAGTTTATCTACGCTTAAATTCGTAAAGTCGAGTTTACTGAGAAAAGCTTATGAGAACAATTACCGTGAAAATATTTATAGAAAAGGCACATGGAAGCTACATTAGGGCGGTGGGGTAAGGGACTGAAGCCGAGATGCCAGGACAGGACCGATAATACTGCAGATACTTCCTTGGATTTTTTTTTCAAGATTCTCTAGGTGAATATCAGAACGGCTCGGCCAAATGTGGCAGTAATATCCCATGCTTGAACGTATAGACTTATAAATGTTTAAGTTAGACTATGACGAGTCAAAATAAAAACGACGCAGTGAATCAACTTTACTAGCAGCAGATCCATCAATTTACTCGATACAATCACTCCAGTAAATGCCAGGGAACTGAAAACCGTTTTATATCCGTTTTATATTCATTTCGCATTAATTCCACGTGGAAAGGAATGAACCCACTTCTACATGTGCATTATCCCATCGTTAAATATATTTTAAAATTCCCCTGCGCCTTATACAAAAGATGTAGGTTTAAAATTCGCGATAGTCGGCCGATATTAGCTACCTGGCAACTCAAATTAGCTTAGACTTAGAGTAACTTTTATATACCTATTGTTATTATTTAAAAGGCTATCATGCAGATTAAAAGCGTTATCATTGATAACATTCATTATATTAATTTCATCACGTTTAATATTAGTACTTTGTTTCGCTAAAATTATATGCTATAAATTCAAATTATATATTTGTAAAATATATTTGTTTCATTAATATTTTTCTTGCGATAACTTCCGGTTGCATTGGTATAAATGCAATCAGGATGTTTATATCCTAATCTCTATCTATAAAAGGCAGGATGTGTGCGTGTAACGAATGCACGGCCGCAATTTTCGACGGATTTGCACCAAAATGTACATGCACATGGTCCAAGTTAGCGGGAAACCCAAGACCGACTTTGCATTTCCCAACTCCCATCGATAATAATCGATTTTCCCAACTCCCATCGAAATAATCGATTTTTTCATGCTTCTACGGCAGTTTTCATGTAGTTTGCGGCCATTTTCTACTGGCCAGAGTGAGAGCCTACAGCTGACTGACACGAATGTTAACTAGCATACTAGCATGCAAAAAAATCGATAGCTGCATTCGTCACAAGTGGGAACAATTTAAATCTGCATGACCCTTTACTCCAATTGGCTCATTCGCTTGCTTAAACTCAACGTTGATTCTTATTCCGCAGAACTGGGTGGGTATGAAAAAGTATTTGTTGTTAACATTCTTTTTTCATTCGGGTTTTCCAGTTACGAGTCCTTTTTTAAAGCTGATCGTTTTGTGTTCATTTTGTTCCGTTCTCTTTTTGTAACAGATTTAATGTTTAGTATAGAGCTTAGAAACAATTCGCAGTGTGAGATAGGCAAGAAGTAAGGCATGTACCAAAATCAGCACGGCAAAGGGCACTCCTTTAAAGGCAAGGTAGGGCAAAAATATTTTAAGTCAAGTGATTGCGATTGCTGTATGAGTCGTACGATTTTTGAATCAAGCACGGGCAACGCTGGGACATGCTGCTAGTTATTCCAATAAGACGTTTACAAGACGCAAGTTCTACAAATCATATATAGGATATAATAAAGTTTTTATAAGCTTGTGTTCTTTTTCCCGATTATTTTTCGTTTAATTGAAATTATGGCTTGTTTAACCAAAATAATACCTCATAAATATAGCCTAGATTCTACAATGTACTAATAATTTTACTAATTACTAATTTTTTCTTGATTTGCTCTACTGAAATTGGGGTGCGTCTTATACACCTGTGTGCTTTATATGCCGTCAAATACGGTAACTTAAATGCGTATAAATAAATAGCTGTTACCCGTATTGCCAGTCTTGACAGACTGAGAAGACTACACCAATATAAAAATTGGATATTTAAATAAGCGAGCTAAATCTGAAGTAGCTTAAGAATCTTTTTTTTACTATTTAACCAGTTTCCGGTTTGTATTGCTTGACTGTCTATCCATTCCCATTAAAATCCTTTTAGCACAATCTTATGACTTAACGTGCAACAATAACGTTTATAAATGATATTGGATTTTATCTTTAAAATTTTGGAAACGTGTTTTCTATCGACAACCTTATGTTCAAGAAATGCTTTCTTTTTTATAAGATTTTTCACTTCTTTGTTTTTTTTATTTTTCAATTCGTTTATGACCTGAGCTGGCTTATGGGATTTGTAAAAATTTAATTTTAATTCCAACGCAAATGTGCCAATATTACGAAATATTACGTTCTTTGACAGAACCTGGCACGAAGCCTCTTTTTATTCATCATTTCTTAATATTAGAGATGCAAAAGTCTCCAGCCTGATTTGATCTAATCTTTTATTCTCATAAATTCATAGCATCATTATTGAGTTATCAAATAATTCTTTGTTTTTTTATTATTTTCCACAACCTTTCAGCTAAATCCTATATTCCACTCCATTCGGTCAATTCAAAAGGTTTCCAATAGAATTTGATAATGTTTTTATTCTCATAAATTCATTCCATCATTATTCAGTCACCAAATTATCTTCCCTGGTTTGCTATGATTGTGTAAAATCATAATAAACTAGAGAATCTCCGGCGAAATCGGTTATTCTACTGTATTTTGTAGATTGAAAGTTTCCAACTTGTTTTAATAAAACCTTTTATTCTCATTATTTAATGGCATCATTATTCAGCCATCAAATTATCTCCCCTGTCTTACTATGATTTTGCACAGCCTTTTAGCTAAATCGTGTAGATGAATTTTTTTTAGAATAATTTTAAAAAAGAATGCTATTTTAAAACAACTTTGCTATACTCATCACTAATATTATTTAGTGTTGGTTGTATTTTTCTTATATAGAGTTTTTGTTTTATTTTCATGGTGGAGCATACTTGTATTGTCATTTAATAAATTGTGAATGTCTATAATAGCAATGTTTTTAAAATACTTAAGTTTTATTTTTTTTAAATCACAATTATATAAATTAAAGTTAACTTCCTTTGATAAAACATAAAAAACGTAATAGCTTTAACAGTTAATTTTTAAATTAACTATAACGGAGCGCGTTTACATTTATTACAGAAGCTGTTCATATGTGTTCATAATAATAACAGAGCGCGTTCATGCACATTTACAAAAAAATCACAACTATCAATTACAGTAATTTTTTGTTTTAGCAATTCACCCCTGAAGATTCTCTCTCTCTCTCTCTCTCTCTCTCTCTCTTTCTCTCTCTCTCTCTCTCTCAGTAAAATTGTTTAAGAACGCAGGACTCAAAGGGTTAAGAACTAGGGTTACATCTATGGTTAGCTGTAACGTATACTAAAAACTAAGATTTCAGGTTGTGTTAGCTATTAGACATATTTAAAGCTAGGGTTAAACCTGGATTAGCAATTAAGCATATTTCAAGCCGTGGTTGTGGTTGAAGAGAATAATAAAAATAAAATGTACCAGTCAGCGTAGGGATTGAACCATCTAGTACGGTTTTCGAACATCTCATTTATAATGCCTGGTGTCTTCACTGTAATGCTGTAATTGCTGTTAATGCCCTTAAACAGGTCGAAGAAAGGAACAGGCCCATTCAATAATTTCATGACCACAATCAAACGTGGTCAGGTGCTCAGCTACACAGCAACCTTACAATCATACTCGATCATTGGACTGATGCTGAAGCGACGATGATGTGTTCTATTAAATTACCTTTCTGGCTCTTAGCATTCTGTAGAACTCCGAATGGTCTAATGTAGATTCATGTCTGTCAACTTAGCAGACAGGAACATATATTAGAAAATTTTGTTTTCTGTCGGCCCAGTTTGTCACATACCTCAGATTGGTATGCTTAGCGACATAGTCTGATTGCTTGTATTATTTACATTATTCGGAGTTATCCTCATCTTCATAGCCATATTCACAACGTTTCGGCCGCTGTACGCTCCAGCCTTCTTCAGGTGATTGGAATTTCGACCGAACCCTTTATTTCGTTCACCAGAGCCGAAACGTTCTATTAAATTACCTTTCTGGCTCTTAGGATTCTGTAGAACCCTGAATGGTCTCATGTAGATTCATATCTGTTAACTTACCAGACAGGAACATATATTAAAAGATTTTGTTTTCTGTGGGCCGAGTTTGTCAGATACCTCAGATTGGTATGCTTAGCGACATAGTCTGATTGCTTGTATTATTTACATTATTCGGACTGTAATCCGTATTTTCATTGCCATATTCACAACGTTTCGGCCGCTGTACGCTCCAACCTTCTTCAGGTGATTGGAATTTCGATCGAACCCTTTATTTCGTTTACCAGGGCCGAAACATAGTGAAAATGGCAACGAAGATGAGAATAACGGTCCGAATAATATAAATAATGCAAGTAATCATAATACCTCATCTCAGAGATATCGACAGATATAGTCTGAGTTGATCATTACTATGTGTCCTCTACTTCGATACTTACTAAGGAAGACCTTAAAAGACCTCATATCCTCTGTAAAGAAGAAAAAGTTCAAATGATATGGGAATGTTATAAGAGCCAACAATCTTCCCACTGCCATCCTACAAGGTACCACCTTAGGTAAAATAGGAAAAAGTAGACAGAAAAAGAACTTGCTGGTTTGAGTGGAAGATCACTCACGGAGACTCCGACATTGACACACAACAGGGACATGTGAAGGGAGTTGGCTAGGTGCTCAGCTATGACCACACCCGATTGTGGGACTGATGAGGATGGTAATAATTTCAAAAATGTTAAAAAGTATAAAGAAATGAAATTTTTTTCCACTTGTCTATTATATTTTTGCATTTCAGTAATAACAATGACAGTGTGCTATTTATTGCTTATGCTAGACAACTAAAGTGCAATTCTCGGGATACTAAATCCTTTATAAACATTCTCGCTACCCTAAATGATGGTTTATAAATCAAATATTAAAAAAGAGAACAATTTATTCGTTTCCTTAATGTCTTCAAAATAATAACACATATCAGACAACAGAATGTTTTGCAAGTCATTATCATTATGGCTGACAGATATACAAAGGTGATTTAATTGATTTGTTTTTACGGTTTAGCAACCCTTTGCAAGTTATACAAAGCCAGAAAATATTTTTGTAAGAATTTTTTTTTTTAGATTATAATTATTTACTGATACAAATTTAAATTCCATTTAATTCAGCCGATTTCTTACAATTCTATTAGAGACTTTGATTCTTGTTTCAATCCATTAGTTTTGCATTTGATTTTTATTTGTTTGTTGGACGGGGGTGTTGTACATTTTCTTTTTTCAAGAGTTTTCTATGCTGACGCTTTAATGTCTTTCGTGCTCTAACAAGATGTTTTCCTTTTTTAACCCTCCTATTTATTATAGAGTTGGACATTTTAAACGCAGCTGACGTTTCTGATGGTAAGAATTCGTTTACTTTCTTAATTTCTTCATAATAATAACACATATCAGACAAAAGAAAAAATTGTTCATACGACATTGTTACTATGGATCTAAAAACAAATGTTGACAGATACACAAAAGTCAGAGAATCGGTAATGCCAAATAAATCTTCACCAACATTGATAAACAATAATGTAAAACCTGCAAAACTAACAGTAAAATGGCTTTCTCTTTCTTTGCTTGTTTAGGCTTTGGTTTACTTTTCTTTTTTCTTTTTGCTCGTTTCATTTCGAAAAAAACAAGGGGAGTGAAGGAGAATGTAAAAACTTTAGAAAGAACCCGAAACCCAATCCTAAACTGGAAACAAAGGATAGACCTCTACTCTAACTACTTGGGAGATGTGGGAACCGGACAATAAACGAACTTATTAATTAATTATTATTTTTTTTACTATTTTTAGCTTTCATAGTCTTCTTCTTCTTCTTCTTCTTGTTTATAAATGTAAAAATTTATTTTCAGATTATTTTGAAGACCAATATGGAACTTTTTTTAACCCTTAAATTGCAAGAAACGTTTGTACAAACAAGTATACCAAACGGGTAACCCTTTGCATGTTATACAAAGCCAGAGAACATTTTAGATAGTAAGAATGTTTTTTTTTAGATAGTAATTATTTACTGATATAAATTTTACTAATTAACCCATAGCTGGGCGAGAAGAGATGGATTCATACCTTTTCCAAGGTATATGCACATTAAGTGAATATAAGGAACTCAACTAGAATTGGAACTCGGCTCTTTGAGTAACAATTTTGAGCCATTATCCATTCCACCACTCGCACATCCATGCTTACAGCATCTAAGCAGTGCCCATGTAGATACAGACCAGATTCAACAGTGCTTAACTTCTATGATTTTCCATT
This sequence comes from Acanthosepion lycidas, assembly GCA_963932145.1. Lineage (NCBI taxonomy): Eukaryota > Metazoa > Mollusca > Cephalopoda > Sepiida > Sepiidae > Acanthosepion > Acanthosepion lycidas. The sequence continues at coordinate 52,985,320 of OZ010608.1, read as the reverse complement.
TTTCTATTATTATTTTCATTTCAGTAATAATAGCGATAGTGTGCTATTTGTTGCTTATACCAGGTAAGTAAAGTGCAATTCTCAGGATACTAAGTGCTTTGTAAATATTCTCTCCTCAGTGTTGGATTGTAATTAAATCACAAAACGCTGGAAGAATTCGTTTACTTTCTTAATTTCTTCATAATAATAACACATATCAGACAAAAGAAAAAATTTTCATACGACATTGTTACTATGGATCTAAAAACAAATGTTGACAGATACACAAAAGTCAGAGAATCGGTAATGCCAAATAAATCTTCACCAACATTGATAAACAATAATGTAAAACCCGAAAAACTAACAGTAAAATGGCTTTCTCTTTCTTTGCTTGTTTAGGCTTTGGTTTACTTTTCTTTTTTCTTTTTTGCTCGTGTCATTTCGAAAAAAACAAGGGGAGTGAAGGAGAATGTAAAAACTTTAGAAAGAACCCGAAACCCAATCCTAAACTGGAAACAAAGGATAGACCTCTACTCTAACTACTTGGGAGGAGTGGGAACCGGACAATAAACGAACTTATTAATTAATTATTAGTTTTTTACTATTTTTAGCTTTCATAGTCTTGTTGTTGTTATTGTTGTTGTTGTTGTTGTTGCTGCTGCTGCTGCTTATCGCAACTCTCGGGTAGTATTTGAATTCTACAACCAAGAAGCAAGCAATATGAAGAAGGTAAAAGAAGAAGTGACAGACAGAAGGAAAAAATGTACATACAATGTCGCTGGGAGACTCCGACACTGACACGCAACAGAGACAGACGGAGGGAACTGGTCAGGCGCTCGGCGGCCCTCTGACTACTAATTTTGATGATGATGATGATGATGATGATGATGATGATGATGATGATGATGATGATTACAATGTCTACCACTGAAAATATTCTGTTTGAACATGACTGAGGTCTACTTAAACAGTTTTATTTAAGACGACCTATTACCTGTTCAATATTCATCTCCCTTCTGCTAAGCACGCCCTTCAGTTCTGCGTGAAACTAATTCTTTCATTTAATTCTTCTGACAAAAATAAAACTCAGATTAGCAATGCATTTTTTTTCAATAATAGTATTTAAAAATATTTTGCATTATCGTGTCTTATTGAATCGTCTTCAGTCTCTTATTTCTAACCGTATTACACGCTTTTTTCTTATCACGTGACATCCGATTTCTCGCAGATTCAAGAAGTATGTACATTCTCTCGAAGCGAGTCACTCGAAGAGATAAAATACAATAAAACCGGGCACGTTTTACCAAAATGCCGAATTTAGTTTAAGATAATCCAGCCGATCCGAAGAAATTCCCTTTTAGCTTTCTGGAAGACCCAGCTCAAAAATTCCAACCCCTGTTCACCCGGACTCTCCCCCACCGAGTAAACTGAATTATTCCAATGCTAGAGCTTTGAATAGAAACTGATTGTCTTTTATTGCAAAATATTACGTTGTGACACTGTAGAATTATAAGTTAAAGCTGTGGTGTTATTTTGGAGGATCTCGGTGCCATTTTTCTGAGAGATTCTGCAAAGAATTCTGCGGTAGAACATTCCTACATCTTACACCAAATTAATGCTTCAACTATTCTTGTTTTGCTGCAAAAAAATTGACAGCTTAAGGTTTGTGCTTTTTAACCTGAAAATGTGGACTTAAGATTTGAATGAAAAAAGGATAAAATTCACTAAACTCAGGGACCGGTGTATACACAGAGCGAGTTTAAGACATGGATCTTTATCCCAGAATGATAAAAACAAAATACGTAGAAACAGGGTTAACTACTCTAGAGAGTTGTGTATGGGAAAATATTCAGTGCCATACGATAATTATAATTCTACTGGTTTCTCAGTTACTTAGCACTTGCGTAACGATCTGCTATTAACTTAGAAAAACAATGGAGCATTCTTTTTTATTACGAGGAAAGACGGAAGATTAAGAGGTATCGGAGATGCCGTTTGATTTTAAAAAGAAAGAAAGAAAGAAAGAAAGAAAGAAAGAAAGAAAGAAAGAAAGAAAGAAAGAAAGAGAAAGAAAGAAAAAAGAAAAAGGAAGAAATAAACAAAGAGGAAGAAATAAACAAAGAGGAAGAAATAAACAAAGAAAAGAAGAAACAAAGGAACAAAGAAAAAGAAAGAAACAAAAGAGAAAATATGAAAGGAAAGAAAAAGAAGAAAAGATGGAAAAAGAAAGAAAAGAAAAGAAAAAGAAAGAAAAAGAAAGAAAGAAAAAGAAAAAAAGAAAAAGGAAGAAATGAATAAAGAAAAGCAGAAAAGAAAGAAATAAACAAAGAGGAAGAAATAAACAAAGAAAAGAAGAAACAAAGGAACAAAGAAAAAGAAAGAAACAAAAGAGAAAATAAGAAAGGAAAGAAAAAGAAGAAAAGATGGAAAAAGAAAGAAAAAGAAAGAAAGAAAAAGAAAAGAAAGAAAAAGGAAGAAATGAATAAAGAAAAGCAGAAAAGAAAGAAAGAAAGAAAGAAAGAAAGAAAGAAAGAAAGAAAGAGGAAGAAATAAAGAAATTGTTTGTAAAGGTAAAATAGACATATATTATTTACGTTTTATATAATTTTATGTATCTTCAATATTATTCAAGTTGCATTGATAATTATCCAACGTTAATGAAATATCCTTTGGGTGGTTATCAGGATTCAAAAAGGTAATCGACAAAAATCAGAATTAAAATAATAAAAACAATTGTTTAACATAAGTTATAAGCTCAAGCATTAACGATGCCGTAGTGGAATTTCAAAAGCCATTCAATTATTAAATTAAAAATGATCACTCATCAAATAATTAAAAATCAGAAAACCGTGAAATTTTCACTTGTACTACTACTTCATATTTTTCATTTCTTACTTCTTCTAATGTCATATTCATTCAAAAAAATGTCTACTGATCGGGAGATTGGGGGTTTTCAGGAGCGTGGGACAATCTCTTAATTACTGTTACTCCCAAATCCACCCTGACCTGGGGTGGTAGCAACTGTTAGGGTCCCAGCTATGGACAAATAGTGAACTCCCAAGCAAAAACAAACAATATGTAAGTATAAAAAATAATTTTATAGTAAAAATACCAGCAATACATTTTTATATAAAAAATGACCAACAGTATATTTTATAGTAAAATGACCAATAGTATATTTTATAGTAAAATGAACAACAGTATATTTTATAGTAAAATGACCAACAGTACATTTTATAGTAAAATGACCAACAGTACATTTTATAGTAAAATGACCAACAGTACATTTTATAGTAAAATGACCAACAGTACATTTTATAGTAAAATGAAGATTAGTACATTTTATAGCAAAATGACCAACAGTATATTTTATAGTAAAATGACCAATAGTATATTTTATAGTAAAATGACCAATAGTATATTTTATAGTAAAATGATCAACAGTACATTTTATAGTAAAATGACCAACAGTACATTTTATAGTAAAATGACGAACAGTACATTTTATAGTATAATGACCAACAATATATTTTATAGCAAAATGACCAACAGTACATTTTATAGCAAAATGTCCAATAGTATATTTTATAGTAAAATGACCAACAGTACATTTTATAGTAAAATGACCAATAGTACATTTTATAGAAAATGACTAACAATATATTCTGTCTGTAGTTGAAGTCATAAAATTGTGTTCAACAGATTTAGATTTCGGCATTAAATAACATATAGATGTTAACATTCCACTAAACAAACCAACCAACCAATCAACCGTTCAAGAAGACGATCATGGTTCTCCCCAAATTCCTATTTTTATTACCTGTCAATTGCCATGCATGGTTGGTAAATATAGTAGCATGATTTCCCGTTGCCTTCACAACGGTTTCGAATTCGGCGTTGTCCTTCTCTTAGACTGGTTGACACTAAAGACTGCTATTTAACCTATGACCGAGAGAAGAAGAGATGGATTCACGTCTTTCCCAATGGCATATGTGCGAAAGTGAACGCAACCAACTAGCCGGGAATTTGGACACGGCTCGCCGATTCCACTTTCTCGGCTGATATCCGTTGCACTTTCGCATATTCTAGATATATACGAGGGTAAGTAAAAAATTAACCGCACCTTCGTCATAATATATCTTTTACTTTCTCACACTGCCTTCTGCTCATGCTTGCTTATAATCGGCATTAACTGTAGTCACGGGGTCGAAGTTTGAGCTTGATCGCGCCAGTTTTCCTTCTGCTGTTACAGTGTGAACATGACCGCTCCGATAGGAGTGTGCACCAAGGATGAACAAAGCGCAGTGATCCAATTTCTCTGGTTAGACGGTGTGTCAGGGGCTAAAATTTATCGGACGCTTTTAACACAATACCGTGCACTACCGTGTAGAAGTGTATATGAGCGGATCGAAAAATTTAAAATGGCCGGACAAACGTAACGCAAGAAGAAAGAACAGGACGGCTGTCAATCTCCACCACTGACAAGAAGATTCAACAAGCTTGAGAGATGGTAGTGGTGAACCGGCAAATTATTATCGATGAGGCAGCATGTTCTTTGCAGATTCAGATAACTCTTCTTTGTTCCTACTTGGTGCACACTGCTAGCGGAGTGGCCATGTTTACACTGTTACAACAGAAAGAAAACTGGCGTGATATGACTCAAGCTCCGATTACGTGCCCGCAATAGTACCAAACTATAAGTCCAAATGAGCAGAAGACACTGTGGGAAAGATAAACATTTTTATGGCGAAAGTGCGGACTTACCCTCGTACTTATCAGAAAGTCATCAAATATCGGTTAATATACTTTAATTAAACCGGTCCTTCTTATAGACGAATTTTTAAAATTCCACTATAAGTTTTCAAATCATTTAGGATCCGGTCTCTTCGCTGGCCATGTCGTTGATTTGATTTTTTTCCTGAAGAAAAGATTTAATCCACTTTGATCTGTGACAGGATGCATGATAGTCCTGATAAATAGCTTCATCAAGACCAAACCAGATTTCTGTAAATTAAATTAAAAAATATTCAGGATTCCAATGTACATTGATTACAGAGGTAATAATTGCCATCTTCCCTGGTTCCTTTAAATGATTTAAGCTCGTATCATGCAATAGTTACTTGTTTCCTTCAAGCAAGTTTATGCTTCATTTGAAAGGCCCCAGACAAAAGTCCCCCACATCATTACCCCAACCAATTCAGATTATTGATTATCAGTGAATATCACTTTCATCCACACGCCATGATTGTTTCTCTTTAACTCATTTTAACCTCATTTTCTTCCGGTTAATCTTAATGCGCGTTGTCGTTTGTCTTTTCTGTATTTAAAATTCCATTTAATTCCGATGATAAAAAAAAAGCTAAGGAAAAATGAAACTAGTCCTTTCCCGTTCTTTTGTTTAGGACTAATGTTTTAGTCTATTTATAATGTTTTAGTCTATTTATAATGTTTTAGTCTATTTATAATGTTTTAGTCTATTTATAACTATGACATTTATTTTAAACAATACATATATACAACTTGAATTTTTAGAAAATGCTATACTTATTAAAACAGAAAAAAAAACTTAGACAAAAAGTTCTTGAGAATGAAATTATCGATTCTTGTCAAAATGTTACGATTTATATGACATATCAATTTTGTATTATCTATAATTATCCGATTTCTTGTCTTTCTTCGTTGTGTTGCTGGTGAGTCACGATTGGACAGAACTATTATCAGATATACAGCAAGTTAGTCTTCGATGTAATGTAGTAATTGTGTAGCTTATGTATAATTTGTTTTTAATTTTTATTATTAACATGGGATTTTCAAGTCCAGTAGCTGTTATCTCTCTTTCTAGTATTGATGGGAGTTTCCTTCCTAACCTTTTATTTGAAGTAGTGTGGAACATCAACATCTTCCCTGTATCATTATTTTCTGTTCGAGTTACATATGCTATCCATTTTAGGTGTTGCTGCCGTTGAAAGTCAGCGAGTGATTTTGTTTCCGTTATTTGGTACAGGTTTCATTTTGAAAATGTAGTTTTATACTTATTTTCTGATTTAATTATACACAAAAACACTTAAAATTGTATTTTAAATCTCTAAGTTAATATTTTGAAGAGTTTGAAGTTTGGTTTGGTTTGGTTTACGGCATATCAACCTCAATGGGTTATTTAATGGCGACAAAATTTTTATTGCTGTTAATATTTTTTCTTAAATGTATTTCTGGTAATATTTTTCTTCAAAAAAATCTATTTATGGAAATATCTTTTTTCGAAAAATCTATTGCTGGTAATATATTTTTTTCCAAAGTATTTCTGGTATTAAAACCTATTTTTACACTTTCATAAAGTTTTGACCCCAGTTTGGGTGTTTAACTATTTTCCCATAGCTGAGACCCTAACAGGTGCTACCACCCCGGGTTAGATTGGACCTGGGAACAGCAGCAATTAAGAGGGGGTTCCGCGCTCCTCAAAAACTCCTGATTAGAAGCCTTGCTGCTGGATGTAGTTTATCGTCTTATCCATGACGCAAGAGTTTGAAATATTCACTGCACTTCGTCAATAATGTTCTCCTCTTTTCTCTTCGAGAAGTACGCATGCAGACAGAACACAGTCTTTGGCTTGATCTTCGAGCTTTATTTGCACGCAAACGTTTCAGAAAATGACGTGACATCATGAATCCTAGTAAATGGCAACCCCACCAACCTTAGAGTTGTCAGCTCGTCATTTCAACTCGAGCCATAAAAGAATCGTTCGTGTATCATTCAAAAAGTTTAAATCGCCATTTGCTGATATCAGTTGGTCTCGAATAAAAACGTCCAATTGATAATGCCTTTCGTTTAAGGGTTAAACAAAATGAGTTTGTCTATAAATCAACATAAATCAAGTGGTGGCGAAATAATTGTATTTACTCATTCATATCATTTGATCTTTAATCAATTACAAAGCAAATGTAATATAAAAAAAATAAGACCGCTGCCTTTACGTGGACGCGACTGTCGACTCAATTATATCTCATCTTGCATATCTCCAAATAACTCTATAATATCTATAATTAAAAATATTGATCAATCAGGGAATAAATTTTTATTTTAATCATTGCAATATCAAGCATCGGGTTTTGAATCTCGACAGAATTTTCTGTCGGAAGCCGAAGAAAGCAAACAAATGTTGGTTAGAGTCTGAAAAAATTCTTTTCTCCTCCCCCAACACCCCACCACAAGTATTTTGTTGCTCTAGACTGATAATCTTCGCAACGTGGTTGACCTCAAAAACCTTACAACTGAAATAATTTCAGCTCTAAATACAAATCAGTTGAAACGTCCCTCTTAAAAAAAATCCTTTCTTTCTACTGTAGACTCACCTCCCAGAAACTCTCTCCAACTCTAGTTGCCGCCTTACTATCACTTTCTTTTCGATTCTGCATACTTCTCTTTCTCATGTGACGTTTTTGTCAAAAAAAAAAAAAAGAAAGAAAGAAAAGTTCGAGCAGCTAATTACGGAAAAGATCATTTCGAAAGAAGTGGAGCCACTTGAATGAGATTATCAACTACCATTCTTGAGCAGTTGTTTTCTTTGCTCTCCTAAATGTCTGCAAATACACCAGTTTCAGCTTTTTAGTTCTGATGCAGGGTTAAAAAAATAAATAAAATAATAAAGGAATAGAATAAAAAAAACACGGATGGAATGAAAGCAATAGAATTATAAAGAAAGAAAATGGTTATTCCGAACAAAAAATAATCTGTTTACCCGTAATCGGCCCGATTGCTAGATTTGACACAAGGTTAGTAATTATCCGGTTCTCTTGGCACTTCCCTATTGAGAACATATCACAGACTGACCGTGATCGTCCCTCTTTAAGTTCAATCAAAAATGTGCAGACTCTGTGACGGCCTCTTAGAACTGGATTTTTGGGTTAATCGTTGAACCAAAAGTGTTCATTTTTACACACTGACCACCCAATACAAGAAAAGATTCAGTTACATGCCTGCTGAATGAGGTTGTTTTATGACGGTTAAAGAATCAAGTACATATTACGAGGATATGTATTAAAGATGACGGTTGACACTAAACTTCAAAAGGTTAATATTTTAGCGATCAGGGAAGCATCGTCTCGGGAGTTTGTGCTCCAAAATAGCGGTTCTTGGGAAGAAGAAATGAAACTTCCTCCTTATTAATGGAATACGAACACAATGGAAATGATTTCTTCCAGTACACCTGACATTTTGCTTCTTAACTGCGAAGGTCTGAACTAATAAATCTAAAGTAGCAAGAGTCTTGTGATGTTTCATCGGTGGAAAAGTTGTTGTAGGGTGGAAAACAATTCATCACCCACAAGATCGCATAGGTACTTTTGAAATCTATAAAGGCTAAAGTGTGGGGTCTGGCTTTTGTAAAAAATAGAACATAAGTGTTAGGTGCTTTTTTAATAGTAGAGTGGAAGGGAATAAAAGAATTAAAATTAATGGAGAGATTAAACTACGCTGTTTTACCTACGCACTTTAAAAGTTAAATTTGTCACAAAGACAATTATGCCAGTTCGAAGATGTGGGCTAAGTTAGAAGAAGAGGCAAAATTCTGTCCCACCTGTGTGGGGTAGTGGTATGAGATGTGAAGTGAAGCAGGTTGGAGTTAAGGGAGGAACAAGCCTTGTGACTAAGTTAAGCCAGGTGGTTAAAACGCCGTCCTAACCCCATGTGGAACAGACCCCTAAACGTGGTAACATCACCGGGTGTACGCGGCGTCGAAAGGTGTTATACATAGCAAGGAGCCTCATTGCAAAAACAACTTTTAGTCATGATAAGCGAAAATTCAAGGTCTGCTGATTGATTGATTGATTTCTTTAGCGGCATACCAACTCCTTATGAGTCATTTAATGACGAATATTTTTTCTTGGAGGTTTTGAAGTAATGCAAATATGATATATGTTATTCTGCTTTCACAATTGAATACATGGTATTCAGCTTTTGTTCATATACGTGTTTGTGTAGACGTAATTACAAGAGGCGGTGATATGTTTTTTTTAAGTTATAGTTTTGTTGAAGTTATACTTTGGAATACAGTTTGATTTTTTTTAAGAGATTGTAGGATATTATATGGATTAACGTTCTGGAAGAGCTTTTTCATGTTGTTTGTTTGGTTATTTGATATTGTTTAGCGGCATATCACCCTCTACGGGTCATTTCATTCGAACTCTAAATATTTCGAACATAGATTTATGGTTTCAATTACAGATAAAATCTTTTGTTGGTCATTTTTCTGTAATATTTATTGTTAATAATTCTGCTTTAAAAATGTATTGTTGGTAATTCTACTATAAATACGTATCGTTGGTATTTTTTATATAAAAATATATTAATGGTATTTTTACTATAAGAATGTAATTTTATACTTTCATAGTGTTTAGGTTTTCACTATTTACCTATAGCTAGGACCCTAACAGGTGCTACCGCCCTGGGTCAGAGTTCACCTGGGAACAACAACAATTAAGATGTGGTTCCAAGTTCCTCAAAAAACTCCAATCTTCTGATCAGAGACCTTGCTGCTGGGTGCAGTTTATCATTATACCGAGGACAATGAATACTTAAGAAGGAAGTTCCATTCAAGCAGCTTCTTCCCAAAAACTGTTTCTTTGTGAAACATTTTACCGAGAAGAGGATTCTCCGACCACTACAATTTTAACTTCTTCATATCTACGATCAGATGTTATCTATCCTACATATCCTCATAGCATGCACTTCTTACATCATCCGTTTACGCCCTCACAACTTCATTCGGTCTATCTATCTATCTCTCTATCTCCCTCTCTCTCTCTCTCTCTCTCTCTCTCTCTCTCTTATATATATATATATATATATATATATATTTCTCTTGGGTGTATATATATATATATATATATATATATATATATATATATGTATGTATGTATGTATGTATGTATATATAAACTCTGGAAAACGACCAGACGCATCTACGTGAGGTGTGTAACACGTACACCAGATTAGACAAAATATGAAAATGTCATTTACTTAATAATATTACTGCTGTAGTTAATACTGGGTAAGACGATAAGCTACATCCAACAGCAACGCCCCTGATTGGGAGATTGGAGGTTTTGAGAAGCATGGAACCATCTCTTAATTGCTGTTAAACCTGGGTGGTAGCACCCGTTAGGTTCCCATCTGTGGGCAAATAGTTAACTATTAAAATATAAAAATATATATTTTATATTAAACAATACATCAATGAACATGAAAGAACTCTTTCATGATATTAATCCATATATTATCCTACAATTTCTTAAAGAAATCAACTGTATTCCAAAAATATTACGTCAACAAAACTACCACAAAAAACATTTATCACCGCCTCAGCTAATTATGTCCACACAAACATGTAAATACACTAAAGATGAGTATCAATTACCATGTATACAAATGTGAACGCAGAGTAACATATTTATTACTTCAAAGCTCACAAGAAAAATACATTTCGGCATTAAATTATTCATAAGTAGTTGATTTGAACTTTCAATTCTTGCCATAAATTTTCAATAGGATTCAAATCAGGGCTCATTGAAGGCCATAGCAGAATTGTAATCTTTTTCTGAAGCCAACAGGTCACTGATGTATGACGTATCATTGGGACCCTTATCTTCCTGTAAAGTAAATCGCCGACCTAAATAGAGATTTCGTGCTAATATTTGTAGATTTTCATCAAGAATTTTGATATAGTCTGCAGATTTCATTATTCTTCTTATTGCAATTAATTGTCCAGTTTCCAAAAAACTGTTATGTCCACCTTGAGCTAAAACAACCACAAAACATCATCGAGCTGCCTTCATGCTTTAATGTTGCCACTGTGTTCTTTTGGAGGAAATCCTCAACTTTCTTGCGCCAAATCCTCTGTACATCATTATGTCTAAAAAGCTCAATTTTTGTTTCATCACTCCATAGTACTTATTCCCAAAAGGAATTTTCTTTGTCCAAGAACGTTTTGGAAAAATTAAACTGAACAACAATGTGACATAGTTTGTGAAGAGGGGTTTGTTATAATCAGTTTCCATACAACTCATTTCTATTTAAACCATTATTATAATGATACCCATCCTATCCAAACTTTTGGCGATGTATTTCAAAACAACTCTTGGCTTTATATTAACCTCGCGACACAGTTTTCCCGCAGTTCTTGGGGACAATGCGGGTTTTCTTCCACACCCAGGCAAATTGTCTGTTGTGCCAAACTGTTTAGACTTCGTTATAACGGACTGTAGTGTAGATGTTGGGATAGTCAACTGGTTTCAAATAGAGCTGTAACTATTTCTCGACTTGTGGAATTTAATAATTCTCTATGCTAATCTTTGTCTTACCCAGCAACGTATGAATAGCAATGGTGACATTCTATGCATCACGTAATGTTCTTTACTGGAATTATTACATATACTATACTGAATAAATAGTCTAGAAGGCTTCACCGATAAAATAATTATGTAAATTACTTATACTTAAACGAATTAATCAATTTAAAACGATATTTTCTACTGTATGGGACCAAACAAATTATTTTAAATGAAGTAATTATTTTCTGATTTAAATAAAAATAATTACCGGTGTTAATTTGCTAAAATACATAGAAAATATACTTTAATAAATAATGGAATATCTATCCTAGAATTATTTACTGTGTAAAAAAAAAGAGATTTGTATTTTAGGGGTTTGTTATAATCAGTTTCCATACAACCCATTTCTATTTAAACAATGTTGTATTGTGCGGGTACTTAAAATGATACTAGAATTATTTACTGTGTAAAAAAAAAAGAGATTTGTATTTTAGGGGTTTGTTATAATCAGTTTCCATACAACCCATTTCTATTTAAACAATGTTGTATTGTGCGGGTACTTATAATGATACTAGAATTATTTACTGTGTAAAAAAAAGAGATTTGTACATAATTCCATCCAACTATATGGCCTGACACTTCGCAATCTCATTCGAAAAAAGGGACGACCTTCAGTCATATTCTTAAGAAATCTAGACCCCTGTTATCGACTGGAAAAAGATATTGGTTAGATCCAGTGACTAGATCCAAAGAGTTGTGTGTTCAATACCAGGCTACGGCAGTAGTGAATCAAAAACTTGAAGAGTTGCGTTAAAGGGAAATAACTGAGATATCCGGAAGATGCATGACATGTGGAACTAGAACAATCTAGGGGACGAAATAAAGGGTTCGATTCGAAATTCCAGTCACCTGTAGAAAGCAGGAGCGTACAAAGGCCGAAACGTTGTAAATATTGCAGTGACAAATGTTCAGTGGAAAATGACATGATGCCATTTCTGACCTTAGGTCTTTTGTTGGGATCCGAAAAGGAATGATTACACATCAGAAATCGTAGGAATAATAATAATAATAATAATAATAATAATAATAATTATAATAATAATAATAATAATTTCTCTACTTTAATAATAATAATAATAGTTTCTCTTCCTCTATTTTCGATTACGGTCAGTTTTGGCCCAAATTATTTATTTTCGTCGTTATCATCATTATTATCACTATCAGTCTCATGAACGGGAGTGGTCATCGGGTCGATTCAGGTTTACTAAGTCAATAAATTTAATTTTTATTTCATCAACAAATTTAATAATCAAATCTATAACTATCAAAGTGTATTTATTTATATATTTCCAGTCCATCTGTATTGGGGAAAATCAACATAAGTTAGTAAATTTCTCAATGATTACTTCCCTTAGTCGTTCTAATAATCTAGATAAACAAAATATTTATCTGCATTTAGACAAACTTAGTTCCCGAGCAAAATTAACCGTTTAATTAATCAGTTCCTTTATCCTACGTTTCTTAAATTGCAGTCTTATTTGTTCAAGCATTTCATGTGAGGCACTCAAATACTTTTTCCTGCGTCAACTTGATCTTTATATAGGCTTTGACGTCGCAGTCTTTGTCGTTCTGCTGCTAATGAAAAGGTATTGAACAAAAAGCGATTTATATAATACCAGGAGTAATCAATGATTCATAGAATTGCATTGAACTTAAAAATATAAATGGAACGGACTAATTAAATGGGTTATTGGCCTCTATTTTAGTTGTCAATTCTTTATCTTCGCTCTGTTAAATCTCAATACATTGTTTCAAGAATTTTGTTTCATCGCATCTCCCTATTAAAAACAGTTGCCATCACTTTTTACGGAACAGTTATGCTAGTATATCATACTTATTTAATCGATAAAAATGAGTAATTATTTAATGATGTTATTAAATATAGCAATAGACTACAGAATCTACAAATACTGAGAGTTAATACCTGTTGCAGACGCCAGCTCAGGCACATTGACGTTTTGAAGAAACCCACACAACGAAACCGTTGTTCATACTGCAACGAGGATGAGCAGAACAGTTTCTAGGAGAGACTGCACAATCTGGGGTTATCAGTATGGGAATGAAACCACAGTAATTGCTGACGGCTTCTGCACAGTTTAATGCACCCAATTTCACTCACGCTTGGGATATCTCCTGCTATAATTTTCAAACACCTCTCCAGGCTGATATTATCCAAAAATGACAAATCGACTATGGCGAAATTCGAACCCGGATCTCATATTCAAATCAATACAGTTCGAACCACTCGATATTAGATATGTGACGCCCCAATACTGTAAATTACACTTACATTAATTCCTGGGTTTTAATGTATTCTTACACTAAAAATATTAGCAATACCTTTTCATTATGCATATAATATCCCTCTCCTGCCAATAACACCTGCAATAATTACTGACAACAAGAAAAGGGATTAATGTCATTTTTGTCGATGAATATCGTATTTTTTTCTTAAATATTCGGTTGTTCCATAATATTTCCTTCTGCATGTTCTCTTAAATAATTTAAATAGGGAGTAAAAAAAAGTACCTGAAGAAAGTCGTCCGTCGTTCATTTAATCTGTGATGCAGCGTTGTGGTCCCTACTGGGGTATTGCCGGTAGAACTATAGAAGCCACAGATGACATTCAACGCACGCAACAATCATGGGTGAAAATAATCATTAAATATAATTTAGTTACATTCACAAAAAGTTTCTTTTTTTCTATACGCAAATAGGATAAGATTAAAAATTTGGTAAATTGTTTCTCACCAGACTTGTCCAAGAATCAATCCTATTCGAACCTAGATGGAGGATCTCCAAATTCGGAAATTGTTCACTCAAAGAAGAGATGTCCGACAAACAATTTCCACTGACTAAGAGTTCGGTTAAGTGACTGAAAAACAAAGTAAAGAGCATAAGATAAAACAAACGGAATCAGTGAAAAGCAGTTTCCTTCTTATCCGCGGTTTCGTCTGCCGAAATTTCAGTTACCTGCCATCAACCGCGGATAAAAACAACTTATAAATTTTACTTAAGTTTTTTAATGAATTCAACTCAAGCAAGGTGATAATGTCACTAAAACGCAAGGGGATACTGGGAGTGAAAGTGAATGGAAAGACTTTAGAAGGAATCGGAAACCCAATCTTAAACAGGAAAGTAGTGATAAAACTCTTGTTCAAAAGACCCTGAAGGAGTGTGAACCGGATGTTAGGCGAATCTATCTACTTCTATTGAGGAAAATAATAAATAGTAAATCAAAGTTTAGACGGGGGCGTTAGAAGTGTAGAGTTGGAGTAGATTTTAGAAGGAAACGGAAACCCAATTCTGAACAGGAAACAAGGGATAAACTACTACTCCTGTTCAAAAAGGAAGAGTGGGAAGTGTGTGAACCTGGTGATAGGCTAACCTATCTACTAATATCCCAAAACGCAAGCGTAGTGATGCTAGGAATTTGTAAAAATAATAAAATGATTACTTTAAATATTTAAGGTAAGATAAAAAAAAAAAATGGTATACTGAGGTTCCTAAGATCTACGTTGCGTGGAATGTAGAAGTTTTATCCGTTTTGCCAGAGAAGAATATCTAAAATCTGAGAATAAATGTTCTTGAACTCCGGATGAAAGGAAAAGAAACTGTACGGAATTGAATTCATGGGAAATACACAATTCTTAACCGATTATCGAGAGTTGTTTAGTATTTGGGGAAATTAAATATATTTATAGATGTATATTTGTTTGTCACAACTAACCCCATTAATATAAATGATGCATTCTTTTCACTTATCCTTTTAATTGTGGAAGCAGCTCCCAAGAGGATGCTTTCTCTATCACTATAGTCTTAACCTGTTCAAGTCTAGGGCTAACCGTTATCTTCTCCACATATCGACATAAATTTGTGCTTCTTACACTATAACCGTCTATCTCGAGTGGTTCTTGGGCCTTATACAGAGTGAATATCATTATAAAATAAATAAATATCTAAACTGATAGCGACAAAAAATAACAAGAATAATTTGTGGAAGTAAGTGTTTACTTGCACAGACAAAATAACTTGCGCTGAGGTTCGAAAACGGCGATTCTTCTTCTTGTGGATTCCCTGAATGGAATCCTGCACAAATAAATAAACAACGCCAGTAATTGAGATAGAAAAATAAGTGTATTAAACGTAAGAATACGGACTTGAAGTGAAGATTAGTAGTCCAGGAATGCGGGTTTGTAGAAAGTATGTGTACAAGTCTCTGTAAGTAAAGCCGTAATCATCTCTCTATCTGGACTCTGGTATGACTCTCTGAGAACACCGTGTCTGTCTCCGTATCTCTCAACCTGTCTGAACGTATCTCCACGTATCTCAATGTATCTCAACGTATCTCAGTATTTAATATCCCACCCACAAGGAATATATGTGGCACAAGGCCGAGTTTAAAGTAGTTTTCTCCGAGCCCGTAGGCTCGGCCAAAAATATACCCTAGACGGGTTCAGGGCCTGACTACCTCCCCGGACGAAACCTTGCCCTTCGGAAAAGCTTCGTCCGGGTTCCTCTCTACCAAAGTAGAGACTTCGACAGACGTCGAGACTGTATCTCGACGGATCTCAGTATTTATCGATCCCCCCACGAGGATTGAATGTGGCACAAAGCCGAGTTTAATGTGGGTTTCTCCGAGCCAGTAGGCTCGGCCAAAAATATAGCCCTTGAACCCGCCTTTTCTCATTATGTGTGCCATAAATTTTTATTCTTTTCTGATCCTAAGCACAAAAGCTCTTTTTTGTTCCTATTTTTTTAAACTTCCACATTGCTCATATATTCCTTCCTTGACATTCTCAGCCTATTTCTATATAACCAGACAATTGTTGCCTGAAAACTGCTCTTCATTTATATGGAAATTGTCCACTATTTACTGCCATATGGAAGAACTGATATGACATAACAGTTAGGGACTTTTCTTTGTTTCTAAGTGTTGTAGCTTACCTACGGACGATAATAGGTATGTCCCCATTTACATAAATACAGTAGTAAATACTGTATGTTGGTCTGCAGTTGGAAATTCGTCTCCAGCTGTACTAGTCAAACTCACTGCCTCCGGGCAGAGAGGATCCACAGACTACTGTGTCGAAGAGCAGAGTCTCGTCTCGGGAAACTGCTACCCGACCCTGTTTTATGCGGGGTCTACGGGGAATTTTTGGTCGATCCTACGGGCTCGGGTACCCCACATTAAATTCAGCCTTGTGCCACATCTGACTACGTGGGGCAGTTGGTAGATATCCTTCAGCTGGATATTGATTGTGAAATTCACTTGACTCACTTCTAGCAGTTGACTACTTATTCTACGTGCCGCTCGCGAATTTTGTACATGTTGTTTGTGTCCTGAGTATTATCGTTCATTTCCAACCTTCGTTTGATTATTCTATTCAGTAACCTTCCCTAGGTTACAACACTAAGGAAATTTATGTTTCTTAATACTTTGCTTGGGTTTTGAAAGGCATCTTTTGCTATATCAATGCGCCTGTGTCTATTCTTTCTACAACGCATTGCTTATAGTATATAGTTCTTAAGAAATATCGACGTTAAAACTAAACAGTTTTTTTCTAACAAACAAGCTATAACTCGTAACGAATTCAAAACTAAGTTACCTCTCTTACATTAAAATTTTTACAATATGAATTTTTTTTTAAATTACCGTATGTGACATGGCGCATGACCGGAACTGCAAACTGTTTAACTATAAAAGCAAAATTATTCTTCGGACACACACAACTATTTGTCCTAGCCATCATAACCCTGAAGCTGTTATTAGAATATATCGAAAATACTCGGAAAAATAAAACTGAATATATACCACCAATACACCTTGCTTAATCATAAAGCAACAAATAAATCTTATACGTGATAACGAAAGGATATTATTGAAAATAAACAAACACATGTCTAAAGCGTTTAATCAGACATGCTTAAATGAAAATATGCGGCCAATATATATATATATATATATAAATATATATATATATATATATATATATATATATATATATATATATATTTACAAATTCATGAATTATTCATACATAAAACAAATACAAAGGTTAATGATTAAATGGCGAGAAATCCATCTTCGCGAACAATTTAATAATATACAAAAACCCACATATAACACACATTTCTCATAGCATTTTTCGGATTACAACCTTGTTTTCGTTTGTCCACTTATTACTGAGAGTATAAACAAGAACACAATCTATTTAATACCTGAGGATGTCTGTAGGAACAGACGAAAGCTTGTAAAATAAAAAGATCTAATGCGACGGAAATTTATAAAACAGGATCTTTTTATTCATAAACAGATTCGGGGTTTTTGTATATTATTGAATTGTTTGCGAACATGGATTTCTCGCCATTTAATCATTAACCTTTGTATTTGTTTTATGTATGAATAATTCATGAATTTGTAAATTGATTGCACCTTTATTGAAATTAATATATATATATACATATATATATATATATATATATATATATATATATATATATATATTAGCTGACCACTCGTATTCAAGGATACCCATCTACTAGGGCGGCTAGCCACTCCCTATTGCAGACGCTGGCTGAGGCACATTTGTGTTGTCCAACACCTACAGTGACCACCTGGGGTTTATACAGCAACTATGCTGAGCAGACCTTAGTTAAAGTTTCTGGGAGAGAGCGTGTTATCTAGTGTGATCTACAATCTGAACAAGGCCAGCACGCTCAAAACTTCAGTCCCGATGACTTGTGGCTTTGTGCTAGTACAGCTATCGTCGGCCCCTGAGTGTTCCGTCTACCTAATTTCATTCACAAGACTTGGGTCAAACCGTGGTATGGTTTTTCAGGCACTTCCCGAAGGTCGCGCACGCTGGGATCGTCCTCCTCCAGACCGATAACATCAGGAAGTATCCTTTGAAAATCAACCGTAGTAATATTGAGTATAATATATATATATATATATATATATATATATGTGTGTGTGTGTGTGTGTGTGTGTGTGTGTGTGTGTGTGTGTGCAATTTTTATATGTATTATTTATATATTATTTGCGCGGTACTTATCTTATTTTGCCTGGCGATCGCAAAAAGCGTGAAACCCAGGGTCACAAACTCACATCTATCAAACTATATATATATATATATATATATATATATTAAAGACATTTTTATGTTTAACGTTCTTTTTATAGATACAAGTATTTTAAGTAAATGCTCTGTTTATAATAAACGGTATTAAATAACATTTAAAATACTTGTATCTATAAAAAGAACGTTAAACATAAAAATGTCTTTAATAAATAAATTGTCGGACTTTGTCCATTGCTTAATATATATATATATATATATATATATATATATATATATGTATATGTGTGTGTGTGTGTGTGTGTGTGTGTGTGTGTGTGTGTGTGAAAATATTGTAGAAAATAGGAAAGAAACTGGTTTGGTAAATAATCCAAAGTATTAGTATTTTTGTTATTATTTTAAAAAAATAGTGCTCGGTACGAAAGTAGAGCATAAATATATATATATATATATATATATATATATATATATATATATATATATATATATATATATATATATATATATATATATATATACTGTCTGTGAATGACATATATATATATATATATATATATATACAGTGTAACTCGGATATAAGAGAGTTGTCGGAACCGGAGAAGAGGTCTCTTATATCCGGGTTTCTGTTATATCCGGGTTTGGTCTATTTTGTTTAGGTAAGTGTGGGAATAATTTGGGACCTGAGAAAATATCTCTTATATCCGGGTTTCTCTTATATCCGGGTTACACTGTATATATATATATTGTGAGAAACCGAAAAAGGTTAAAGAATAATTATGTTTCGTAGTTTTAATGATTATAGAAATATTTAAGCAAAAGATTTTTTCTCTTCAAAGGTGTGCCAAGTGGGAATATGATGGGATATTATTTGTTTTTCTTAGACTTTATCATTAGAATAATTAATAGCGAAAATTACGACATAATTAAATTAACTTAAATATATTTATATATGCAATCTTTTATCTATGCATAAGCGCGAGTGCAAATTTATATATGCGTTCTTCTTATATATATATATATATATATATATATATATATCTGTTTTCACTGCGTTGAATATGCAAGAAGATATCTTGTGTCAGTCATTTCCTACATTGTTCTATAAGGTTGAGTCATGAATAATTTCAATGTTTGCTTATCAGCTTTATCATTCAAAAAATAAAATACATTTATATTTTATTCAATAATAAATTCACTATCATTTGCAATTGCTGCCAAGTATCAGGGAGCTCTTTGATGCCCTTCGAGTAAAATTCCGAAGGTTTGGGATCTGAAAAAGTGTTCATCGTACCCTTGAATCTGGTTTTCATTTGACAAAGTTTATCCCATCAAAGTATTTGCAGTGAGAGAAAAAGTTAATAATAAGTTGTTACAAGGTGAGGTGACTATTACAGGTGGGGTAGTGTTTGTAGAGTGGTTTTACAGTGGAGGCTCTTTATTTTTACTAAGTCAGTTCTAAAATAGGTTCGACGTACAAAACGTTAGGAACTTGATATAATAGGTAATGACGCAGTAATCTAGTTGTGGTGGCTGATACTTTAATATCCGACTAACGGTCGTCCGACATCGACTGACGGTATTTAGTCAACCCCACGAGGGCATCATGTGGCACAATGCCGGTTTAACGTGGGATCTCCGAGCCCGTGGGCTCGGCCAAAAATATGCCCATTGAACCCGAATAAACGGGTTTAAGGTCGGTTTTCCTCCCTGAAAGAGAATCCGCCCTTCGGCGTAGCCTCTTTCGGGTTCCTCCCCGCCCGAAGGCAGAGAGTTCAACCGATCAGCCAGTCGACTGACTGACCGACCCCCTGAGCGACTCCTACTCATTATAGGTGGGAGAGAATAGGTGTGTTTCACTATAGGTAGAATTGACTTTCAACTATTATTTTTGCTGTATGCGGTGTGGGAATCCTTCCACTCAGTTTTTCCTTCAATGTCAAAATTCAGAGTGTTGGGATTCGATACAATAACATAAAATATTGTTGTGGGACTGCTCATAATTCGGCCATTTAGAATAATCCCCCGATTTTCGTTGAAAGAATAAAATCCAGAAGAAAAAGACAACGTAGTTTCAACAAATAAACATTAATTTAATATGACAAGAATACAAGCAGTTGGTTATAGATTAGAAGGTCTTTTTGTTTTGGTTAATAAAGTTCGGGATAAAAATTGAATTTGAGTACGTATGTGAGAAACAATGAAATGCTGTTCTATGTGTGTTTGTCTGAAAGAGTCAATACGTATATGCGTGATTAGTAGTAACGGGGAATACAAGAGATAGATAGAATTTGGTTCTTACTGTGAACTGTGGTGCCGTAGTCTGAATCGGTCTCTTTCTAGTTCGTCAGTACTGTCGCTTTTAGCATGTAGACGTGAATGAGGTCGTGAAGAGCATCAGCGAGTGTGACGTGGACCTTGGTGACATCTGTGCGTATCTCCTTTGGGGTCGGATTTCGTGTTTTATACACTTTTTTGTAACATCGGTTCCAGAATTAAATTATTTATTTCTCCCTCAATGGCCCTAAAAGGCTACGCGGTATATATTCTAATACGCCCGCACGATATATTTGCGGTATCTCCCTAAATCATGATGACTAATAAAACAACCTTTCTGATTTGCATTTTATGGTTTTATTGGCATGTTTTAAAACGCAAACACTTTATTGAGTGTGATTGGTCTATTAATATTGTATTTGATATTTTATTGGACACGACACAATCTCACGTTGCCATGGGGAACTGCATTTTTCTTTCTGACGAGTGTTTTAAAACAAAATTTCCATGGACTCTTTGCTGCTGCTGCTGCTGTTTCTTCTTCTTGGTGATCTTCTGTCCTTTGTAGGTCTTTAAAAATTGTATTTTTACTCTCTTCTGAAGCCTTTTCTGCTAGCCATTTACTGAAGTTCTTTAAGTAGTTTATGCATTGTTTACCTCTGTCCCTAGAATCTGTCTTGTGAGTGTCAAATTTTCCAAGCCCTCTTTCCCCATTATCTCCTCTGGAAATTTCGACTGTCTCTGTCTAATAAGTATATGTGTTTTTTGTTTGTTTGTTTGTTTTTTTGTCTCTAAACTTCGTACTGGACGTATAAAAGTGCATTTAGTTTTTCATTTCGTTATAAGAGTTCGAAATGAACACTCCTCCGCATCACACGTCTAACATTACTTTTTCCCATGAAACTCACCTTTTGCAGCCGTTTGAGAAGATTTATCTTTGTCAATCCACTGACTATTGTATTGAACAATGTAACTTTTTTTTCATCACCTGTTGTGATAAATTCAAAGGACAGTTACATTGCCTGATACATTCGTCATTACAAATTATTTATCGCTGATCCTAGTATAGACTACAACCAAATCACGATCAAAATCAGGCTACCGATCAAAATCAGGCTCACGATCAAAATGAGTCTACCGATCAAAATCAGGCTCACGATCAAAATGAGTCTACCGATCAAAATCAGGCTACCCATTAAAATCAGGCTACCCATCAAAATCAGGCTCACGATCAAAATCAGGCTACCGATCAAAATCAGGCTCACGATCAAAATGAGTCTACCGATCAAAATCAGGCTCACGATCAAAATGAGTCTACCGATCAAAATCAGGCTACCCATCAAAATCAGGCTCACGATCAAAATCAGGCTACCGATCAAAATTAGGCACACGATCAAAATCAGGCTCACGATCAAAATCAGGCTACCGATGAAAATCAGGCTACCGATCAAAACACTAGTTCTCGTTCAATCGGCTAATTTAAGCAGTGTCGAGCCTAGTCAGTAGTTAGATTGTGAATCTCTTGGGAACTCCTAGTACTGTAAGCATCCTCCTAAAATCATAAATATGATTCGGCTTTAAATAACCCACAAAGAGTTGATAAACCTCCGATAAATACCTCTCACCTATTGGTAAGATATTTGTGGTACATTAGCTACATCTAGCTAACGTCTTTCAATTATGTGGGAGGAATTTCTGGCATACCATATATATATATATATATATATATATATATATATATATATATATATCCGACTAATGCTAAATCCCGGCCACACCGAGGAGTTGTGATACAGCGAAGCAATCTGCCTGTGGATGACAAAATATACACCCACTAAAAATTAATTTCGGTCGAGCACTCTGGAGAGAAAGCACAAATTTGTAAACAGAGATTACTATTGGTGACAATGCAAAGCTCTTCTATGAATTGAGCCCTCTCGGCCACTAACATTTTTATTCAAAAAGAATAAATACGCAAAAGTTCACCTTCCCCTCTACCGGGCGCTGATAGCTTAGGGGTAGAATCTCCAACTGATGCCAAATCAGTCGAGTTTCGATCCCGACTTTAGGCAATCGGATGTCTGGCCACACTGAGGAGCTCTGATACAGCGAAACAGTCTGTCTGTGGATCACAAAATATACATACATACATACATACACACACACACATATATATATATATATATATATATATATATATATATATATATATTGAACAATAAAAAAATATTAAAAAATTAAAATCTTCTTGGGTTGTAGATTAATATTCTTTCGTTTTTTTTTTATTATTATTTCATTTAGATTCCTCGACTAGTTTCGGCCGAAATGGCCATCATCGGGAGGAGAAATATTTCTGCTTGCTGCTAGCACTAAACTACAGAAATGAATGTCTTGATGGAGAAAATGAACTTTTGTCTGTAGTTTTCATTTGTTTTTTTATTTTTTTATCTTTTTAACATGAATCTTTTAACATTCCTTGTGTTGGTCAAACAGTCTCTTTTAAGTTGTTATTCGAGATAAGAGCTGGATGGATCTATGCTTCCCTGAATTCCCCTGGTCAGTTTGACAGTTTTATTGGTCCTGGAGAGGGGATGTGTCTCTGTTTAGTGTTTGTGTGTGTGTTATTTGGTTCGTAGGGAGTAAGTGAGTATGATATGTGTAAGCGTGTATATTGCTGTGGGTGTGTTTCATCATTTGGCTCATTAGGGAGTGAGTGAGTGAGTATGATGTGTGTAAGTGTGTATATTCGTGTGGGTGTGTGTATAAGTGTGAGGGCTCAACACCTCCGTAAGCATGTCTGTCTTGTGTGGGTGAGAAATGTGGTTAGGTTTTGATTCGTAGGGTTATATATTAATACTATCTATATTGTTAAATTTATGGTTTATACCGGCTGGATATTTTGTTTTTAGACGTTGTATCCACTTATTTTCATGGAACTCTAAAATCTTTCTAATGTTATCTGCTCTGAACTTTTCTATTCTCTCAATTATAGTGAATTTGGCATGGGTTTTGAAATCGTGTTTTTCTAGGCAGAAATGTTGTTCTACAGGTAATAATTTTTCATGGGGAGTCGACTTAATTCGATTGTGATAATTATTAATTCTGTAGTGAAAGAGCCATTCAGATTTTCCTACATATTGTTTCTGGCATAGTGTGCATTCTAGGAGGTAAATTATTTTATGACTTCTACAGTTAGAATCGTGGTAGATTTTGAAATTTTGAGGTTTATATATATATATATATATATATATATATATATATATATATATAATTCTGAATCCTGGTCTAATTCAACTCTGACATAGCTTTTTTATATAATTGTATATGTGTGTGCGTATACGTGCGTGTGTGAGTGTCTGTTACTCAAAAACAAAGTTCAGAACACTACTCGAGTTTCACACTACCGCGATCTTCAAGCGTTCTGACGATCACGATACCATGAAACTCGAGTAGCAGTCTGAACTTTGTCTCTTTCTGAATAGCGTCGTTGGGTAGCGTAATTGTTCTGTTTTGGCCATTTAAACATAGAGTCCTGTCTTTTACTGTTTGTTTTTTTTTTTTTGTTTATATTTTCTACTTTTTTTGTTTTGTTTTTTATTTATTTGTTTTGACTTTCTTTGATCACATAGCAAGCTTTGTGCTGGCTTTACCAATACTTTGGTTTGCTATATATATATATATATATATATATGAATGGATGATTGATACATATATAAAATTTGTTACTCATCGTATTGACGTTATATTCAACACCCTGAGACCAAAGTTTCATAGATGAACATTCTTGTAATCGTACGTTCCACTCTTCAGAAGATTTCGGCAGTTATATTAGGTTGGTGCAAAAATAATGACGTAATAATGTCGTTTTTTGACGTATTTTTTAACGTCAAAAAACGACATTATTACGTCATTATTTTTGCACCAACCTAATACATATATAATGGCCGGCTGTTCATTTCCGAGTACACCTGTCTGCTAGTTAATCCCTGTTGCTTCGACACAATTATAATTCTTCAGCATCCACAGAGCTAACTTATGTATTGATGTTGCAGGAATGGTTTACAGGCCTTAGTTACAGGATACTGCACATTTGTGTTGGACTAGAACATCGATCACTTCTTCAAACATTTATTTTATCTTTCTACTTAGAATACAGAACAGGAAAATAATGTTTTCTATCAGCGTTTCCTTTTCTTTCTTTTTTTTTACTTTGTTTATGACCATCACATCTTTCAGAGCATTTCCTCTGACAAAACTTAAGTAATCAATTTTTTTTTTATTTTCCCACTTGAGCTTTGTCCAAGTCTATTTATGACCCTTTCGTTTTTGAAAAATAATTACTTCGTAATTGTCATATTTTATCGGTCTCAAAAGTTAATTAATATTTCACCCTCACTTTATATATATATATATATATATATATATATAGAGAGAGAGAGATGTAGATATAGATATATATATACACATACATACATATATATATATTAGGTCGGTGCAAAAATAATGACGTAATAATGTCGTTTTTTGACGTTAAACAATACGTCAAAGAACGACATTATTACGTCATTATTTTTGCACCAACCTTATATATATATATATATATATATATATAGAGAGAGAGAGAGAGAGAGAGATGTAGATATAGATATATATACACATACATACATATATATATATTAGGTCGGTGCAAAAATAATGACGTAATAATGTCGTTTTTTGACGTTAAACAATACGTCAAAGAACGACATTATTACGTCATTATTTTTGCACCAACCTTATATATATATATATATATATATATATATATATATATAGAGAGAGAGAGAGAGAGAGATGTAGATATATATATATATATACACATACATACATATATATATATTAGGTCGGTGCAAAAATAATGACGTAATAATGTCGTTTTTTGACGTTAAACAATACGTCAAAGAACGACATTATTACGTCATTATTTTTGCACCAACCTTATATATATATATATATATATATATATATATATAGAGAGAGAGAGAGAGAGAGAGATGTAGATATATATATATATATACACATACATACATATATATATATATTAGGTCGGTGCAAAAATAATGACGTAATAATGTCGTTTTTTGACGTTAAACAATACGTCAAAGAACGACATTATTACGTCATTATTTTTGCACCAACCTTATATATATATATATATATATATATATATATATATATATATATATATATATATATAAATTTTCAGAAGATTCAGTATCTGAAGTTAAACATAATGTCATGAAATGTTTAAGTATGTTAAGTAAGAAGCAAATCGAATGAAATGGAACCTAACGAAATTGATATAATCTTATTATAATAGATTTTTTTTCAGTAAGGAGGCTTTACATTTCAAACAGACATAGGCAATGGATGCTTTTGTATATATATATATATATATATATATATATATATATATATGTTAAATTTTAAATTTTAACTTAATTTTTACTTTTATCTATTAGTTGTTATTAATAATATTATTTTTTTCTTTTATTTTTATTCATATTCTTTTTCTTATCTTCTATTTTATTTTGTTGGCAATTTTTAAATTTATGCCAAGCGTTAACTGTAAATTATATTAATCTGTAGTTTTTAAATTAACCACAATATGCCTGTATATGATAATTGATTCATCCTTCTTTACATACAAGCGTCTCCCCAAAAATGTACTCAGTTTTTGTCTTCTTTTCCCTTCTTAAACACTGTTTTCTTTTTTCACGACCATGCATTTAATTTAATTTAAACGGCTAATCTTTGTAAGTCAATAAAAATTAATATATAAATTTAATCATTAATCTTGTTTGCCAGTCAATAAACACTGAATTTATTTTCATTTAAAAAGTGAGTAATTTTAGGAGAGGGGGGCCACCCTGTGTGTATGTAAAATGAAAAAGCCGGATAGCCAAGTTCGAATTTCTGCCGAATTCGTTACATTTACTTACGCTCAAATACCCTTGGGAAAGGTATGAATCCATATCTTCTTTCCCCATAGCTATGGGTTGAATAGTAGGACAGACTAGGTTCTTTAGCAACCAGTCTACCGCAGAAAGAAATGCCAACCTACTACTGCGAGAAAAAGCTTCTGCCTAGTCAAACATGTATCGAAAAAGACATGATCGCCCAAGTTTGTATCACTTACGCCACTTGACTGACTGTACGGCGTGTAACAGCAAAATTGTCCAATTGTTAATCCTAATCATTAAGCTTTGGATCGTTGTATCTTATAAATGATTAAAGATATACTACTGGAATTCTCCGAAAATTTTATAACACTACTGGACTCTCCTTTGAGCATTAATAATGTATAATTACTCTCCAAGCTTAACCGAAGAATCGTGATGAAATCGATCATAAATGAAATTGACATGTTCATCATTAATTAATCATAGCTAAGGATCGGAAGCTCATGAAGGATTGAAATGAACTTCATGATGTGACCTCCTGATCCAGTTTCCATCTCTACTGTTCCCTGTTTTTTAAAACTTATTGGTTGTTCTCTTGAATGGATTTTCAAGATGGAAGCCAGAGTATGAATGTTGGTACCATTACTGAAGGCCTGAATGATCGTTTTCCTCTCACCATTGCTCAGTTGAGAAGGGCAGTGTGGCTGAAACGCAATGATTTTAATCTGTTCTCTTTCTAGCTGAATAACTCAAAAGGTTTTTTTAGGGATTCTTATGATAAACGGTATGAAGATGGATAAATGCCTTATCTAAAAACCCGGAAAAAAGAAACTCAATTATTAGGTTGGTGCAAAAATAATGTCGTTTTCTCCCATATGTTACCATGTGAGAAAACAACATTATTTTTGCACCAACCTAATAGGTTAGTGTTTTTTTTTTTTGGATATTAAACCTTTTGTGAGAGGGACAATTATCCTATGCTGTTACAAGATTTGAACAATTTTGCTGTTAAACCCGGTAGATGTCTTTCTTTCTCGATACGTCACAGTCACTTACTGTGTAGAGGATTTTAATATGTTGTCTTTCGAGCTGAATGACTCGAGGGGTTTTTCCAGTGATTTTTATGTCAAATGGTGTCAAGATGGCTAAAAATCTCATCTGAAAAGCCGGAAAAAAGAAACTCAATTAGTTTAGCGGTTCTTTGGATATGAAGCATTTTGCCGGATGGACAATTTTGCTGTAACACGATTTGGATAATTTTGCTGTTACATCCAATATATAATGCGCACTCGCGTACCTTTATATGTGTGTGTGTGCGTGTGTATGTGTGTGCGTGCGTGCGTGAATTTCTAAGGAAATATAACGGAAATGTCAACTCAAATGCTTGCTGTTTCGAAATACGTCTTAGTGACTAAAGAGTGATAAATGTACAGAGTGGCCCGAAAGTATTGTCACCCCCTACATAATATAATTTTCTATTTCTTAATAGCTAACAGAAACTCCTACAATTTGGAAGAGAGATATTTGGGGGGACAAGACTTTCGGAACACCCTGTATTATCATAAAAATTAAAAATAACGGTAATTTAAAATAGTAAAAAAAATTCAACCATACCGCTGTTTTCCCTACGGATCTGCCTAATCATCCGTAATTCAAACCACAGTAAAATTTAGATTTTTTTTACTATATTGCAAAACCATATATATATATATATATATATATATATATATATATATATATATATATATATATATCAAGGTGTAGAAGAACGAACAGTAAGCTCACAGCGTTCAAAACATTAATTTAAAAAAGTGCTCAATACAAAAAGTAGAGCCCTAAATATTTATTTATTTATTTATTATAGAATACCTTTTATGAAAATTTCCAAATGACGGAAGTAGATGATATTTGCTTCGATAACGGTATTTCTGAAAAAAGTTTTTAGTAACATCGTGATTCCCCTCCTGATGAGACGTTTAAAAATGGTTTTCCTTTTTTAACGTTGAAACAAAAATGTACAATTTTGTAGTGGATATATGCATGCTCTAATGTAATGCTGCATAAGAAGTAAATACATATATATATATATATATATATATATATATAATGGCTGTCTACCCGTTTTCTATGTAAAATAATCGCTGCTGCCATATAGAACAACTATGCTAAGGAAACCATAGTTACAGTTTCTGAACTGTCGCCTAAAACATGTTTGAACAATGCCAGAAGCCTCAAAACCTCGTTCACGATGACTTGTAACTTCGTGCTAGTTTTCGTCTACACAATTTCAATCATAAGGTTTGTGTCAAGCCATTGTGTACTTTTCAGGACACTTCCCATCATTGCCGTACACAGATTGTATCCCTAGGTGGATATCATCAAATCGAAAATGGTGAGATTTAAATAGTCGGAGCACTAGCATTCTAGCTACTAAACAACCATTATATATATATATATATATATATATATATATATATATATATATATATATATATATATGTATATATATATATATTCATGAATTTACTAGTAAAAAGAATTCCCTTATCACTACATTTGTACATAAACGCAGAACTTTAACCTTAAAATTTAAATTCAAATTCAGCGTTGCGACTGCACGTTCCAAAACAATAACACACATTTCTCATAGCATTTTCGGATTACAACCTTGTTTTCGTTTGTCCACTTATTACTGAGAGTATAAACAAGAACACAATCTGTTTCATATCTGAGGATGTCTGTAGGAACAGACGAAAGCTTGTAAAATAAAAAGATCTAATGCAACGGAAATTTATAAAACAGGATTTTTTCATTCATAAACAGATTCAGGGTTTTTCTATATTATTAAATTGTTCGCGAACATGGATTTCTCGCCATTTAATCATTAACTTTTGTATTTGTTTTATGTATGAATAATTCATGAATTTGTAAATTGATTGCACCGTTATTGAAATATATATATATATAAGTGTGTGTGTGTGTGTGTGTGTGAAAAATATATAGAGAATAGGAAAAAAAATTGCTCTAGCTGTTACCATAGAAATTTTGATTTCAATAATGGATATGCTTATAAAACGCGTAAATTTCAGAAGTAAGTTATTCCAAAAAAATTTCGCCTGAAGATGGAACAGAGCTTAGTACTTTAATTCAATTTAATTGAAATAATTATATTGAAGTTTTCGGCTCTTGTTTTGAAACATGAGAACTCTTATGTAGCGTGTTAGAATCATATTTTTAATTAAATAATTATATTTATGCTCTACTTTTGTATCGAGCACTATATTTTTAAAATAATAACAAAAATACTAAAGAACTTTGGATTATTTACCTAACGAGTTCTTTCCTATTTTCTCTATATTTTTCACACATATATATATATATATATATATATATATATATATATATATATATATATATATATATATATAATAGGTGCTGCATGATGGACAGTGGCTCCTATAAGACGCCCAGCTGCAATTTGTCAACGCTCTTCAAGCT
>OZ010608.1:52840161-52950161 GCA_963932145.1 Acanthosepion lycidas | reverse complement strand
TCGGTAGACAGAAACACAACTGAGTCGCATTCTGCTCGAAGACAGAGATGCAACTGAAAAATAACAATCCTCTCGCGGCATGGGCCACGAAAGAATAGATAGATCATTTTCAAGGGTGATATCAGGTGTAAAAGGTATTTCAGTGACTATTAGTTTTGCGATACTGTAATTATGAAAGCATTATTTTCTTTCTTTTTTTTTTCTCGCCCACTAACCTATTTCCATTTGAACAGAACGCAGGGTGATATAGATCTCTGATATTTCCAGGGGCAATACTGCAAAGTGACTATAAAGGCACTCAACTAAAACATGAAACGTTATGACATCTCACACTTTTTCCACTCATTCATTTATATCTCACTCATTTCATATCCATTTACCTGTCGGTCTCAGTCCGTTCATATCTGTTTATCGATGTCTCTTAATGTCTGAGTCTGTCCATATCTATATACCTAGCTAGCTATCGAACTGTTCATATCTATCTGTTCATAATTATTTATTTAATCTTTTCATATCTACCCCAGACCGTTGAAATCTATCTATCTATCTACCTATCTATCTATCTCTCTCTCGACTTCAATTCGGCTTTCTTCTTGTCAATAACGACATTCCACAGTCGGCTTGCCATATCTCTGACTGACCTTCCTAGGCGCGCAAAGTTAGACGATGATAAGTGCCATTCTTTTTTTTTTTGACTCATCAGTGTATATATATATATATATATATATATATATATATATATATATATGTATATATATATATATATATATATATGTGTGTATATATATATGAAGAAATATAGTCTTAAGATGTGCTATATTTATGGGATAAAGTGCTCAATATCAGAGATAGAGCGTGTGTAAATATAAAAGTGTATATATGTGTAAATATAAAAGTGAACATAGAAGTCAACACTTAGAGGCGGCAGTCTGTTTCATGCTAGATGCAATCGTCAGGCCAGTATGGCCTGAAGATTCCATGTTTTATCTCCCTAACAATGTATGTTCATATCTCACTAAGTTTGTTCATATCTATCTATCTATCTATCTATCTATCTATCTATCTCAGTCTGTTCATTATCTATCTAGCTAGTTATCTATCTATCCCACTCTATCAAATAACAATCAAGTACATTCATATCTGCTCATGGCGTATCAAATGTAAACAAATGACGTCACACATTACGAATGTACGTGAGACATTCATGGATAATTGAAGTTTATAAGCAGTAAATATAAAGAATGTTAAACATAAAATGTCTTAAAATAATTGTCGGACTTTGTCCATTTCATAATACATATATATATATATATATATATATATATATATATATATATATATATATATATATATGTATATATATATATATATATATACAGGGTGTTTCAAAAAGAATACGCCAAAATCATTGTGCTGTTTTGTCAGGTCTATAGCATTGTAGTGGACTCAATCAGTGGTTATTTGATAGAGTAGTTATCAAAGTTGGATTGGGTCTCAGTTTCACCGCTGTCGTTAGTATAACTTCCGGTTCAGCTGAATTGTGGGAAGATAAAACAAAATCGCGACTCCTCAGCAGAAGGCGTTTTGCGTGCTTGAGTTGGCGAAAAGAAACGCCATTGTCACGGTGCAGGCGTATTCGAATGACTTCATTTTTCAGCAAGATGGAGCACCACCCCATTGGCATCTCGGGGTTAGAGCTTATCTGAATGAAAACGTGCCTCAGCGATGGATTGGGAGGAGAGGTGCTAAAGACCTTGCTCTTTGTGGTTGGCCTGCCAGATCCCCGGACCTCACTGTGTGTGACTTTTTCTTGTGGGGGTATGTTAAAGACCAAGTTTATATTCCAGCACTTCCAGCAAGTATCGATGACTTGAAAGATCGAATAACAGCTGCAATCAACACGGTTGACCGTGACATGCTAAGGCGCGTTTCGGAGGAATTCTCATATCGGCTTGATGTTGTCCGCGCTGCCGGTGGTGGCCACATTGAGCACTTATAAATCATGAAATGAAACTTGAATGTATATACAACACGTGTTCATGCTAGAGGTTTGTAATTGTTTTCGTTATTGACACATCACGTGATGATTTTGGCGTATTCTTTTTTAAACACCCTGTATATATATATATATATATATATATATATATATATATATATATATACACTGATGGATGAAAACATTGATAGCGATTATCGTCACCTAACGACTCTCCGTACAAATGCCAATCAGAGACAAACAAGCCGGCGGGCCGCTTTTGATGTGTCGAATGCATTAGTTAGGAGCATGACTTTAATGAAAGCTAAATTGTTAATTTGGTACAAGGGTGCCAGTATGGGTCAGCCGGTGAGGATCCAAAACACTAGTCAGTATTAATGTCCAATCAGACTAGCTCACTAACCATCACCTCACACAGAGACGCCAAAATTATTTAATGTGCATAGCTTAAGCAAACCTAGAATAGGCTGGGCTAGAGATACTTTCGCCAAATACCGTAAAATTGCTACAAAACCAAAAAATTTAACCTGAAAACTCGAGACGTTTTTTTTTTGTTTGTTTTTTTTTAAAATAGCCTCGTTGTGCATGGCACCCAACCCGCTCAGAAATATCTAGATTGTCTACTGTAAACAACCGCTTTCTAAGATGAATGGTTAAAAATGTATTTTTTTGAAACCTGGGGGTCTTGGCGAAAAGCACACTTCTTCGAACCTTGTGTACTGGCGCTCCAGAATCACAAACAAAGAACTGTACCCGCTAACAAGAAACATACCACTGGGGACTACAAATAGCAGCAACAACTAAAATAGATATCAACACATCAAAAGCCTGCCAGATTGTGTATCTCTGACTGGCCTTCGTACGCGTCTACCAGTAAGAGGTAACCAATGAGGAACAAAATCAATACTTAATAGTTATATCCTACCCGATTGACTCATTAAGCATTATCTCACACGGAAACGCGGAAATTATTTACTAAATCTAACTTAATTTGGTACAAGATTTCATATATAGGGTAACCAGTAAGGATCGAACTCACTGTTCAATCAAACAAGCTCGCTAACATGTCCCCCCAAACCGAAGTTCCTGGTTTCAACAGAGATCCGATGCTACATTGAACCTTTGTAATGACAGTTATAACAAGAATATTCGGAACAATATGGCACGTGTCAAGTACTAACTGCAATGCTCAAGCGGGAAAAATAAATGAATTAATCATTCCTGAGTTACACCGAAACAAGTACAAGAAGGATAAGAGAAAAAAAACAAAAACATTTTGAACATTTTCAATTTGATAATTGCCAATTTGTTGATTATTAATCTATTTAATTCGGGAGGAAAATCTCATCGATTCAAGTTTGGAATCGGTAAACGCTGTTCTTTAATCCGAAAGTTCAAATCGATGCAAGGATTTGATTCCTTTTATTTCTTCATTTTTTTATATATATGTTCCAGAGACAAGTATTGCAATTGAAAACTTTTTTAATTCGGGTATTTAATCGAAATACCCTCATCTTTGTTCTTTCGATGTCTATGCCTCAGCCGATGCGCTCTTTCTGCTGTCTGAATCCCGACATGAATTATCACCATTCTCTCAGGATTTTCCTGGAATAGTCTTCTCGTATTTTTGAAATTTCTTAGTGAAATTATGGTCGATTATTATTCATATTTTACTAGTATTTCTCAAAATAAATATACGACTCTGGCAAAATACAGGAAGGAACGCAGTAGATTCACTGGAATCACAAGATACGAGCTCCACTACACAATCAACTTAATGAGCCACATAAACAAGCTAATGATCCGAATCCTGATGTACAAAGCACAACGGAGAAGTAAACCGGAAATAGGACAAGAACAATCTGATTTGTCATTCCACACCATTATCCATTGCACCACCAGTACACCCCCATATATATATATACTAGCAGTAGAGCCCGGCGTTGCCCGGGGATGTAACAGTAAGAGATAGATCAAGTATCGACCATCATAAAGACTGAAAAATAAAATTGAGAAAGATTTTTGCTTAAGGTTGATGCAGACGCATATTTTAATTAGTTTGTTTTTTGTTTTGTTTTGTTTCTTTTTTACGAATTGGTCAAACCCAAACTCAAACAAAAACATTGTTTTCAATCGTTATGAGTCTACCGATTGAATAGAATTTTATTATAAACAATTGTCTTGTAAATGAAATTTTTAAAGCATTCTGAATGTAAAAATAAAGAAAAAAGTCTGCAAGACAATAAGAAACACTACCTGCCAAAAAAAAGTGAAGTTTTGTTGAAATCGGTTGAAAAATGTAGAAAATCCGATCCCATATATAAACGAACACACACACACAAACAACCTGGGTTTTATAATAAGTATAACTCGATATGAGTTGTCCCCCTTTCATTCTCGCGATGCCTCTTAATCGTGTTTTCAAATTGATTTCGTGCAAAAACAATTGTGTTTTTCCAATTTTTGGCGCTGTCAGAACCACCGCAAGGTAATTTTACGCAGTCCTGTGAAGTTTTGTTGAAATGAGTTGAAAAATGTTGGAAATCCGACCCAATATATAAACGTACAGACATACACACACACAACCTGGGTTTTATAATAAGTATGATATATATATATATATATATATATATATAAAGGGTGTTGCAATAACTTGAACCGATTTTAATGTGAATTAAGTTTAAGCGTCTAATGAGTTTTTTCTTTTTCTATCAGATTTGGCGAACATTTGAGCGATATTATTTTTCACACAAATTTGCCATGACTTAAATAACATGATCCAATAAAAAAATAAAAAAATTTCACCAATAACACTGATTTACTGCTGACTTTGACCCGCCTTAATGAAATACCATTTACATATATATATATATATATATATAGAGAGAGAGAGAGAGACTCTGCGTTTTATATATGTGGATATAACGAAAAAGATTTTATTTTGTTAATGTGCTGGCGGAGATGGTAGGAAGTTTATAAGTAATATAACGGAATGTCATTTGCCTGAGAACAGACGATTGTGTATTTACCCGCGTTCGTTGGAAACATTTTTGATTTTGGTAAGAACATAAAAATACACAAATATGAAATCAAGCAATGATCTGATTCTTTTTTTTAGTCTCGCAAGATGCTTATATTTACTCATTGCCTTCTGAAGGAAATTAATATTTAGAAGAAAAAGAAGGAAAATAAAATAACAAAAAAACAAAACTCACCTTTGTTGTCCCATGAAGTCAAACTCGTTAAGTTTATTTTCCGAGAGATTCAGAATCTGAAGTTAAACATAATGGCAAGAAATGTTTTTTAAAAAATAGTAAGAAGCAAATCGGATGAAAAAGAAGCTAACGAAATTGATATAATCTTATTATAATGGATTTTTTTTCAGTAACGAGACTTTGCAATTCAAACATAAGTAACGGATGTGTGTATATATATATATATATATATATATATATATATATATATATATATATATATACAGGGTATTCCCAAAAATGTGCTCACTTTCTCACTTCTTATAACTTCTGAGAATTTTTTTTCTTTTTTCACATTCATACATTTAATTTAATATTTAATTTAATTCTTTGTAAATCACGAAACCTTAATATTTCTTAAATTTAACCATCAATCTTTTTTGCAAGTGAATAAACACAGCATTTATTAAGTGTGAGTATATATTGGGGGATACCCTGTACTGATATATATATATATATATATATATATATATAAAATCTTTTTCGTTTCATTTCATTGTTTGGAAGTGCTAGCTGATGATCCGGCGTCCTTTTAAAAGGACTCTGGTGAAATAAATTATTGTAATGGTTCCTTAAAGTGGTCTGTTTTTCTTTTAAATATTAGCTCTGGATTTACATTGAGCTCTCAGGATTTCATCCTCCTAGGATTACCCATACGGATTACCAAGTTCTTCGTAACTTAATTATATATATATATATATATATATATATATATATATACACTCACACAGACACACACACACGCACTCACACACACGCACTCACACACACACACACACACACATATATAAATTTATATCTGAAGAACGGCACACAGAGATAGATATAGGTTAGTTCATTCAGTGCAGATTCTTGTAAACCGTTATTGATTCGTGGCTGGAAATGCAGCCGTCGTTTTGCAAAAGTCTACACTTTGCGACGTTTTTTTTCTATAGGATTTTTCCTTTCCATTCCTGTACATAGACCACTTGGAAATTGCTCCAGGCCTCGGAAAATTACTTCATCATCTTTCTGAGCAATGCCGATACCATTTGGTAATTATTATGTTCCCGCCATCACCACCACGACAAAAAATGCTCACATACGCACTTGCATACATAAATTTCTCTGTCAGAGTACTCTATGAGGTAGGGAAATTCCCAGAATGGCACAGATACTTCTAAAAGCATGTAAATATGACATCGAATACATTCAGATATTATCAAGTTACTCACATGAAGATGCATTATAAGAAAATGTTTTTTATACTTTAAGAGTTGTGGGTTGTTTAACAGTTGAAAATCTTGTGCCATTTCTGAACGAATTTTTGATCTGATTCAAATTTTCTTATCAAATAGCGGAATGGATGTTTTCTTAAAAAGCCATTCTGTGTCGTCTCTGCGTTCAAGCGCTACTTCAATGATGGTCTTAACGAAAGGAATGATCTATTTTCCTTCCTAGTTTGTTTTTTTTATGAGAAGAGAGGAACGGCGTGGCAGCTTCGATTCTAAAAGGTAGCGGGAGGAATGAAGTCCCTAACGTCCCTCCGAGTGTGGTCTTAGCCCGTCTCTCGAACGTGGGTGCTGGAAGCGTATCAACTCTTAAGAATTCTTGCGGACCTCTGTTGAATTCGCGCCGTTTTGGGACTTGTACCCAAAACCCAAACAAAAGTAATCCATCGCTGTCAGAATATCACGCCCTCAAAGAATTCTAGCCAATCGCTAACCATTCTGATCCTGTCCTTCGCATTCTGTAGCATGAATTGCTGCCACATATAGTCTGTTGCTTCTGGGATGTATTTAGAGATTCTTGATAGAATCCAAAGAAGAATCTGTAATCTTAGCGATCCTGACCTGGTATATCGAATTCAGTGACTTTCCCACAACCATAATGTAGTATCTTTGTCTAAAAATATTTTCATAGTACTTGTTCTGATGAGCTTTCCTCTTTGGTACATCGACTTTATGAATTTAAGCGCATATTGGCAGCTAGGTCTTATTATTTTACAGTCGAAATGGCTAGATATAACCGCAAGTTCTATGTTAACAGTGTCTTCTCTTACACTTCCCGCTTGTGGATTTCTCTTTCGGCCTTTTGCTTCTCAGGAAACTTTGCTCTTCAAAAATGTAAATGCAATGTCAACTGTTAACTTCTGTCTTCTTAATTTACTTTTCTTTTTTTTGTTTTCTCTCCTTACTAACTTTTTTTTTACTTTTTTCTCATATTTCATATTCTTCACACTCTGTGACCCGCTTGCGTCTTAGTGGTTTTATTGCTTTGCTTGGGGAGAAATGATTTTTAATAAAAGAATGTGGAATCGGCAAGTCGAATTCAAATTCCGATCTTTCGCACCATCGCCCTGGAAAAAGTAAGAACTCGTCTCTTTGAAGTAAAATGTTAGTATAGTGAAGAGTTTATTTGATATTAGATTTATTTGTCTCCTCTACTACTTAAGGATTTCCGTAATATTTATATAATCATAATATTTAAAATCAGAGTAGAGTATATTTACAGTTTAGATTATTGGATAAAAAAAAAAGAAATTAATTTTTTTACTTTTTTAGTTTTTCTCATTTTCAACATTAGATTGCATATTCGCGGACCAGATAAGTGGCATAATAAATTATATTTGTTGCAATTAAAGCTCACACACTGAAGACATTGAGTAATTTAATTACAAATACAGTTTACATTCAGAGTCTTATCTTCCATAAGTATACTGGCCGACAATTTTTTTCTTTCATTTGTTGTCATAAATATATACACAAAATACAGAGACGAATATGCAATGCCATAGGTCCTGACCTGGCATTTCGTCTACTGTCGCTTTCTCACAGACGTGCCGTGGTCTCCCTCTGTCTCTTTTTCAAATATTTTCACGGCAACTGTTCCGACGAACTACTTTCGCTGGTTCCCAGACTGCATGAATGTATCGAGCTATTAGGTTGTCATCTTGGTCCCACCCTTTCACTATCAAAACTGTTAAATGTAACCGTCTCTTCTACTCAAACAACTTCTTCTCCTACACTTCCCGTCAGTGGAATTCCCTTCCCCTTACTTGCTTCCCTGATGACTATAATCTTCAAATATTCAAATGTAATGTCAATCGACATCTTCTGATACCTTGATCTTGTTCCCCGTCCTTCTCTGTATCCTTTCTTCAAACACGCCTCTTTACTTTTGTTATCAATCCTCTGTAAACCCTTGCGTGCTAGTGGCACTCCAGCCTTGCTTAGGGTGAATTGCTATATATATATATATATATATATATATATATATATATATATATATTAGCAGCATGGCTCGGCGATGTCCGTGCTTGATTCAAAAATCGTACGACTCATACACCAATCGCTATCACTTGACTTAAAATATTTTTGCCCTTCCTTGCCTTTAAAGGGGTGCCCTTTGCCGAGCTGATGTTCCTACATGTCTTGCTTCTTGCCTATCTCACACTGCGAATTTTTCTAAGCTCTATACTAAACATTAAATCTGTTACGAAAAAAGAACTAAACAAAATGAACACAAAACGATCAGCTTTAAAAAAGGACTCGTAACTGGAAAAAGCGAATGAAAAAAGAATGTTAACAACAAATACTTTTTCACACCCAACCCAGTTCTGCGGAATAAGAATCAACGTTGAGTTTAAGCAAGCGAATGAGCCAATTGGAGTAAAGTGCCATGCAGATTTTAATTTTTCCCACTTGTGACGAATGCAGCTATCGATTTTATTTGCATGCTAGCATGCTAGTTAACATTCGTGTCAGTCAGGTGTTGGCTCTCTCGCTGGCCAATTGAATCTTCCTGCCTATTCGTGGCAGCCAGCTATTGGCTCTCACTCTGACCAGCAGAAAATGGCCGCAAACTACATGAAAACTGCCGTAGAAGCATGAAAAAATCGATTATTTCTACTATCGATGGGAGTTGGGGAATGCAAAGTGGGTCTTGGCCATCCCGCTAACTTGGAGCATGTGCATGTAAATTTTGGTGCAAATCCGTCGAAAATTGCGGCCGTGCATTCGTTAGACACACACATCCATATCTATCTATCTATCTATCTATCTATATATATATATATATATATATATATATATATATATATATATATATATATATATATATATATATATTGATAAAGTCAAAAGGCACACTTAGATTAGCCGATGCGTTTTGTCCCCTGGCAGACTTTATCAAGGCAAATGTAAGGATTTTATTTTGCGACGTGGATATAGAAACAGAAGTAAAAATGCCGTTAGTCTTTCAGAAATTTTAAATTTAGCAATGCTCATAAATATACATTAGGCTAACTGAAATAATATATATTTATGAGCGTTCTTAAATTTAAAAATGATGACAAACTAACATAAACAACTAAGATAACAGAAAAAGAAATATAATTTGATTTAATTCTTAACAGTGAAACAAAAACTAAAAATAGGAAAAGTATTCTTCAAATTGAAAAACATTTTCGAAAAAACAGTAAGTTATCAAAAACAATAAATTGAAATATTAAATTAAATTGTAGCTACTTGGATCGCACGAA
Organism: Acanthosepion lycidas; assembly: GCA_963932145.1. Lineage (NCBI taxonomy): Eukaryota > Metazoa > Mollusca > Cephalopoda > Sepiida > Sepiidae > Acanthosepion > Acanthosepion lycidas. The sequence goes on along the minus strand of OZ010608.1, from coordinate 52,940,389 downwards.
AAATAATAAACATAAGAAAATACTTAATAATTTAAATAATATCACAAATGATCATATGAATTATAACAATAATTATGGTTATAATTATATTCGATATAATTATAGAAATAAAAAATGCCCTTTAGATCGTAAATGTTCATTAGAAAGTATAATTTAAAAAGCTACAGTAACAAATGTTATAAAGAATAATGAAAAATTTTATATAGGCGCTGAAAAAAAAAACCTTTAAATGAGATCTATCACAATCGTAAAATGTATTTTTAAAATTAAAAAAAAAATTAGTTCCTCATTCGTCACTGCGGCTAGTTGGTATAATTGGTGTAACGCTGTTGTATCGAAACGGTTCGGGTTCGAATCTCGGTAGTGGATGCGTACTGCTGATGAGTCCCAAAATAGGACGATACAGCCGTCCGGTGCATTCTGTTGAGGATTATCCCAGCCTCGATCAATTACTATAATGATTTGCCTAAATCCACAAAATTTTATTATTTATGTTTGATTGGAGTTGCTTTTGGTTTTAAACTATATATATAATTTAATATAAAATAAATTAATTATATATGCAATAATATTAAACATTCCTAAAAAATAAATATATATAAATGTAATAATATTAAATAGTCCTAAAAAATAAATAGCATAATTTTATATTATAATGTAGCCATATATATATATATATATATATATATATATATATATATATATATACACGTGTGTGTGTGTGTGTGTTTATGTGTGAATTTAGATTAAATATGGATAGTAATCCGAAAGAATTATAGGATAAGGAATAAATAGAAAACGTTTATATATCGAACATGTTTCACTTTTAGTAATGCTTCATCAGAGAATGAAAATTGGACGAGAAAAAGAAAATTCAGATATTTCTGTGTTATTTGTTTTTATTGGTTAAAACTGACCTCACGTGCATCTGTTTTGTCAAGCAAAATCATCCAACCAACACACAACAAAATTTATTACAAATATAGCAACATATTAAAATGCATATTACACTTATATCCTAATGGAATTTTATAATTCTACCAGATTACGGTCAGCTCCCTTATATTGAAACGTTTTGTAAAAAAAAATCCTTAACTACAACGGATAAATTTAATTGCTCGTGTGTTTAAAAATCACCGTCACAACCGAATACAAATTTTATCGCAGTTACAATAAGTTTGTCTTTTTAATTTATCCCTGAATAAAAGTTCGAACATACCTTTGGTTAAAAATAAAAACACTACGGTCCCTTCCTTGATGAATTTTCTCAACATCAAGAAACTAATTAGACAACTGGAAAGGTTTAGCATAAAAGTAAGTAGACACAATGTCTATATTATTCAAGGACATGTTTCAATGAAGATATGCTGCCTATATATATATATATATATATATATATATATATATATATATATATATATATATATATATATAAAAGAAAGAGGTTGTAGTGGTTCCAACGAGAGAAAAGTATGTATATTAAAAAGAAGAGAAGAGAGGTGCCGTAAATGTTTTTGGTTGTAATGCGGATTTATTTAGAAAAAAATATGCTTTATTTTCTATAATTTAATTTCCATAATTTCCATAATTTTTTATTATATATATAGAGAGAGAGAGAAAGAGAAAGATAGTAGCCGAGTTGTTAGAACGTTCGCTTTCTGACCATGAGACCCTTTCAAGCACTGCTATAAACAACGGAAGTGAGCAAAAACGTTATAACCGATTGGGCGACCATGTCCGTCAGTGTCAGTCTGTGACAAGCGGCTTTACCCTGCGAATTTTACATTCGTTACTATAGCAACAGTCTCGACAAATTTTGATCAGACCTCATATATATATATATATATATATATATATATGGGGGGTGTAAATACAAATGTGAACATTGAAGTTAACATCAAAGTTCAGAGCAGATAAAATTAAAAAGATTTTAGAGTTCCATGAAAATAAGTGGATACAACGTCTAAAAACACACTATCCAGCCGGGCTAAACCATAAATTTAACAATATAGATAGTACTAATATATAACCCTACAAATCAAAACCTACCCACATTTCTCACCCACACAAGACAAACATGATTACGGAGGTGTTGAGGTCTCACACTTATACACACACCCACACGAACATACACACTTACACACATCATACTCACTCACTCCCTAATGAGCCAAATGATAACACACACCCACAGCAATATACACGCTTACACATATCATACTTACTCACTCCTTAAGGACCAAATAACACACACATACACACATACACACACACTTAACAGAGACACATCCCCTATCTAGGAACCAAGAAAACTGTCAAACTAACCAGGGGAATTCAGAGCAGCATGGATCCATCCAGCTCTTATTTCAAATAATAACTTAAAAGAGACTGTTTGACCAACACAAGGAATGTTAAAAGATTCATGTTAAAACGATAAAAAAATAAAAAAAACAAATGAAAACTACAGACAAAAGTTCATTTTCTCCATCAAGACATTCATTTCTGTAGTTCACTGCTACCAGCAAGCAGAAATATTTCTTCTCCTGATGATGGCCATTTTGGCCGAAACTAGCCGAGGAATCTAAATGAAATAATAATAATAAAAACGAAAGAATATTAATCTACAACCCTGTGTGTCTGAAGATTTTAATTTTTTAATATTTTTTATTGTTCAATATATATATATATATATATATATATAATAGTCAATCGACGTTGGATATTATGTATATTCACTAATATATACTTATAGCTCTTTCTCATAATATTGAGCACTGTATTTATAACACCTGTGAAATAAATATATTTATACATACGTAAAATCTTTCGCGCGGGTATGTATGTTTTTTTATCATACACATACATATATATATATTGAAAACCTAACTAGGCAAATTTCTTCAAATGTGCAGAATTGTTATTTTTCTACTGAGATGCGTATTGTATTTGGTACTAGATCGATTCTATCCTCTAGTCGTAAGGACTTTCTTCTCCCTTCATCAAGTAAGTTCTGTAGTTTATAAGCATGATTGTAGCTGTGGAGTTAGTTACTTGGGGAGAACTACTCAGCGGCTTGATACTCGAATTAAACAGCATGTCCCATTGAAAATCAAGAACCATACCTGGCAACAAAATGAACTCTTCGCAATAGTTATTGTTGCTCAATTTGCTAACATCTGATAAATGGCAGAAAGTTTGCCATGGAATTTAGTGAGGATTGGTTCTCCATTTTAGCCAATTCCCATTCACTTCTTCATTTGAAAGTACCAGAGTCAGCTTTATATCAGATCTCGCAGACCCTCGCTGTGTAAACATCGAGATTGTTTGCTAGGCCTTACTATGATTAGTTTCTGATAATTTCTTCCCTCCCCCACCATTCCCATCATTGTCTAATTCATATCTCATATTTATTATATTTTACTTTAAATTCTCCCGATGAAAGAAACTTTGATCAGCGAGAGCGAAACCGGTTGCTTTTCCCTCACTTTTATTTTTTTTATCCTTCATTATGCCATGTAATGTTAAACTTAATACTTTTAAATCAATATTCAAGTTCTGTATCACTAAAATCTCTTTATACACACACATACACACACAAACACACAAACACACACACACACGAATATATATATATATATATATATATATATATATATATATATATATATATATATATATATATATGAAAATGGATTAAATCAAACAGATTTATTTTTAAACATTATTTTAAAAAATAACGTTTAAACAAATAAATTATATATATATATATATATATATATATATATATATATATATATATGTATATATATATGTATATATATATATATATATATATATATATACATATATATATATATATATATATATATATATATATACTGAAATTTGAAAATGGAATATATATATATATATATATATACTGAAATTTGAAAATGGAATATATATATATATATATATATATATATATATATACTGAAATTTGAAAATGGAATATATATATATATATATATATATATATATATATATATATATATCAATAGAGATTTTCGACTTCCAGATTTCAGGATTAGTTAAAGTATTCAGTATCTATAAAACCCATAAAATCCTATAATTGAAATGAGATTCCATTTTATTTTTTATGGGAACACTTCAATTGATATTCTCAACGAAAAATAGTTTTCTATAGATACAGTGGAGTAATGGATAGCGGCTGTGATTGAAGAATTGGAGAGCCGAATTCGAATTTCAATCGAATACGTGCTAATACCCTTGGGAAAGGTATGAATCCTCTTCTTCTCTCCCCAGCTATGGGTAAATAACAAGATAGACCGGGTTCTATTCCCTTGGATGGTAGAAAGAAATAGCAACCTACTGCGGAAAAAATCTGCCACGTCAGTCATGTATCGAAAGATACATGATCGCCTAAACGTGTATCATACATGGCTAACGCTTTTGTGGTTAAGTGCTAAACGCTGTCACTTATGTACTGTGCTTCCTTTTGTAATACTCCACTGGTTTAAATGTTGTTCTCCGCTTATTGCTGGGTCTTCTACCGGCTTTCAAAACAATTTTATTTACCACTAGTGAATCGCAATTATTCTTCTTGGCTTACACGTTATTTATAACGTGTGTACACAACTTTCCAGTCCTCACACATAAAAATTAGTTTTTCGTTGGAAACATTTGCACATATCTATTAATAACAAAATGCTAAGACAGATCCAAGGTGTAATCTGTGTGAAACCGCTTATTCAAAGGAACTACGGGCTCGTTTTTTTTTTATAAACACGGACTAAATACAAAATTTAAAAAAAAACTGGGTTTCCGCCTGAAAAATTTGCACACAGCCAATAATTGAGCAGTAATTTCTATTATTCCTCTACTTTTGCTGCCATTTTGTTACAAACAAGACGCTTACCATAATAAATTGTAAGAAAGAATTATAATTCTTGTATCATATGGAAAAATACTGACAAAAAAGTTAAGTTTACAACACTAAGAAAGAAAGAAATAAACAAACAAAGAACAAAAGAAAGAAACAAACAAAGAACAAAAGAAAGAAACAAACAAAAAAACAAAGAACAAAAAAGAAAGAAAGAAAGAAGGAAATAAAGAACAAAAGAAAGAAAGAAAGAACAAAAGAAACAAAGAAAGAACGAAATAAAGAAACAAAGAAGATAAGAAAGAAAGAAAGAAAGAAAGAAAGAAAGAACAAAAGAAACAAAGAAAGAACGAAATAAAGAAACAAAGAAGATAAGAAAGAAAGAAAGAAAGAAAGAGAGAAAGAAAAAAGAAGAAACAAACAAAGAAAAAAAGACGAGCGAAAAAACGAACGAAAGAAAGAAACAAACAAACAAACAAACAACAAAAGAAAAAAGACCGAAAGAAAGAAACAAACAAACGTACAAAGAACGAAAGAAAGAAATGTGAAAGTATCAACAGGTAGAAATTAGCAAAACCTGAATTGAAAAAATGAAGGAAAATGAGGAAGCAATAAAAAAAAAGAAAAAATGAAAAGAAAGAAAAATAGAGGGAGAAAATAGAAAAGAAGTTAAAATAAAAAAAAAAGAAAGAACCAAACGATAGAGAATAAAGAAAATAGAATAGATTTGAAAATAAGAAACAAAATAAAACAAAAAAAAAGTAATGGTAAGAAGAAACGACTGAAGAAGCAAAAGACAGAAATTCAAGAAAAAAAAACAAGGAAGGAAATGATTGGACAAATTGAAAATACAAGGAAAACCACAAGGAAGCAGAAAGTCTTTGAGGAATGGATAATCGGCAGTTAAAAAAAACAAAGATTCAATAAAAATGAGGAAGAAAAATCAGTGAATAATATCAGATGACTGTTGAACTTTTAAATAAAAAATTCCACAGAAACACTACGCACCCCACCGAGTATGAAATGGCAAATCATTTTCATTCAACTTTCACGTTTGATTTTGCCGACGTTGCTTTCTTCAATATATATATATATATATATATGGATGACGTATGCTTGCTATCGAGTATAAAATAGGTCAGATTTTCCAAATTATTTATTTCCTCTACTAAATATACTAGGGACCCAAATAAGTTCGTTCTCAGCTTCTTCCAGATTAAAAATTTATTTATTTCCTCTACTTACTAGTGACCCAAATAGGTTCGTTCTCAGGGTGAAGCTTCTTCCAGATTAAAAAATAACTTTTTGACCAGACCGTTACCTACGAAATAAAACCGTGCAAATTTTATTCTGGCCTCGGGCGAGGCATAAGTGGCGGTAGTTGAGATGGGGTGACAGGCTAACGAGTCTGTCTCCTTTTTGGCATCGCGACGAGCAGTCTCTCGTCTCTTTCTCTCTGCTCTATGTTAACCTATCTCTGTTTTCGGTGCCAGTGACCACTGTCTTGTAGAGAACAGCGTTCTTTGTCTTGTCATCTTTGCATAAAAATGTAATTTATCAAGAACGCAGAGTCTGACTTCATTCAGTGACCTACTTTCTCAGGATCGTTTGGCATGATTCTTGTAAGGTCCACTCCACTTAGCTGATAATCAACAGAACAATAGCTGTCATTAAGAATTTTCCATTTAACAAGATATCGACTGAAAAGGATATCGCTAGATATGCTAAAGCAAATAAATTTAGGAAATAGTAAATAATTCTCAGTTCTGATAATACTTTCGCACTCCTTGGAAAGTTGAGTTCTTTTGTGTTTTCATCAGACTAAAGTAATGTTCTTATTCATGGAATTATATAGGATGAGATGGATTAATTGTCGTCTAAGTTACGCAAAAATGAAAATAACGCTGACATCTCATTTAAACAGATATATTTATTAAAATTACACAAAAATGTCTTGAAATACTAATGAGTAAATTTATTCAGTAAAATCGCTATTGGCACGGCCTCCAAACGGCTTCATCATTTCTGGACGGTCTCCTTATTTAAGTAGGTGAATGCTGCCATAATCCTTGCCTTCAGTTCATCGTTGGTGTTACAAAGAATTTTGTTGGTCTCTCGCTCAATTGCACCCCGCACGTAACCAAGAGAGTTGCAGTCTACAGAGTTATGTGACCAGATGTAAGCAGTGATGTGGTCGCAGAAATTGTCTGACAGCCATACCTGGGTTCTCTCCTGCTTGTGTGGCATGTTGCAGAGTCCTGTTGCCAAACATAAGGTCTTCCAGCAGCCACTCTCTTCACCCAGGGCAGCACTACCGCCTCGAGGCACTTGATGTAGGTCTCCGTGTTGAGTCTGAAGCCCTCGCCAACAAATTTGATTGTTCCTTTCTGTTTTTCAAAACGATAAGAGTTTGTTTTCCGATCTGCCGTAGCTTCGTAATCACCACTAGACTCATCAAACCCTCTCGGAATCTTCTGCACTGTCCTCAGATTGAGACCAAACACACACGGATGTGTTCGTATTGGAGCTCCCGGGGCAGATGCCAAGCAATACAGCATGCCGTTTCCAAATTTCTGGTGGAGTGAATTGCGTCATCGTTCTATTTTTTCTCAATGACGGTACCCAACCTTTTCCTACTATAGTGTGCTGCCGACAAAATGAAAACAAACAACGCGCATGCGCAAGATTAAAAGTATAAAATGGCGACAACTTACCCATTGCATCCTGTATGTAGGAAGTTAGGGAAGCGATATAAATATAAACGTCAGTTTTAATTATGCACTAAGGGAAATCCTGAAGATATGGGAACGTTAAATATTGTATTTTTGTGTTTAAAACGGACGCAAATTTAACCTGGATAATTTAGCAATCAGAACACTTTCTATACATTTTCGCCTTAGTAAATTGCTTTCTCTTTTAATTAAAGCAATATTTTTAAACCGAAATTGTTGTCAGACTAATTAAGGTGAGCGACCAATGCAATGAGTTAGTCGTATTGTAACAGATACTTTTTGCAATCTTTTATTTAAATTTATCGAGGTCTCACCTATGTATTTCTTGTGTCAATCACAGCAGGTTACAGAGCAAATCCCCACATTGTGATAACAGCTCAGCAAAGAAACGGGAAATGTAATAAGAAGCTGGGTGCAAATTTAGCTGGACCCAAATTTATGCTTAGTCTCGTTGCGGTGAATGACTAATGGATTAAATTAGTTGTTTTGCAAAAAATCTTTTTTGTGTCTGTATAATCTTTTCTCTAAATTCTTCGATGTCTCTTCTATATATTTTTTGTAGCAATCACTGCAAGTTATAGAGTAAATTCCTGCTCCAGGTTTTAAGTTGTTATTTTATGTTTTTGTTTTTTATAAATTAAGTCTCTTATTATTTTAGAAGTAGTACCAATTTTAATGTTACGTTTTGGTTATTTTTTACAATAATATTCTCTCTGTGCAAGACGCAAGAGTCACTTGAGATAAATGACTAACAGAGTAAGAAACAGTTTATGCGGATAAATATTGAAGATAATGATTAACCCTAAATCTTTCGAATTTCGTAGGTAGTATAATCTCGTTTCATTATTTTTTTTATATCGTCCATTTTTTATTTTTTTAAAAATTGATGAGCTTCCTCTTCTCGCGTTAAATATATCAAAGTTAAGATATTGGAGGAGCTTAAAAGTATTTTCAATGTATTTCTCTTCATCATTATTTATGATTACAAATTCTAAGTGCTCTTAAATAGAAGCCAATAATTATTCGGGACATTATTTCGCTGTTATGGTGAAAATAGAAATTTATGAGATCATTTTCATTAGTAGATTTACGATAGACACTTAGTTCTCGGTTCTTATTAGTACGTTTAACATGATATCGAGGAAAGGACAAGTGTTATTTCTTTGTGTTTCATAAGTAAATTCTATCATACATTCGACTTTATCACCAAGATCAGGTTTACGGAGATATATTAATAAAACACCATTATCATGTTGAAAAGATTCTGGTTGTTTAGGTATCATAATTTGGAAAGGATCGGATTTAAGAAATTCTCAGAACAGACAAGCTAAATTCATTTCCTCAATCAAGATCAGATTTGGTGTCAGTTGTGAAGATTTATCCTTATCGTGTCCTTTGTCATATCTAACCAAGTTTAATCGCCTGCTAAGGAACGGTTATGATACATTCTTCATTACAATTGGTTCCCCCAAAACGGAAATTACTTTTTACCTCAACCTAATAGTTAAAAAAAGTAATATGAATATTTTTTCTTTGTAGCTACCCAATCTTCAATATAATTTAACAAATAAAACTAGAATCGTGTTGTTTCCAATAATACGAGTCAAAAAAGCATTGTACTATTTATTGCCTTATCTTTGTGAAAGGAGCACGTTGCTGTGGTGCAATACTTAGCTAGCTTGTTTAACCTAATATCTATTTGGAGTTGAATTCTAATTGGATCACATGTACTAATGATGATCACACATTATACTAAGCTTAGTACATAACTTAATATAGTAAATAGGCTTTGCTCTCAATTTCACCCCAGACCAAGGAGGATAAGTGCAGGATTGAACTGAAATTAACTTCCAAGTGGTGAGTGGAGATTCTCGATTCATCCGTTGCCATTGGTGACCCCAATAGGTGAACATGCATGGGGCCTAGCTAAGCATACAAAGAGCGCGCATGAGAAAAACTCTTGAGCGGATATTGTTATGAGACCTTACCCATAATAACATAATGGACTATTCCATACGTAATAGATACTGCACCTCAAGAGGAAGCAGGAGAGTTCAGCCTGAAGTCTGGAGTGAGGTTCGTCAGAAGTCCGTCAGGAGTCTGTCAATCAGTCAGTCAGAGCGAGCGAGTCAGTCAGTCGAGTCATAGGCAGTCCGAAACACAGTCGCGTTCAGACAATTACTACAAGACATTGGAATAGTGATACTGGTCGAGACTACATTGTTCTCTCTACTAAACCTGATTGTTCGTACTAACACTTTCTACTTCTCTGTATATGTTCTTGTTTGTAATATATCTGTGTTATTCCATATCCGTGTTCGAGTTCTTCTTTATTGGTTCTACCTTGGACCATCACCGTGGTACAAGGACCTTTGGACCATAACAGATATATAAACAACCACCCCCAGAGCATTGGGGCAGACTCTCAGGGATCGCAGATGAGAAAATAAGGTCCATGTTAGGGTGAAGGCGCCACGTGGCCGGAAGATCCCCCATCTCACACCTCTCCGCTGCTCGATGTAAATTAACGAAATATTAGAGTGATATAAAATGTTAAATACGGAAGGTTCAAGTTCTGAGTTATCATTAATATAGCACAAAGGATATTTCTCTAGCAATGTATTCTGAGAGAGAGATTCTAGAAATGTCAGTCGAGAAATGTCCCCTTGGGAGAAAGGAATCTAGTAACGATAACGAAAAATAAACGATTAATTACAGAAAATCGGAAAATGTATCGCTTGAAATTCATTAATAAAATCAACAAGAATACTAATATTAATCCTTTGAGCTCTGCGTTCCAGAACAATTTTAACCCTTCTGTCTAAGCTTCTGGGTGAAAATTCGCAAATAATTGGTATGTAATGTTTCACGGCAGATCAAGTGTTTACCCACCGTTCAACCGGTAGCTGGATATTAAGTCAATTTTGTTCAGGGCTCAAATGGTTAATGTGTGGCATAGTGAAAAATGCTGCAAACCATGATGCAGGCCGAAGAATATATTGGTCGGATCATAGTGATAAAACCTAGATGGAACTGAATATTAGACCGAACAACTCGTGGAATAATCAATTGGTTGGTTGGTTGATTTTGGTAGGCGACATATCAACATCTCTATGTGTTATTTAATGCCGAAAATCTAAATATTTTGTACGTAATTTTATAGATATATTGTAAATAATTTTATACTTTCAGGGCAAACGTAATTTTTTTAGATATTTAGTTTGTAGATAATAAAATTTACGGTTGGTAATTTTTTTAAATGTATTACCGTTAACTTCATTACAAAAATGTACCGTTAGTAATTTTTTTTTTAAATGTATTAGTGGTAATCTATACCTATAATTCTCAAAATGTGTGTGTGTATGTTTAATCAAATGTTGTTCATGCGTTTCCACAGTTTTCATCCGATTTCGATTTTTTTTTTTTTGATAGATAATTTTTCAGTGCCGGATTTGAGTTCAAATTGCCTAGAAAAAGCTATTTTTTTTACACTTTGCGCAAAAATCAAAGGCAAAATTACAATTACAATCAATTTAGAGAGTTGAAATCTAACACAAAAGATTATTAGAATTTTATATATATATATATATATATATATATATATATATATATAAATGATCGTATATTATGACGGTCCACGGAACAGGTTCCTTCCATGCAAGATTGAGAACGCAAAAACGGCCCTTTTTAGGGCCATCCCCCATTCAAATTGTTAACCCCCCCACCTTTGGGGATGTGCCTCAGTTGCACCCAAATATTGTTAATAATATTGATTTTCGGGTAGGCTGACTTTAAACTTAAACTGCTCCAATTGAACGGCAAAATTCCCAGTAATGAGACAACCCATCGAAGACGGATTATACTTCTAGTATTACTACAAAATATATTTTTATATTTTTTAGTGTTGTATTGGTGGTCGTTTTGCTATAAAAATGTATTGTTGGTAACTTTACTTTTTAGTGTTGTATTGTTGGTCATTTTTATAATTAAAAATTGTACTGCTGATTTTTGTTAGGTGGTTCACTATTTGCCCATAGCTGAGACCCTAACAGGTGCTACGATCAGAGGTCAGCGTGAACCTGTGAACGACAGCAGTTAAATTGTGGTTCCACACTCCTCAAATCCTCCAATCTCCAGATCAGAAACCTTGCTGCCAGATGTAGTTTATCGTCATAGCCAGGACTACTTAATCATTAGAGGCGAGTAACATATTTTTGTGCAACTACTATAATATGTTAGAAGACAAGAAGTTTATTCTAAAATCCGACATTATTTTCCGGACAAGCTAAAGACTAAAAAAAGATGTATCCGAGTAAATAAAGAAGCAAAATATGTCAAAATAATATATATATATATATATATATATATATATATATATATATATATATTAGGTTGGTGCAAAAATAATGACGTAATAATGTCGTTTTTTGACGTTAAAAAATACGTCAAAAAACGACATTATTACGTCATTATTTTTGCACCAACCTTATATATATATATATATATATATATATATATATATATATATATATATATATATATATATATATATACACACACCAGCGTCGTTGTTCTAAAAAACCGGTAGAAATTGAAATTGAAAGAGTACGAAAATTAGTTTAAAATATTATTAAATATAAGTAATTTTGTTTTGTGACAAAAATGTATTGCTGGTATATTTTTTACTATGAAAATGTATTGTTGGTATTTTTACTATTATTTTTTTTTTTACTTTTTCGACCGCTGTTTTTTTTTTTTTTTGCTGTTAACTATTTGCCTATAGCTGGGACCCACTAACAGGTTCTAGCACCCGAACCTGGGAACAACAGCAATTAAGAGGTCGTTCCATGCTCCTCAAAACTTCCCGATCAGAAACCTTACTGCCAAATATAGTTAATTGTCATGGGTATGACGATGAAATAATCAAGACTTGTCTCACAATTTCAGACAATAAAGAAGACCGAAGAATGCATTGGTCGGAACTTAGTGATAAAACTAATAAGGAACAGATTCTTAAACCGAACAACTCGTGGAATGATAATATAATTTTTTATTTTCAGAAAATTCTGTTTGACAAAATTCAAAACTTGCATCTGTCAAAGGAACTTGATCTTTCATTTAAATTATATTAACGAGATTAATTCATTTTAACTTTAGTTAAATATCCATCAAGGGAAAAAGAAAAGCAGACAAGGAAAATTTATTTAATCATCGGTTTTTATGTGTCAGCATTGTACTACTTCCGGTTATGCATGTGGCGCATGCGTCGACTTGAAAAATAGAAGAAAATTCCTATCTTTTGAGTTCAATTATCTCGCAAGCAAACCAGAAAACTGTTGTTTCTACAGTGAAAAATAATGCGTATCTTCGTGAGAAGTTGTTGCTCGGGGTCCTTATTTCTACTCTGCCCTCAAACACAATGTCATACTTTCCAGTCTTTGACCTTTACATACACCAAATATTCAACTTCGTGTTAGCATGATCATTCCTGGCAGCAGATTGAAATGAAACGTTAATTTGGGCGACAGTGAAACCAACTACCCAAGACTAAATCTAGTAATATCTGTCGGCCTTAGAAGTTAGCAATCGACATTAGCCTACGGTCTTTTTTCATCTGGAATTGCTAGTTCGACGAGTTGGTATCCAACATATTTTGTCGTGTTGTTTCAGAAAATGCTAGGGGCAATGGCCTAGGTCTGAGGGCGATCCGAATTATGAAAAGATTGCCGGTTATTGAAAGAGTAGTAATTGAATTGTTGTTATCAGTTAGAAAGAAAGAAAAAAGACTTAAAAAGGTAAGAACAAAAAATAGAGATAAAAGACATGAAATAAGATAAATAGTGATAAGCTGAGAGAAAGAAAAATGAAAGAGAGAGAAAAAGAAGAAAAGAAAAGAGAGAAACGAGAGAAAGAAAGGTAAAGTAAAAAGAAAGGACAGAGGAAAAACAATGAAAGAAAAAAGAAAAATAGAGGAAAACGGAAAATTAAAAAGAAAAAGAATGAATGATAGAAAAAAGAGGAGACGAAAATAGAGAGAAAAGAAAAGAAGAAAGAGAGACGAGAAGAAAATATAGTTTGAAAAGAAGAAAGAACGAAAGAAAAAGAAGAAAAGAAAATAAGGAAGGAATAAAAAGAAAGAAAGAAAAGAAAATATGAAAAGAAAAAGAACGAATGGAAAGGAGAAGGAAAGAAAGAACAGATTGAATATGAAAAGAAAAGAAATAATTGAAAATGAAAACGAAAATTAAGGATGGAGAAAGAAGAATGGATTAGAATTGAAAAATTAAAAAAAAAACAGAAAAAAGGAAAATAAAAGACAAAAAAGAAAGGAAAATCAGAAGAACGGTGAAAAGAAAAGAAAAACTGAAAAAGGAATAGGAAAGAAAGATAGAGAGAAAAAAGAAAAAGAAAAAAGAAAAGGAATAGAAAGGTGGAAATATAAACTGGAAAAAGATATCTCAGACAACAAAGACAAGAAAGGAAATGATTGGACAGGTTGAAAATACAAGAAAAACCGCAAAGGAAGTTGAAAGCCTTTGAGGAATGGATAATTGGCAGTTAAATAAACAAAGCTTCAATAAAAATAAGGAATAAAAAATAAGTGAATAATGTCAGGAGACTGATGAACTTTTAAATAGAAAAACACAGAAAAACACTCCGCACCCCACCGAGTATGAAATGGCAAATCATTTTCAATCAACTTTCACTTTCGGTTTTGTCGACGTTCTTTTCTTTGACTTCCATACATACATACATAAATACATACATACAAACACACACACACACACCACACACACACACCACACACACCACACACACACACACATATATATACATATACATACATATATATATATATATATATATATATGTATATATATATATGACGCATGTCGGCTATTGAGTATGAATTTAGCTGTTGTTTTAGAATTCTATCCTTACTGGGAACCCTATTATTGTTGCCTTGTGCCAGTTTAATCAATTATTGAAATGATAAATCATTCCCATTTGTATTTCGCATTAATTTGAAAATGAAACTGATTTTTTAATTTATATATATATATATATATATATATATATATATATATATATATATATATTATACACTGTTACATTAGAACAGTTTATAATAAATATTTATTGCTCTACTTTTGTATTGAGCCCTGTTTTAAATTAATGCTTTGAACATTGTAATTTTATTCTTTACATTTGGACATTATATATATATATATATATATATATATATATATATATATATATATATACCTTTGTAGATAGATAGATAGATAGATAGATATGTATATATATGCATGTTTATATATTCATAGTATCATTATTCAGTCATCAAAATATTTTCTCCAGTTTTCTTTTTATGCTCGTCATCCACCTTTCTGCTAAAATGTGTATTCTGTCATAAAATAAGACTTCTTTTGGTTCACTGAATTCTTCAAGAAAATATTTTCAGTTTTGAACGTGTTCCAATCGCTGGCCTAAAGTATGATGTGAATCCTGAAGCGTTAACTTGCTTAAAAATATGCTACATGAGAAAATATACTACATGTACAAAGTATGTTAAATGCAGGGCAGGGCATGGGGTATATGCAATCGACCATGAATTTAGACTCTCAGAGCATTGTTAGAGAGTGAGCGCCCTATTATGGTTGCCTTGTATCAAACCAAGCTGAGGCAAGTAGAATTATGAAACTGAAAATAATTCTCACGAGTTTTACGCAATTGGTAACAAGCTCGCATCGTTGACTAATTTACTAGCGTAGTAAGTATAATCTTTAAAATGGGGTGGGGGTCGTAGAATTTACCGTCAGAGGAATCGCAGAATTTGTCGGGATAGTTGTAGAATTTACCGCCGGAAGAGTTTGTAGAAATTTCTGGGACGATTGTAGAAATTGATGCTAGGGAGGGTCGTTGAATCTGCCGTCAAGGAGGGGAGCGTAGAATTGCTGCCCACGGCGCTTGTAGAATTTGCTTCCAGTGGTGGGGTGGAGAGTCGTTGAATTTGCCGCCAGCGAGATCGTAGAATTGAATATTCTCTCCTTTCTAAACAACATTTAAAATCCCCATGACATCTATTTCATTACAACAACGTGATACTTCATTATAGAAATTCACTGAAATGCCGTCCCCTAAAACATGCTGCCTGGGTAAGATATTAACTTTCGCGCCTTCCCTATCGGGGCCGCCAATACCCTAGTGTCTGTGAAATTCTTTTTAGGTCCTGAATATGATCAATAATTTCAGGAGTTGACTCCATTGATGTTGACGTGTTCCCAGACCGTGATAGGTCTCAAAATCTCTACATTGGAAATCAGCACACTATTCCTAGTGTCCAGTTGAGTATGATGAGCACTTGTTACCTAATACTCATGGGTTTTAGATGGAATTCTCTCCTGTCGAAGTAGGAACTTCATGAGAGCTCGGAGTTCAAGACTTGAAAATGTCACAATTTGCGCTGATACGGTTCGGTCGATCATCTGAAACAGGGTTTGCAAGTTGACACTTTTCGGCTACAGCGAGAAATTAACGCTCAGAATTTTGAGAAGCGGATCAGGCCGATAATTTTTCAGCACCCCTGCCCATACTCTGAATGGCCCATTTTTGTATCCTTGAACGAGATCTAACTCACCTTTGCAACTGATAATCTTGGCAGATCTCTTCGAGGTAATGGCTAACAAGCTCTAATAGATCATTACTACTGTATGGTCAGTTCGATTCTCACGAGTTATCCTATTATTGCTGCCCTGTGCCAGACTAAGCTAGGAGATACTGTAATGTAGTATTTCTATACATATGGCTACATGGCCAAAATGGGCCATAGCAAATTTCAGTGAGCCAAAGAAATTTTATAATTTGATATAATCTATGTAAAATAAAAGTAATTTTTTTATACTATAATAATTTCATGGGCCACCGAAACATTCCTGTTTCAAAGTGGGCTATGAGCTAAAAAGGTTGGGAACCAGTGCTATAATGCATCTGTTTGCTAATGCTATGTTTCTATATACAGGGCATATCAAAAATACTTTTACAATCATTGGTGACGGGTTCCTCAGACCAAAACAAGGACAAAAGTCCAAATATGTCTGCAAATCCTTCGTTTTTGAGTGAAAGAAAGTTTACGGTAGATGGCGCTGTGTTGCTATGTAGACTAGGTTACATTTGTCATTCGTGTACATTTGTGGCTAGTCTGTCTTCAACGTTTAACGTGTGTAGTAATAAGTTAACTGAGAAGTGTTCCGTTTAACAATGGCAGGATATTCATATTGTGAGCAGGCAGATATGATTTTTATATATGGGCGCGGGAATCGTAATGGACACGAGGTTTGCAAAGTTTGTAAAAGTATTCTTATACACCGTATATATATATATATATATATATATATATATATATATATATATATATATATATATGTAAGCAAATATAAATGGATATAAATCCGACAGAATGGAGAAAAATATTTGGAAAAAACAAACAAAAATCCTTAAATGCAATTATGTTGTTTTAATATGAATGAAATGTCAACGTCTGACGTTTCGGTTTAGTAAACCTTCTTCAGGACAATATTCATTAAAATACAATTAACATAATCAGTTCAACATGACAAAGACGATGGACATAAAAACAAGACTTATCCAAAACAGATAACTGAAAATTTTAAATGATCAGCTTTCCGTTTAAGCATGGTCACGTTGTCGTCAAATGGGCGACGCTTTCAAAACGTATTCCTAAAATTTAAGTATTTTGAATGAAAACGAAAAATGAAAAGAATTCTATTATGATGGAAAATTGTATGTACACTTGTCGATCATTAATCTCGCTAAAAAAGGGGAAATACTAAAGAAACCAGGTCTAGTATTCACCGTGCGTGAGATGGATATTACACCTGCTTCATAAATCCTCCTAAGATTTTTATTATGAAAATATTTTAAAATCTTCACGGAATCAAAATCGAAATTATGATCTGCTTTAGTTATGTGTACAACTAAAGCATTGTTCTAATTTCCGAGGCGAATATCTCGTTTATGTTCGAAAACACGAGATTTTACGGAACTACATGTTTCACCCACATATTTTAGGTGACAGTTTTTGCATGAGATTTGGTAGATGCAAGCATCGGATGTAATATGTTGTTTGCTGGTGCTATTTAATAAATTACGGATAGTTCTAGTAGGTAATATTGTAGTTTTAATTTTTAACGCATTTAAATTATTGGAAATACGTTCGGTCAAATGGTTATTTGGAAGAAAGATGCGATCAAAAGAATTTTTATCATAGGCAGCTGAAAGTGTACCTTTCATTGCTGTAGTTGTAGTGGCCTTCGAGGGGTCATTTTGCGCTGATGAGTAAATTTTCAACGCTTTATTTTTAGCTCTCTGTAATAATTGTCTCGGATACGAAAGATTTGATATATATATATATATATATATATATATATATATATATATATATATATATATGAATATCTATAAATTGTTCGATAAATGTGTATACAGAAGATCTATACGTCGTGTCACCCTATCCCCATGTACATTTATCGGTAGCAATTGCTCCGTTGTTTGTTCGTCCCAAATGCAACCTGTAGAATGAAGAATTACCTACCTCCAGGGCTTTCATAAAATGGAGCCCGTTGATTCTTGTAAGTTGGTTATCAGAAAGATTTATCTCCTTCAGGTTGCGGCAAGGAGTAAAGTCAGGAGGTTCTTTCAACTTGTTACTAGCTGCCAGAAGTTCTTCAAGTTGAGGCAACACTTTTAGCACCTGCAATAAGGGGGAAAAGTTTCGGATAATGAGGGGTTGTTCAATATGAAATTATTAGGATATTGTCTTGATTTGTTTTATTAAATGTAACATTGACAACGATTAATAATTTCTGGGATTAGAAGTTATCATGTGTTACATTATTAACACTCAGACTAATTTACTTATCTTTGGTGTTATCACCAGATTTCAGCCATTCGGAACTGAACATTTCTTTGATCTACGAGGATAGAATGTTCTCGCTTCGTCGGACAATACTGGATTAAAGTACTGGGTCGTGAATTTAGTAACATAGTAATTGTATGTTCAATCCCCAGGCACGGTAGTAGTTTCTGTAGGAATTTCTGGAATGAGAAGTTAATATTAGATTGGTGCAAAAATAATATCGTTTTCTCACATAGTAACATATGTTAGAAAACGATTATTTTTGCACCAACCTAATATAATTTATATTACACCCTTGTGCAAATTAATTGAAACAAAACGAATAATTCTGGTATTATTTACTTTTTTTCATATTTTTCCAATGAAACATGGCCCAGCGCACATGTATTTCGTATGTCCATTCCACGAAGTCGCTCCTTGCAGATTGACCACAGATTCTCGATTAGATTTAAATCAGGAGAGTTTCCGAGACAGTCTATAGAACTTTGATTTGTTCACTGGTAAGGCTTGCCAGTGTGTTCGTGCAGCATTACAATTTTTTGTACGTGTCCTTGGAGTAACGTCCAGAGTAGACAATGGTCGTAGGACAACTAATCGACAGTCGAGACAATAGTGTCTGGGCGTGATAAAAACCTGATGCAATCACGGATGACGCAATATTTTTCAAGACCAAATAAATTTTATCATACACCAAGAAAATAAATTCATATTATTGCACACCACTGCAAATGGCCCAATCTGAGAAAAAATAGAAATCGATTGCACCATGTCAATCCAGTTTGGTGAATGAAAAGAAATTAAAGCGGCTGTTTCAATTAATTTGCGCAAGGGCGTAATTACATCCGGTCCTCAACTTTGGTGTTATTAACACAGCATTTTAGCCGTTGTACGCTCCAGCCGTTTTCAGATGTTTATCGATCCGAGTAATTCAAGTAATTTCGAACTTGACCTTTCCTTAATGTGGGACCATAGCGAGAATTGAACTCACAGTTAAAAATGTTTATAAATCCACGACTCATACTTCCGCCGAGTAATGCAGTCTTAAACTCAATGAAAACAGGTGTAACAACCACTAAGATTAAAATTCGGCCTTGTGCCACATCTGAAAGCGTGGGGCGGTTGGTAGATATCCTGCAGTTGGAGATTCGTCTCCAGCTGTGCTGGTCAAACTCTCTGCATCTGGGCAGAGAGGATCCCCAGACGAGACTATGCCGAAGGGCAGTGTCATGTCTCGGGAAACAGCTGCCCGACCCAGTTTTATACGGGGTCTACGAGGAATTTTTGGCCGAGCCTACGGGCTCGGATAACCCACATTAAATTCAGCGTTGTACCCTATCTGACCGCGTGGGGCGGTTAGGAAATATCATACCCGCTGCTAGCGAATCTTATATGTGTTGTTCGTGTCCTAAGTATTATCGCTCATTACCAACCTTCGTGTGATTATTCTATTTTGTAACCTTCCCTAGGTTACAACAGAATTAAAGAAAGACGCTTCATTTTCTAACGTTGACGAAGTAATTTTGCGTCTTAAGTTTTCCAACCATTTTCCGTAGCAGATAAGTTTGCCTATCACCCTTTTCACCACGGCCTTTTGAACAAGAGTAGAGGTTTATTCCTGGTTTCTTGTTTAGGATTGGGTTTCCATTCCCTTCTAAAATCTACTTAAACTCTATACTCTAAATGTCTCCGCCTGAATTTTGAAATTTTATTCGCTAATTAAATCTTAACCTAAGAAAAATTCTGAGCAAACAACTTTAAAAAAAATAACGACATAACCTTAGAAATGAACACATTTATATTTCTCTCTTTGAAAGAATCAGCGCGTATGCCTTTTTAGTAGGCTGAGGATAAAAATAAATACATTTTGGGAGCCGCTAATAAAGAAAGCCAAAATTCAAAAGCATCTTTCCCTGCAACCCATTAGAACGTCTGACGCTCAACTTCTCGAGAGCCCCTCTCTGCGGCTGCTCGATCTCACATTGTCTGCTGACCTAAGATGGAACAAATACACTGAGTAAATTACTTCGTCCACCGCAAGGATAGTTGGCTCCCTGTACCGCGCCAGGAAATTTGTCTCCTCGGAATCGATCCTTCAAATCTACAAATCAACAATTCGCCCTTGCATGGATTATTGCTCCCATATATAGTCTGGAGCCCCTTCTTTTTGCCTCGGGGTTCTTGATAAAATCCAGAGACGGATATTCAATGTAATTGGCCCTGATCTGGCATCTCGTCTGCAGTCGCTCTCTCACAGACGCGCCGTCGCCTCTCTCTGCCTTTTTTACAAATATTAGATTGGTGCAAAAATAATGACGCAATAATGTCGTTTTTTGACGTTAAAAATACGTCAAAAAACGACATTATTACGTTATTATTTTTTGCACCAACCTAATACTTTCATGGCAATTGCTCCGATGAGCTGCTTTCGCTGTTTCCCAGGCTTCATGTATTCAAGCGTCCTACGAGGCTAGCACCTCGCTCTCACCCCTTCACTGTTGAAACTCCGAAATGTAGCCGTCTCTTCTACTCCAATAGCTTCATATCTCGCACCTCTCGCCTGTAGAACTCTCTTCCCTTTTCCTGTTTCCCTGATAGCTATTCAAATGTAATGTCAATAGACATCTCCAGTTGTTTTGATCTATCCCCTATCCTTCTCTTCATCATTTCCTCTATCATTCCTACCTGCTCTCGTTCCAAATCTTATGTAACCCCTTGCGTGCTAGTGGCTTCCAGCCTTACTTGGGGTGAAATGCTTAAAAAAAATGTCTTCAACAGCAACAGTCAAGCATGTGAGGTAACATCAGCAGCACTAATCAGCAGGTAGGTTAGTTTAAAGGTTCCGAGTTCACCACAGAGAATTGTCCTAATCTAGTGGATTAAGATTTCCTCGGCCCATGCTGGGATAGAAATTATGATCTCTCAGTTGCGTCTCTGTCTTTGAACAGAGTGCAACCCAGTTGTGGCTCTGTCTGCGGACAAAGACGCAACTGGTAAAAAAAATACTGAGAAGTCGCCAGTTCCGGGGAAGGGCTTCCCACGGTATCACACACCTCATTGCACTAGAGAGGGAGAATCGGTAGTCATTCTGATGGCAGTGAAACCGACGGTTGCGAGAGCTGAGGAAATTTTTTATCCCTGGCCCGAATGTATGCCCTCAGGCTCCAGACATTAAAACCAGCCTTGTGTCACATCTCGTCTCAGTGGGGAGTCTCAGGCAAATATATCTAGTGGATTAAAGCATTTGTTCGTGAATTTGGTATCACATTCATTGTGATTTCAATCCCTACACCGGGCAGTGTGTACTTGGACTCAGTGGAAACAGGTGAACATTAACTGAGCTGTACTAAAAATAAACACGTGACGAGGTAACCCTCGACATAGGCAGTGGAACGAGAATAGTCTACCCCCGTAGATTAAATAAATGGTTCAGTTCAGAATTCCCTGTAGGTTACCAGATCGATATACAGAACGAAGAGCGCAACGGCCGAAAAGTTGTGATAAAATATGGTTTTATCATCGGAGATTTGTTCTATATCAATTCTAGTCACCTTTTTTGGCAAATCTAAAACTAACACTCTAATAAACAATGTAGTTCGGTAATTAAAACAAATATACCTCCAGTGTAATTCGAACCCCTTTTTTCCTCGTGAAGCCCGTCTTAATGCAACAACATATTTACATATTCTAGAAAAATATGACGCATGAAAATAAATCAAGACTAATTTTGTCTCCCGACGAGTAAATTTCAGAATCTGCGAAACTCCGAATAGAGATAAGTAAACTTATTATTATTATTATTATTATTATTATTTCCCTGTCGTATATTAATTTCCCTCCGGGTCCCAACCAGGGATCTAAGGTTAGAAATGACACACATTGAGTATTTTTAAAGACAATCTATGACCACACATTTTATATAGATAAAGCATTTCGTAATGTGTCGGCTGTACTTGTCAGTGTTATTCTTTTGCATTTCTTTAAATCATATCCTTCCAAGGATATTTTCAATGGGTCTAACAACACTTTTCAAACAACCCTTACTGGGATTATTGATGTCATTATTATTATTATTATTATTATTATTATTATTTTCTTTGATTTCTGGCGTTTACACATTTCTTTCCGGGTCCCGCCCAGGGACCTAAGGTTAGAAATGGCATCATAACACTTTCCACTGACAAAAAAATATTCATAGATAAAGCCCTTCGTAAAGTGTGGGCTGTACTTGTCAGAAAAATGTTTTGTATCTCCTTGAGGCATGGACTTCCAGGAATCCCTTCAATTAGTCTACTGGAATCTTTTCCAACCAGTCCTAGTGCTCCAACTACAACAGGGATTGTTGACGTTCCCATATGTCACATTTTTGAGATTTCTATTTCAAGGTCCTTGTATTTTGACAGCTTTTTGAATATCTTCAAAGATACATTGCAGTCAGCAGGGACTGCCATATCAATAAGGAGACACTTTTTTGTTTGTGGTCTTTAATAACAATATCTGGGCGGTTGGCTTTTATTGTTCTGTCAGTGTGAATTGTGTAGTCCCATAGAATTGTAACAGGTCCTATCTCCGTAACGGGGTCTGGGTGGTGTTCATACCATTTTCTTTCAGTTTCCTTCCCGTAGAAGTTGCAGATTTTCCAGTGCAGATATTGGCCGACTCTGTCATGCCGAGTTTTATATTCAGTGGGTGCATTATCGTGCAACCTGATACAAGATGATCAATCGTCTCTGGATATTTATCATAGAATCTGCATTTTGGGCTAACACAATATTTTAGTATATCTGCTTGATAATTCCTAGTTAACAAGCATTGGTCCTGTGCAGCAAGGATAAAACCTTCAGTTTCAGCTTTCAACCCTGCACTACGTAGCCACTGATGGGTACGGGTTTTGTCTACGTCAGCTTGTTTATTACGGGCAGAGTATTGGCCATGAAGCGGTTTATCTTGCCATCGCTTCTGTATCTGGTCGGTTGCATTTGTCTTTGCTGTCATTTTAAGTATTTTGCAGTTTCAGCCGGTGTATTGTGCTGTACTTGCATTTCTACGGCCATTTGAAACTCCATTTTGAATTTATTGGCTTCTTTTATTACGGAGTAAAGACGCTTACTACTTTCATGTTCCTTGACGCATACCATCTTCCAGTCTTCTGTAGTTTCCAAGTATCTTTGGAGGCCAATTGTTGTAGTTTTGTAGGACAGTTCTAGTTGAACTAATCCTCTGCCTCCTTCGGATCTGGGAACATACAGACGATCAACATCAGCTTTGGGATGATGCATGCGGTAGCAAGTGAGAAGCTTTCTCGTTTTGGCATCCATTCGCTTAATTTCAGCTATGGTCCAGTTAAGGACATTAAAGCTGTATTGCACAGCAGGGACAGCCAATGTGTTTATGGATGATATTCTGTTTTTTGAGTTTAGCTCGGTATTTAGTACCAGACGTACACGCCTGTAGTACTACTTTCTTATTTTTCCTTCATTTGGCGGTGATGTATGACATCTCCTTCGCTAATTCCTAGGTACTTATAAGCTTGCTCTAGTTCCCTAATCTTTGTGACAAAATCTAAATCTATTAAGGTTTTTGAATTTTTTGAACGTCAACCGATTGATTATATCCTTATTTTCTCTTCGAGGGAAATGTGCTGTCCATTTTAGTTGTGGATGCTCCAAGTTATGTGGCTTCTAGTATGGTTCAATGTGATTCTGAAGTAGCACTACAAGAGTTTCGAAGAAGGATGGTCCACTCTAAATGGTCCTGCGTTATTCATTCGCTCAAAGCCATTTCTAATCATTGATCTAAGAACGCGATTGTATACAGCTGAGGGTTTTGCCATTTCTGAACGGTTTGAATGCCATGAAAGTTTAGATCTGCTGAGACTTTTTAAGAAGATAATTCGAGTTCTTAGGTTAATGTCTTAGTTTCGTAACATCGACGTAGGACTAAACTAAACAAAAGCAAACACAATTGATCCACCGAACCTACAGTAATTTCTTATCATCCGAGCCTTTAACATCAATTAATGACTTATCTCGTAAGCCCTTGTTAGTGACTTCGCTTCTTATTGGCTGATCCTAGTTGAATCCAATGGACAAGTTTCTCTGTGCGTTTTTAACCGAATGCGGCTTAGCACAATAAATACCTATTAATGAGTTCTTTAGAATGAAGCAATTATGAAACCAACAAGCGCCGAGAAATCTAATCATAAATGGAAACCTCACCTGCAAATTAGTTAGCCTGTTACTTGAGATGTTTAATATACGCAGATTCGAACATCCACAGAGCTGAGAACACTTGATTTCAGCCAGGTTATTGTGGTCAAGACGAAGACAAATCAAGTTTTTCAGTTTCAGACCCTCCCCTGAAAAAGTAAACAAAGAAAAAAAGCAAAATCATTGTTTGTTTGAATATCCGAACTCTCTTTTCTCGATCAAGACGACAGTAAACAAAATGACAGTGGCAAATGATGACAGGGAGAATTCCGAACCTAGAAATTTTGCTTTAGCATAAACGATAAATTAAAATCTAAATCCCGAATGTTTGATCAACCGACAGGCTTTACAAAAAATAAAATTAAAATGCTGGGAACCAACCTCCTGATTAAGGATAGAAATTTAATCAGCAATGAAATGGGGCGTAACACAATTATGTGTCTTCTCACAGGACGTATTCAACATTTACAGCGAAGTGATCCAGGCAGAACTAGAAATCCTACGAGGTTTTATTATTGGCAGAAACAATCTTTAGACTTCTAAAGACGCTTCATAACGACACGACATAATTATTATTTTTATTATTATTATTTCCTTTGATTTCTGTTGTATACACATCTCCTTCTGGATTTCCAGAGAAATAAGGTCAGAAATGGATTTATGGCATCTTCCGTTAGTGGAAGTTTGTAAAACAAAAATATAGCCTGAAATAAAACACATTTTACATGTAGTTGTGAGTAAAATCTTTTGTATTTCTTTAAGACATAGACTACCAGGAATTCCTTCCATGGGTCTATTGGAACCTTTTACAATCAATCCGAGGGATCCAACAACAACAGGAAATATTGATGTCCTCAATGTACCACATCTTTGAGATTTGCACTTGAAGATCCTTGAATTTTGATAGTTTTGTTTAAATCTCCAATGATACATTACAATCTACAGGGGCTGTAATGTCAATAAGAAAGCGCGTTCTGGTTTTGTGGTCTTTGATCACGATGTCTGGGCAATTATCTGTCATTATTATTATTATTATTAGGTTGGTGCAAAAATAATGTCGTTTTCTCACATAGTAATATATGTGAAAAAACGACATTATTTTTGCACCAACCTAATATTATTATTATTGCTTCACTTAAGAGAAGGGCGGGCTTTAAGAAAAGTAAAAGGAAACCCTTAAAACGTATGAAGACAGTTACGTATGCAAATTACTAACTTCTCGCCACGGGAGAATGAACAGAATATCAGGAGAGTTTCATAAGATTTGTACTAAGTTATTTAGGAACTAATCAACTAATGGAAAATTCCAAGATGAGCAAGATCATCATCAGATTATGCATGTTCCATGAACATTTATACATGACTTCACTCTGGGCCGCGTTTCATTCGTTTTGACGCGTTGATTACCAGTACAGGCATTTTGTTTTTTTCATTACAAGACATTTGGCGGAGTAGGTAATGGATACTTATTTAAGACGTTGCATACTGAGAAAGACAATATTCGGATTATTTTGTGAATGGATCTAGGATACCCAGCTAATAAAGCCATGGAGTTTTACTTTGAATAGACTGACTTCAAAAAGTTCAGATGTCATCCAAGAACCAGTATAGTCACAACGCTGAACCGAGACACTCAAAGAACAAGGCAGAAAGATCACACTTTTCCGTTGGAGAAATTTACAATCAAAGAAGATCTGCAACGAATCCGCAAACTGGCAGAGGACTGAGAAAGCTGGCAAAATATTGTCGAATCAGAATACAATGTCACTGAAGATGAGAGAACATGTTAATTCATGACCTCAAAACGAAAGTTTTGATGATGATGATGGTGATGATGATGATGATGATGATGATGATGATGATGATGATGATGATTACGGTGGTGGTGGTGGTGGTAGTGGTGGTGGTGGTAGTGGTGGTCTTGGTGATGATGGTGCTGGTGCTGGTGCTGATGATGATGATGATGATGATGGTGGTGGTGGTGGTGATGATGAGGATGATGATGATGATGATGATGGTGGTGGTGGTGGTGGGGGTGATGATGATGATGATGATGATGATGGTGCTGGTGATGTGATGATGATGATGATTATGATGATGATGATGAAAAACGTTTTAAATATAACTTGGAGAAGACAGACATACTGTCGAAATACCGT
This sequence comes from Acanthosepion lycidas, assembly GCA_963932145.1. Taxonomy (NCBI): domain Eukaryota; kingdom Metazoa; phylum Mollusca; class Cephalopoda; order Sepiida; family Sepiidae; genus Acanthosepion; species Acanthosepion lycidas. The sequence goes on along the minus strand of OZ010608.1, from coordinate 52,913,471 downwards.
TTAACATTGCTTTTCTTTTCTTAAATCGCGATCTTCAATTAAGTGTTGAAAAATATTAAAAGAGTTATGTTAATCATTTTGCTTATTATTATTATTATTATTATTATTATTATTATTATTTTCTGCCTGAATTTCTGGAATGAGGAGTTATCATTATTTGCACTATTTATATTCGTAATATTGTCGTCATCTTGAGAACAATAGTCCGAACATAAATAGGGCAAATAATAATAATATTTTTCTGCACAGCTTTTTATTTTTAACCGGAGATTTTGCATTATGAGCGTTCTCCATTATTTCGTGCGATCTCAGACAAGCACCAATCTCAGGATATTTGCTGTGCCAGGCAATGCAGACTTCTTAAGCGATAGCATACTAAGCTTTATTCTGATTTTCTCAACGTAGGATTAAGGTATAGTTCTACAAAAGGATGCAGAGAATACCATGGACTGGACATGTGATCTATTTAAGACATAATGAAAACAACAAGGACACTTTTACTTAGAATCATTCCCACATTCGAGGTTGGTGTCCATCTTAACCTTATTATTGTCTTCGACCATAATGTTATTGTCACCAGGAACAATCACGTCAGGCACTTTTCTATCAACGACAGTTATTATTATTATTATTATTTAGCTGTACTTTTTTCAGTTACAAATATTCAGATTCAGGTCTTTTAAGCGTTATTGCAAACTAAAGATGCGTTCAGAATACGAAAAGCCGAAAGAACTGAAACAATAGCATATCGCATTGCACAAAATTTAATTATTTTGAGGATATTTTTAGCTTTTCTCTTGAAGTAAAACTCATAATTTATAATAAGGATTAGTATAGTAGCAAAATATGTTTAATATAGAAACAGCCTCCAGTATTAAAAAAGAAAATAAAAAATATGTATGCTAAGAAAACTTCAATCTTTTTATTTAAAATCATTTTTCCGAACCAATTAAAATCTGACTCAGTCAATTCCACTGACCATTAACAATAACAATAACAATACGAAAATCCTATTTCTTTCAAACACTCACACAGAGATAATATCTGCTATATCTATTAATACTATATTCCAAAGTCGTTTTTTGTTTTGTTTACTTTTTTTTTCTCGAATGCGAGGAGACATTTAATTGCTCACACGAACAAACGCAAGCATTTTTATACGTGGTATGTCAAAGTCTTGTTCATTTTACACACAATATCGACGATTAGCGACATAACAGCCCTTATTGGGTTATATAAAGTCGAATACAATTCACAGGGGATAAAAATCTGTATGATGAAAAAGGTAGGCATAGATTCAGTTTTACTTGAATGTCTATGTGCCCTGCTTTTTTGAGAAGTGGGGTTTGGCACAGCGGCGGGGGATATTGGACAAAAATCACTAAGATCAAAAGGTATACATCTGTCCAGTTTACACTAGGATAAAATGTAGACATATGTCCGGTTTACACTAGGATACAAAAGTTAGACATATGTCCGATTTTCAATAGGATCTAACAGGTAAACATATGTCCGGTTTACACAAGAATCTGAAAGGTAGACATATGTCCGATTTACACTAGGATCTAAAAGGTAGACATATGTCTGTTTTACACTAGGATCTAAAAGGTAGACATTTGTGCGGTTTATACTAGGATATAAAAGGTAGACACATGTCTTGTTTACACTAGGATCTAAAAGGTGGACATCTGTGTGGTTTTAATTAAGATCTAAAAGGTAGACATCTGTCTGATTTGCACTAGAATCTAAAAGGTAGACATATGTCTGGTTTACACTAGAATCTAAAAGGTAGACATCTGTGCGGTTTATACTAGAATCTAAAAGGTAGGCATATGTCCGGTTTACACTAGGATCTAAAAGGTAGATATCTGTGCGGTTTATACTAGGATATAAAAGGTAGATATATGTCTGATTTACACTAGGATCTAAAAGGTTGACATCCGTGCGGTTTATACTAGGATCTAAAAGGTAGACATCTGTGCGGTTTATACTAGAATCTAAAAGGTAGGCATATGTCCGGTTTACACTAGGATCTAAAAGGTAGACATATGCCCGTTTTACACTAGGATCCGAAAGACAGATAGGTTCGGTTTATATTTCGTGAGCTCGTAGCCACTTTCTTTTCTGTTTTTTTTTAACACTATGAAACCATAAAATACTCTTGAATCCACTTCTTCTTCCTCCTGCTATGCGTTAATTAGTAAGACTTTTATCGCTAAATCATTATCTCCAAAAATAAAATAAAAATTCCTACAAAATATTTAGAGTTCGACCTTAACAATAGCCCATAGAGGTGTTGATATGCCACTAAACAAAAACAACCGATCAACCATACATTTCATCTGTCTCTTTCTGATTCTGCGTATATGTCGCCTTTTTGCTAGCATAAGCTTCCAAAAACATGCATTTGATTAAAAGGCGAAATGCTTTTGATGCACTGGGTTTCATTAATGATTGAACTATGATGCTAGCAATTTATATAAACATATTTTTTATTAAAATGTTGGAATTTTTATCTCGATCTAATAAATACTTTTTAATATCGACAATCTCGAAATTGAGGAACTGCTGACCTATTAAAATTAGACTCTTGGCATTTAGTTACTCGTGCGAATCACTGGAAATGCGCTTTCATCAATTGAGAAATTTCAATCTTAGAATTTTAATAACATTTAACCGCTATTAAGTCGGATCAATTTTCGAGTCATGTTATTAAAATATAAGGCTAAAAAGAGAAAATATGAATTTATAATGAGAAATAGAATATTTTTTCTGTTATTTTTTTTTTCTCGTGTTTCTTCTTGCATCTACCTTTTTCTCCTTTATACTCATCTTGACTTCTTATTACTTTTCTTCTAATTTTTTTTACATCTGTCTCCTCTTCTTTTTCTGTTATCTTCTTTTTTTTACTTCTTTTCTTGTGTTAATTATGTCGAATTCTTCTTTATACGCATCCTCCGCCATCTTGTCTTCTTACACCTTTTCTTCTATCTTTTTTTACTTCTTTTTCTGTTATCTTTCTCTTTTTTTATTCTTTCCTCTTCTTTTCCTTCTTCTGTCTCTTATTACTTCTATATTCTATTTTTTTTTCTTCTATTACTTATCTGGTTTTCTTTCTTTCTTCTTCTAATGACTTTTTCGTTTCTTATATCTCCTTATTCTTGTATTTGAGTTGTTTTCTCTTTATTCGTCTTTTCATTTTTCTATCTCCTTTTCATTCAACTCCTTCTGCTCTCTACTGTATTCTTTTTTTTTTTTTTTTTGCTCTACACTCTCTCCTTTCTCTTGTCTTCTCACTTCTTCTATCTTCTTTTTCCTTTTTGTCTCTCCCACCTATTCTGTCATTTTTTCTTCATCCATCATCTATTACTTGTTATTCTTCTTCTTTTTCTTCTTCTTCAACTCCTTTCTTCTTCTTCTTTTTCTTCTTCTTCAACTCCTTTCTTCTTCTTCTTCTTCTTCTTCTTCAACTCCTTTCTTCTTCTTCTTCTTCAACTCCTTTCTTCTTCTTCTTCTTCAACTCCTTTCTTCTTCTTCTTCTTCTTCTTCTTCTATTCAAACTGTCTTTTTCTCCTTTATTCGGGCTTTGCTTTAGCTTTCTCAATCTTCTCCTCTTCCTCCTCTTCTTCCAGCTTCTTCTCTTTTCAAATTTTTCGCCCTCTCGCTCTCTCTACTGCACGTCCACTTCCTTCCTCTACTTCCTCTCTCATCTGTATTCTTTTTCTTCCTCCGACTTCACTTCTTCCTCCTCCGCCATACGCTTTCTCTCTCTCATATGTTCTTTTACTGCCTCTCTCCTCTTCTTTCTTCTTCTTCATCTGCTTTTTCTCTCTTCTTTTTGTTTCTGTCCGCACCTCCTTCATCTGCGTTCTCGCTCTTCCTTTTATTTCTCTTTCTCTTCTTCCTCAACCTCCATCTGCTTTTTCTCTTCTATCTTCTTTTTCATTCTATATCTCCCCCGATTCCCCCTCCTCCATCTGCCTTGTCTACCTCCTATCTTCTTTTTCTTTCTCTGTCTCCTCCGCTCCCCCTCCTCCATCTACTTTCTCTCCCTTCTATCTTCTTTTACTGACTTTGTCTCTTCCTCTTTCTCCTCCCCCATTTACTTTCTCTCTCTTCTTTTTCTTTCTCTGTCTCCTCCGCTCCCCCTCCTCCATCTACTTTCCTCTCCCTTCTATCTTCTTTTACTGCCTTTGTCTCCTCCTATTTCTCCTCCTCCATCTGCTTTCTCTCTCTTCTTTTGCTGTATTTGTCTCCTCTTCCTACTCCTCCCTCTGCTTTTTCCCTCTTTACTCATGATGAAATCTCAGAATAATTATGTAATTAATATTCTAAACAGGATTAATACAAAAAAAAAACCTTTCACCACGTTTCAAATGGAAGAATTTATCTATAAAATCAAGCGCAAGAACTTTTCAGGTGATTCTGTTCTCTCTCATAATTTGTCTTCATAAATCATTAGACTTCTTAGCAGTCGAACATACAAAATCTACCATTCGTCCGTGCATTGAATAACACTGCCATATCTGGTCTGGTGCTCCTGCTGTATATTTCCAAGTTCTTGACAAAATACAAAGAAGGATCTCTAATGCAATCGATTCTGACCAGGTATCTCGGCTTCAGTCACTTTCTCACCGACGTAACGTGGATTGTCTCTGTCTTCTATAAATTAAAAAAAATTAGGAGGTTCCTAAATGTTTTGAACGTCCTAATTTTTTTAATCGTGAATTTATTTACAAATAAAATTTATTTTAATCGCGTTCCAAATTTCCCTCCTCATTCGTTATTGTTTCGCCAACCTTTTGAAAAAAGCGTTAACCAAAAAGGGTCCTAAAGGCTTAATAATGACGTCTATCGTGTTTAAGTCTATTTTTTATTTCTGGGGATACAAGTCTTTGTTTGTATATACACACACACACACACACATTATATATATATATATATATATAATCGACTCTCCCGTCGAGATTCGACGTATGAAGGTCAAGCAGATCAGTTTCCAGGAAACCGACAGCCCGACACCGGCACATGAGATTTGATTATAGTGGTGAAGGCCTCGTGCAGGACCATCCCCACTTTTTGGAGGGACGAATACAGAGACCTGGTGCACCGACAAACGACACTGCGCAGGTTTTGAATTCAGAGTTGTCCTTCTCCTAGACTAGTTGCCATCCAAGGCTATAGAACCCAGCCTGTCCTGCTATTTTACCCATAGCTGGAGGGAGAAGAAAAGGATTCATACCTTCCCAAGGGTATTAGCACGTAAGTGAATGTAATGGATTCGACTGTAATTCGAACTCGGCTCTCCGATTCCTCAATCCAAGCCGATAACCATTACTCCTCTCTCTCTCTCTCTCTCTCTCTCTCTCTCTCTCTCTCTCTCTCTCTCTCTCTCTCTCTCTCTCTCTCTCTCTCTCTCTCTCTCTCTGGGTGTAACAGCAAAATTTAAATCGTATAACTTTGAACAGTTGTATTTTAGAAATGATTAAAGACATTTTACTGGAATTGGTTTTTATAGCACTATTGAACTTTACTTTGAATAATAAGAATCTATTTAGCTCTAAGTTGAAATAATGATCGATCATGCTGTTGTGACCCCATTGATTCAGTTTTCCCCTCTACACTCCCTCTTGTTTAAACTTATCCACCGTGCTTTTGATGGTTCTTGAATGAACTTTCAAGATAGAAACTAGAGTATGAATTTTCGTACCATTACTGAAGTCTTGAATTATCTTTTTCCTCTCACCATTGCTCGGTTGGGAAGACATAGTGGGGCTGACACCAAACGATTTTAACCTGTTCTGTTTCTAGTTGAATAACTCAAAGGGTTTTTCAGTGATTCTTACGACAATATGGTATTAAGACGGCTAAACCTTTTATCTGAAAACCTGGAAAAATGAAAGTCAATTAGTTTAGTGTTTTTTAGGCATTGCCCTCAATCTTTCATCAGAAATAACTGTTTGTTACAAATAAATTAAAATTACTGTTTGTTAGCAAGTAGCGTCCGTCGCGAGATGGGGACGTCACGTGATATGGAACGTCACTGTTCGGATATTCCTAACTTAAATCTAACTGTAATCTAACGGTAATAAATATTTTATTAGGTTGGTGCAAAAATAATATCGCTTTTTGACGTTAAAAAATACGTCAAAAACCGATATTATTTTTGCACCAACCTAATAGATGTTGTTTAAATAAATAAATAAATAAATAAATTTAAATAAAGACTTAGGTATTTTAAATCTTTATAAATATTTCAATAGTTAAGCATTTTTTTAGATATAGTTAAAAAAAAATTTTATTTTTTTATTTATTTTTTTTTTATATACATATAAAGCAATATCGCGTTTAAGCATAAAACAGACTGTCGCCTTTGGGTGTTGACTTCAATGTCCAATTTCATATTTAGATACGCTCTATCCCTGATATTGACCACTTTAACCTATAAATATAGCATACGTTAAGACTATATTTTATAATATATATATATATATATGTGTGTGTGTGTGCGTATATGCATTGAGTGAGCGAGTGCTAAAAACGTGGTAAAAATCGGTTTGAATAACAATTAAAAAAAACAATGGAAAGATTTGCTCACGTTTATATAATATATATAACGATTAGCAAAGGACACTTCGACATGATGTAATGGTTAACAAGCAAGTATCGCTTGATCAATTACGACTGAGTAGTGAAACCAATCTCCACTGGGTCTCCTATACTTTCGGCCTTGTGCCACAATTGAGCTATACTTAGTAACTCACTATGATGAGTGCAAAAAATTTTCGAATATCTGAACAAATCAGCGAACCGTATATTTTTGCGCGCGTAGTTGAAAGCGCCTCGGTCAGTACGATAAGTTTTCAGCATCCGCCTCGAAAATTAGAATATATTATAATAAAAGAAAATCCAACTTAACTCTTTGATTCCTGTTTTCCTGAACCATTTTAACCGTGAGCTCCTGAGTCAAAATTCGCAAATAATTGGTATGTTACGTTTCACGGTAGATATACACCATTCAAAAATTACTTGATGCGCAACGCATCAAGTAATTTTTCTCTACAACTGTTCAACCGGTAACTCTTTTACGTCATTTTTCTCTACCACCGGTAAAACGGTGGTCAGGGCTCAAAGGTTTAATTTTATTTCTCGCCATGCTTCTATCAGGTCTCACAATCTAATAAATAAATTGTTTATTATTTTTGTAGTCAGTTTTCAAGAATAAAGAAAATGTATAAATTCACTTTCATGTGTTTAGGTTTTATTAAAATTCTAATCATCGCTTTTTGAAACAATAAACATTGCCGGAGAGTGAAGGTAGCTAAAAAAAAGAGGTGTATTAGGAAAAACCGTCCTTTTGACACTACGTCCATATTTCCCGGGTTTTCTTTTCTTCTGAGGCAAGCAAAGAACTCTTCGGCATTTTCAGAAAATCTTTTAGGGAACTCTTCAGCGTTAGAATTACAGAAATGATCCAAATCCACAATCGTTTTAACAATCGCTGGACACCAAGAAATGAGCTTTCATTTTTTTTCTTCTACGTGCTGTGTTCCTTCAGCACACGGGTGATCATGGCTCTCCACAATTTCCTGTCATTTTTAGCCTTTAGTAAAATTTGTCTTGTTTTGCTATCTCTCCTAATCCCTGTTCTATTCATTATTTTTTTTTTTTTTTTGCATTTGTTTAATTTTGATATCTCAAATTTATAATTTGCATGTAGGGCTGCTTCTTTTGCTGGCAACCATATATTCTCTCTTCTTACAGTTGACGTTTAGTCCTTTCTTCTTGCTTTCCTTTACTAAATTCTGTAGGTGTTCCTGCAGATTGCTTTTTGTGTCTGCTATCAACACTATATCATCTTGTAGGGGTATTGAACAGCCTCAATTCAATCCGTACATTTTTTTACTTTACAAATGTGTCAGCAAACAAAAAGCAAACAAGAGAAACTGGTTTTATAATAGCAAACAATCTTTGATACAAAGCAATCAAGTGTGTGATTTTTATATAGTAAAAGTTGTAATTAATAGCAAGAGTTATTTCCCTTTAACTGTCATTTGAATTAGTTAAGACTTTAAGGAAGATATATTTTTTTATCTGGACTCACAGAAAAGATTTCAGTTCATGAAATAAAGTTCAATCTCAATGAAAGAAATGTTCTTCTATAAGAATGTGTTGTAGGCTGAAATTCGGTGTAAGATGAATTAAAAGAAACTTGTTGATTGAGAGAAAATGTAATTTTCACTTGAATATCAAAACGTTGAATTAAACTTGCCACTTAAATTGTTCACCGAAGAGTTGAATATGAGTGAGAAAATTCTGGAAAGCTGAGAATATGTTGAATCGTAACTTATAGCTCCAGAAAATTTTGAAGTAATATTTCTCGCTAGAGAATATTGGCAAGAAGTGAAAGCTGTATTCTCATGTTTGTTGCTGGCGAAAATCTCACTGTTAGAAGTTGAATTGTTTCTGTTGCTTGTAGTTTAAGGAGTGAATAAGATTAGTTAAGAGATGTGCAATGTTTGTACGTACATGTGCGCGCGTGTGTGTGTGCGTGTGTCATAGCGTCTTCCATTAAGGAATAGACGCAGGCTCTTCACTGACTACATTGTTGTGGTTCTGAGAAAAACAGAGGAAAAAGAGAAAGAGTTGAAAATGTGTCTTGTATTTATAATGTCACGTGATAGGCTCGAAACACATGGACAGATTTTTGACGGTAAATTAATTTTAACCATGCGGACGTCGTGAAAAACAAGATATTGGCACTAATTGACCAATCAGGAATCAGAGAAGTATCAAGGCTCTATGATCCACTTTTTTACAGATTTTGTTGGTCGCAGTGCTCTTACGTAGGAAATGTGTTGGAATCTTTTTTAACCAATGGAATTAGATCACAAATAAAATATTATTAAATTGAAGTAGAACACTAAAATCTGAATATCTAATGCCTTTAAGATCGTAGCCACCAGTACTGAATTCTCTCAGGACTGCTTCACTGCAAAGGTTGAATAAGTCCGGTGAGAAGATACATCCTTGTCTTATGCCCTTTTCTACATTTGTATATCTACTGTATTCATTTTCTCATGCAGGCGGTTTATTTCCAGTATAAGTTCTGGATTATTCAAATATCATTCTCAAATAAATGAAGCTTACCTAACCATTTTAACATAGTTTTAGCCACCTAATTGAAATAATTAGACTATTAAACCTGGAATCAAATACTGTAGAAATATGTAGTTCTATGCATGTACACAAGAACCCTTTATAATTCTTTATACAGGAAAAAGATAATTCAGCAGAAAATCATTCGTAATTGTCGTTGTGGTCTTATAATTTCTGGAGAGAGTCTATGATGTATGCGTTTGTGCATGTTTAAGAAAAGGGATCTTTTCTGATAATTCACCCCAAATAATGTAAAGTTACTCATCGCAAATATTAATTCACTCAAATAAATTATGAATTTTAAATCAAAGTCTGTTAGGTTTTTTCTTTTCTTTTCTTTCTTTTTTTTATTAAATCACAGTATGAATTACGTTGACCCAGAAACATCAGCTCACACCCAAGCAATCGAAAGTATCTGGCGGAACGCCAAAATGAAGAATAAGTCCATGATCAGAACTCATCGCAGCACGATAGACTTTTATTTGTGGGAATTCCTTTAGAGACGAAAGGTAAAAAAATAACAATGAATGTATTTTTAACAAATCTTAAAGGAGATTTCTAATTCTGATATGAATTTTAGCAAATATAATTTCTTTTTATTCTGGAGTGAATTAACAAAAAAGATCCGAGAAAAGAAGAGCAAAGGTTAGCCAGCTACGAGAGCTTTGTCAAAAGCTGCTGTTCAGCGATTGGTCGGTAGAAATTGATTGAAAGCAGACGAAACCGAATGACACCAAAAGTTGAGTAGATCGGAGGTTAGAAAATCATGTTAGCCGACATCGAAAGAAAAACAACAAACTACTGATTTAAGGCAATTTTCGCCTATTTAAACGAATTTCATGGCTCAAAGCAAGATTAAGATTTATTCAGGATAATTTGTTAATTAGAATTTTAATTGGATGATAAATATTAATGAAACCTTATTGCTGGATAAAATATCGATAACAGAATACTGAGTTGGAAGCTATTTTAATTTATTTATTTATTTTTTTTTACTTTTAACGCAGTGACGTTTTGTCTTTAGAAGAAATGTCTTCCGTTCACTAGAAGTATTCCTATTATCCAATAAATGTAAAATTGAAGATTCAAATTTAGTCAAACGATATATATATATATATATATATATATATATATATATATATATATATAAATGAACATAGAAGTCAACACTTAGAGGCGACAGTCTGTTTCATGCTAGACGTAGCCTGACGATTCCATCTAGCATGAAACAGACTGTCGTCTCTAAGTGTTGACTTCTATGTTCACTTTTAAATTTACACGCGCTTTATCTCTGATATTGACCACTTTATCCCATAAATATAGCACATAAGACTATATTTCTTTATATATATATATATATATATATATATATATATATAATACCGAAATCAAACGTCCCTATAAGGCTCTTATAAAAAACAATAAAACACCAGCAGTAAAAGACAAATTAATAAGAAAAGCAAGAGCTTGTAGGTCATTAAATGACCCATGTCCTTTGTGCATACATGAAAAATTATACATTAAGTTTCTGAAAAATAAAAAATTACTAAATGAAAGAAATGAAATACCTATTTTGTAGGCACTGTCACATATTTTCCTTAAATAATAATTAATTTTGGAAAAAAAATAAATAACTAAAAGGAAAAGAGATGAAACATACACATTTATACGTAATCATTAATTAATAATTTTTTTAAATACGAAATTAAACTCTGACATATTTATTTGTAAAAATACCGAATAGTCAATTAGTTATTAGAAGGAGGAATGCTACTTTAAATCTGTAGGAATAAAATTTGAATATTAAAAATATGACTTACTCATATTAAGATGACCATTTTAGAAAATCTTTGTGTATAAAAATATGAATTAAGCGGATAAGCCCAGACGACAAGATGAAAATGGATGTATAAGTTTGTGAGCAGGCACCCCCGCCCCAACTAAACTTAACCTGACTTTGTAAGTAACATATATTTGATACATAAGTTGTCTAGAGAAGTTAAAACCCTACCACCCCTAATCTAAATAGATTGGATTTTCCTTAACCGTAACAACATAAAATACTAAGATTGTCTACGCTTATAAATTAAGTAAATTTCTTAGAAGGTTATTCCTAGCATCGCTTGACAATGGAACGAAACTCGTATATAAATATTTATATATATTTAAATATGTTCACATATATATAAAAATATCCATATATATAAAAAATATTCATACATATATATATATATATATATATATATATATATATATATATATATATATTAATTACTTCTACTGTTTGTATCGAGCACAGTTTTTTTTAAATTGAAAATATTGCTAAGAACACCAGATTATAAATCTTACTGTTCTTTCTTATTATTTTAATATATATATATATATATATATATATATATATATATATATATATATATATATATATGATCATTCTAATCCAAAATTACCTCATGTGTGTATAGTCTATTTCAGACCAGCCCTGATATATGCCACATGAGGTAATATTGGATTTTTACTGTATAAAATATATGCTCCATTATAATAAATACATTGAGCTCTCTCCGTGGATCAGTTTTAATATCTAATATTACTAGGATCCCCCTGGATTACATACCAACAAATGTATTACCTGTACTATATATATATATATATATATATATATATATATATATATAGGGTCGGCTTAAGGTAATCGTGGGTCCCTACCGAATCTATGGATACATCCCCCCGGTCTACTCTATCTTAATTTTCATAAGTTAGTATTCATATAAAATAAAATTTTATTGTAACCTAATTATGTACAATATTGGATTATATGCAATATAAGGGAAAATTCAACTAGAAAAATTGAAAACAAATACAGTGTACCTAAATACAAATTAGAGACATTTCATAGTAGTTCATTTTATCTTAAATAAATTACCAATGCTTTGCGACATTTTTTTAACATTAACTTGAAATTTTTCTTCTTGAAAAAGGTGAATAATATAAGACATTCAACATAATGGATAAAAATAATAAATTTTATAGTGTATCTTTCTTTCAGAGTGCCCACGTTGCAACCGAAAGTGGCACAAGGTCAGTTTAAAGTGGGTTAAACGGCAATACCGTCGAAAAATTGCTAAAGACTTCTCGGCACTACTTCTCTTAGGGATGCCTCAGGCACCGAGTAATGGCCCCAGCCTCGTTCCGAAGGAAAGTACTGCCTGGAGGGGGGATGATCCCTGGGATTCGAGCTGATATTATTTGATATTTTCCCGGAAAAATGTGCCTTTGAACAGAAAATTTAACGTATTTGTACAAAAAAAAATAAGAATTACATCAAAATCCGCAAAATTGTTTCATCTTATAGTAGTCATTTGTGCTTAGTTTAATTTGTAGCGTATATAAATGTAGGTAGGGAAAAAATGTTGATAAGATAGCGAGAGTCACAAAAGATAGCGAGAGTCACAAAGCACTGCCCGGAGCCACCAATCGGGTTTGTCCATCCAGATCGAAAGGTTCGGGGGTAGTACGCACCGGCTATATATATATATATATATATATACATATACATATATATAGGCATGTCTGATTGAATAAATTACAAACATTATGTCTGCTTATGTTTATCCTTTCATATTCACGACTATTTTCCGCATATTACAGTGCATTTCTAGCCTTATTTAATTGTAATATACGGAAAAATATTCGTGAATATGAAAAGATTATGATCAAAATAAGCAGACATAATGTTTGTAATTTATTCAGACATTCCTAAAAGAGAATTTGCTGGCTAAATACAAACACACATACACACACATACACATATATATGGTTAGATTGAAAAAACATTTTCAAAAATATTCTTTCCAAAATTGTGAAACTACCAGGGTCTCTCGTTTCGTGTACATGTGGAGATGTGGCAATAGCAACAAAGCTCAGTCCGATGAAGTTCTAACGGATGAAACGCGTCACAAAGACTTTTTCCCCAGTTTGTCAGAGTATTTCTCTCTCTCTCTCTCTCTCTCTCTCTCTCTCTCTCTATATATATATATATATATATATATATATATATATATATATATATATAGTTTTCAACAATGAAGAACTAAATAAACACACCCAAAAACTGGAGCATCATTTCACAACACGTGGCTATAAACAACGCCTAATCAAGAAACAAAGCAATTTCCACGCCGAGAGAAGACACCCTAAAGTACAAGATTAAAAAATAAATCCATTCGTATCCCTCTAGTAACCACTTTCAACCCCATTCTGCCTCCATTATCCCAGATAATCCAATGGAATAAATCATGCTGTCCAAAATAAACTACAACCCCAGACCGCTTCCCCAATCGCTAACACAAACCCACTCTTATTAAAAAGGCGTCTACGAGAGGAGGGATGACATTGAAAATAAATTTAAAACAATCTTACGAGACAGACATTTAGAGACTGATGATAGCCATATACAGAACGGCTTGAAATAGACTATATCTATGTTGAGGTAATATTTGTGTTTTGCTGTATATATATATATATATATATATATATATATATATATATATATAAGGCTCAAACACTAATATTCGATATTATAATTTATTACATTGCAATCGTAATCACGATCCAATTCATCAGACCTACTTAGATAAATTATAACCATGGAATATTAGTGTTTGAGCCTTTTATATTATATTCTTGCTCTCACCTAAAATTGAGCTCTACCTGGATTTTATCCTTTTAATTCTAATAATTATATTGAAGTTTTCGGGTCTTGTTTTTGAAACATGAGACCTCTTATGTAACGTTGGAATCATATTTTTAAATATATAATTATATATATATATATATATATATATATATATATATATATATATATACTGACCACTAATATTATATATATATATATATATATATATATATATATACTGACCTCTAATATTAAATACATATATGCATGTATATATATATATATATATATATATATATATATATATATATATATATATAATATTAGTGGTCAGTATATATATATATATATATATATATATATATATATATATATATATATATAGTTAGGCAGCATATCTTCATTCAAACATGTTTCATTAAATAATATAGGCATATTATGTCTATTTTTATACTGATCCTTTCCAGTTCTCTGATCAGTTTCTTAGTGTTAAGATGAAATTCATCAAGGAAGGCTCCGTAGTTTTTTCTTACTCAAGTACTTTCAAGTACTTCAAGATCATCCTTAGGGGTGAATTGCAAAAACAAACAGTGTAACTGCGATAAAATCTGCATTTCATTGTGATGTTGTTTTTTTTTAGAAACACGTGGGAAGGCGCTCTGTTATAATTATTTTAAAACTTTAAAACTTTAAATTTATCCGTTGTAGCTATGGAACCTTTTGTAAAACAAGCGTTTCAAGGGAGTTCCCTAGAAATTGGTAGCATGCAAAATGGCATAAATGTTCGTTATATGCACTTCAACACGTTGCTGCTACACTCGTCGTAAATTTTGTTGAGTGTTGGTTGTTTTTTATATAGAAGGCCTCAAGACTTTGAAGTTTTTGTTTATTTTTTTCGTGGTGTAATATATTGGTGTCATCAACAAATATTTTCCTGTATTAGGAAGGGGGACAGGAATGTGTGTTTTAGATGTTATGCAATAGAACTTGTATGCGACAAATGAAGTGTAAGATATCACCGATCCCCCTTGGGATTTACATGAACCGTCTCTTATCGCCGAAGCTCTGGTTTAAATATCAGGTTAGACTATCTTGGTGGTAGCCAGTTTAGGAAAAGGCCAACTTAAACGGTTTTTTCGTCTTGAGTATGACGATAAACTGCATCCGCGTCCTGGGTAAACTACGTCCAACTGCAAGGCCTCTGATCAGGAGCTTTTGAGGAGCGTAGAACCACCTCCTAATTGCTGGTGTTCCCAGGACCATCGCACCCGGGGTGGTAGTACCTATTAGGGTTCCAGCTAAAATAGCAAATAGTTAACCCCCAAACTGCGGTGAAAATACTATGAATGTGTAAAAATAGTTTTTAATACCAGCAATAATTTTTTGGAGGAAAAATTATTACCAGCAATACATTTTTGAAGAAAATAAGTATTACCAGCAATACGCTTTTGAAGGAAATAATATTACCAGCTTATATTACCATACTTATACTTATTACCAACAATATATTATTACCAGTAATACATTTTTGGAGGAAAAAAATTACCAGCAATACATTCTTGTAAATAATTATTACCAGCAATACATTTTTTTTGTGAAAAATTATTACCAGGAATACATTATTACCAGCAATATATTTTTGGAGGAAAAGAATATTACCAACAATACATTTTTCTAAATAATTATTACCAGCAATACATTTTTGGAAGAAAAAATATTACCAGCAATACATTTTTGAAAAAAAATATCACCAGCAATAAAAAATCTTGTCGGCACTAAATAACTCATTGAAGTTTATATGCCTTAAAACAAATCCAACCGAACCAAACCTTAACTGGTCTCTAAGGAAGACAACCTCAGCTACCGGAGCAAAGAATATCCAATAATAAAAGATATCTCCCCAAATTGTAGGATTCATGCCGCCTATCAGTCTAAATGACTTCCAAATATTTGTGAGTCGTCTTTTCATTAAAACAAGAAAAAAATCGGTCTTGTATTTGAACTTCAAGAAGACTGTTTCCGTGACAACAGACAAAGCACAGACATAGCCTAGCATCCAAATATCCGGAGTAATTGATTTTGTATATCTTGGTCACATGGAATGGTAGTAAAACATCATATAATCTTTGGGTTTTAGAAAACATAAAGCTACACTGCAATCAACAAGTGTATCAATCAACACTAAAACAAACAAACAAATGTCTCATATACATTCTTCCTGATGTTTTATATGGTTTAGGTTTTAGAATAAACTTTAAAAAAAACATAAGGTAAGCTAATATCCTTGGGAAAGGTATGAATCCTCTTCTTCTCCCCCCCCCCGCCAGCTATGGGTAAATAGCAGGACAGACCGGGTTCTGTAGCCTTGGGTGACAACCGGTCTATCGTAGAAAGAAATAGCAACCTACTGCGGGAAAAAAAATTCTGCCTCATCAGTGATGTATCGAAAGATACATGATCGCCTAAGCGTGTATCATGCATGGCACATAACTGAGGGTAACCTAAAATCAACAAGAATAGCAATCCGCACTAAAACAAAAACAAATCTTATATATATTCTTTCAGCTGTTTTATATGGTTTAGCTTGCAAAATTTATATGGTTTAGTTTGAAAAATTTATATGGTTTAGCTTGCAAAATTTATATGGTTTAGTTTGAAAAATTTATATGGTTTAGCTTGCAAAATTTATATGGTTTAGTTTGAAAAATTTATATGGTTTAGCTTGCAAAATTTATATGGTTTAGTTTGAAAAATTTAACCTATTTAACCAATAGCTGTGCAAAAGATTCATACGAAAAAAAAGGTCTTACGATCTAAAAATATTTTCTGGCTTTAAAATATTTTCTGGATTTAAAATATTTTCTGGCTTTAAATAACCTGCAAAGGGGTGATAAACTGTAAAAAACAATATTTTTTATATTTTCTTTTTTCTTACTTTCTTTTTCTTTTCCGAAGAATTCCTTAAATTTCGTAATTTTCTCTTATCATAATCCTTTCATATATAGTGTATTTTGCTGAATTGGAGTTTTTTTTTTGTGATTTTTTTTTTTTTTTTTTGCTTTGGATCTTGGTTTGTCTTTGTTTTGCTGTTGATGTTGTTGAGGGAGAGAGATATGGAATGGGATTGTTTTTTGTTTTTGTTTTCGTTTTTGTTCGTTCATGACAGACTCAGTAACGCAGCGTCTCCAATTCGCAGTCCGTGTCACGAGAGACGTTCACAAATGGTGATTGAGCATTTCGTCTTTCTGTCGGATGAATTTTTTCCCCTCCTTCCCCGAAGAACGGTGTCTCTATGAAAAGCAGAACGTTCGAACTCGTCAGTCGAATAATCGGCCCGACTTCATCGATGTCGGCTTCCATGAATAGAAGCGGCATCTGGGCTTGCTTCTAATCTCATTTGTCACACCAATGCCGTCCTGTCAATTTCAAACCAGCCACGTCTCCAGCCATCTTCGGACTCAGGATTGGCATTTCAGAAAAGATTTTCTGAGAGCTTTAAGGGCAGAAGCACGTCGGCTTATTTTAACATCTCAGCCGCAGGCATTCATCCTTCACAGTCGAGAAATTATAAACCTTCATCTGATCTAATACTCAACAATATTATGAATAATATGACATACTTTTTAACTAATCTTCCTTTGTTAGCCGGGTCCCTTCAGAACGTGTATGGTCATGGCTCTCCACAACTTTCTTTTCCTTGTAACTGTAAGCAACGTTTAACATTTTACTATCCCTGTCATTCCCCACTGTGACATTCAATCACTTAAACACCTTGACTAGGATACTCGCTGTCTCGCTCTGTCTCTCCTAATCTCAATGTGCGCTGTGGCCATTAAATTCTCCAAGCCCTCTTTTCTTTTCTTTTCTTTTTAATGCGTCTCAGAAATTTCAACTGACTCTTTCAGATTTTAGGTACAAAGGTCCTTCTTGTTGCCATTTTATTTAAAATGCCTTCATTGCTCACACGTTCGTTATGTTCACACTAATACCCTCGGGGAAGGTTGGAATCAATCTCTTCTGCCTCCGCCGAGATATGGGCTTAATAGCATCGTTAACTAGGCTCTCTTGCCTTGCGGAGGCAACAAGTCTTAGATAAGAAAAAAAAACATCGTATCTTTCCTGAGATACAGCAACGCTGATATGACTGTCGTACATGTGGTATCTCCGCGGCCCAGAGTCCTATAATCCTAATGGATAATATGACTCGTGATATAAGGAAACTGTGTTCTTTAAATTATGTCTAAAAATTGAATATTTGATTTGGGTCCAAATGATTAAAAATTGCTTTCTACTTACCTAAAGTCGTGATTGAGTTGTACTGTAGTTGAAGGTAGCGCAGTTCTTTCAAACTGAAAATACAATAAAAACTCAAAATAAAAGAGAATAAGACGGTAAGAAACAAACTATTCACAAAATAGCCACAATATAAAATCCACAATACAGTGTAACCCGGATATAAGAGAGTTGTCGGAACCGGAGAAGAAGTCTCTTATATCCGGGTTTGATCTATTTTGTTTAGGTAAGTATGGCTCTAATTTGGGATCAGAGAAAACCTCTCTTATATCCGGGTTTCTCTTATATCCGGGTCTCTTATATCCGGGTTACACTGTATAACGATGACGCCCCAATATAATTAACAACTAGCAGTATAAACCAGTCTTCGAGCGTGTATTTAATTTCTGGGAATTTATACCGTTCAATTGGGGCAGTTTAAAGTCAGCACACCCAAAAATCAGTATTAGTATTGGATGCAACTGAGACACATCCCCAAATGAGGAGGGAGGGGTAACAATTTGAAAGGGGGCCCTAAAAAGGGCCGTTTTTGCGTTCTCAATCTTGTAAGGAAGGAGCCTCTTCCATAGACCGTCATAATAATAATATACGATAATTTTTATTTATAATATTTTTTTTATAATTCTAATAATCTTTTGCGTTAGATTTCAACTCTAAATTGATTGTACGCTGCTTTTTACAGACATTAAGTTTTGCCTTTGTTTTTTGCGCAAAGTGTAAAAAGTCAGTTTTTTTTTTCGATTTTTCACCTTCAAGGTTATATTTTTTTTCAGCCAATTTGGACGCAAAACCGGCATTGAAGAATTATTTATCAAACAAAAAAAAATTATAATCGAAATTGGATGAAAACTATGGAAACGTATAAACAACATCTGATCTCTCTCTCTCTCACACACACACACACACACACACACGCACACACACACACACACATACACATACACACACACACATTTTGAGAATTATAGATAAAGATAATATTATTGTAATAATTTAAACTATTTATTTTTATTAAAATTTTTATGAAAGATATATATCCAAGGACAGATAAGATATATATCCAAGATAGTAAATAATAAAACGTTGCTGAGAGTTATAGTGGACAGGAAATAGTGGAGAAACATTGTCGCCAAAAATTTGATCTCAAAACCGGCACTGAAGAATTATCTATCAAACCAAAAAAAAATCATCGAAATTGGATGAAAACTGTGTAAACGCATAAACATCTGATCACACACACACACATACATACATACAAACACATATTTTGAGAATTATAGATATAAGATGTAGTCAACAATAACATCGATCATTTTATAGACAGGTTCATATTTATTGAACTTCCCTTATTTCTATCCTTGAGCCAGACTTAACAAACCTCAGTAAACGAAGAAAACTTACCATTGAGTATTGACTAGCATTATCTCTCGCAGATTTTCATCTTCACTGAACCTCCTATATTTCTAGCCTTGTGCCAGACAATACAATTTTTTTTAATAATAAAATCGAGAAAATTGACGGACATTTGCTGATACCTCCTGACAAATGACAAAAACAGTTACACAAAGGTTCGACTACGAAACATTGCAGTGGAAGTACTGAATACAACATCAATCAGCTAAGTGACAAATTTCATATTTGTATTAATGTTTATATATATATATATGTATATATATATATATATATATATATATATATATATATATATATATAGGTGTCCAATGCTGACCTTCTCTAAGGTCCTCATGCAAAGGACAGTTGGGCGACCGTGGCTCAGGTATAAAGGTATGCTAAATACTAACCTCTCAGTTGTCAATGTGCCCCATACTAAGTTCGAGTTTCCCTGGATAGAAATAACTGAAGATATTTGTGCCAAAATGGTATCAGAAATTTTGAAATCGGTCTTATTGACCGGCTAAGAGACGAAAGACAACGGCGAAAAACGTCAGCAAATATTCCTGTGGACATGTCCCCAGATCCTCGCTGTTGCACAATATGTGGGCTTGTATGCAGGTCACTAGCTTGACTGAAGTGTCACATAACGACACAAACATAAAACCTGAATGATGTTGTCGGATGATCATGCGTCAAAATTAACATATTCCGTTGTATGGGTTGCGTGTTTTTGCAATCATCAGACAAACCGGTTTATTTTTTTAAAATAGTGGATCTATTTATGCTGATCTGGGTGTGGTGGAGAAGGCGATAATTTCTTCTGTGTTTTGTCTGATGATCGCAAAAGCGTGAAACCCAGTAAACTAATATCCATACACATTTGTTTTTTGTATGAATGATTCATGAATTTATAAATTATAATTGCACCTTTTAATTGAAATTTAAATGACTGATCCAACGTGCAACTTTCGGATAATAAGTGTGACATTACTGTAATTATTCAGCAATATAGTTCATGCCATATTGACGGAAAATCTACCAGTAAAAAAGAATTCTCTTATTGTTATATTTGTACAAAAACGCACAACCTTAAAATTTAAATTCAAACTCAGCGTTGCGACCGCACGTTCCAAAAGAATAACACATTTCTCATAGCATTTTTTCGGATTACATCTCTATTTTCGTTGTCTTCTTATTACCGAGAAGTAAAAACAAGAACAAAATCTACTTCCATACCTGATGATGTCTGTAGGAACAGACGAAAGCTTGTAAAAAATTAAAAAGACCTTATGCAACTGAAATTTATAAACGGGGATCATATCATTGATATGCAGGTTCGGGGTTGATGTATCTTATTTATATTGTTTGCGAAGATGTATTCTCGCCATTTAAATCATTAACCTCTATATTTGTTTTTTGTATGAATGATTCATGAATTTATATATATATATATATATATATATATATATATATATATATATATATAAAAGATTTAAATTTTAAGAAACACCAGATATTTTTATGTATTAATTATATTATATGAAAAGATTACTTTTAAATATCAATTTTATCCTGACATCGATGTTTCTTGGTAAAAAGACGGGGAACAAATTGAAAACAATTGGAAATACCGTTTATAACCACAACCCTTGAAGACTGCAAATTTTACCAAGAAACATCGATGTCGGGATAAATTTGATATTTAAAAGTTAAGTAATCTGATATATATATATATATATATATATATATATATATATATATATATATATATATATCAGATTACTCACTCCCTAATGAGTCAAATGATAACACACACCCACAGCAATACACACGCTTACACATATCATATTCACTCACTCCCTAAGAACCAAATAACACACACACAAACACTAAACAGAGACACATCCCCTCACCAAGTCCAATAAAACTGTCAAACTGACCAGAGAATTCATAGCAGCATCCAGCTCTTAACTCAAATAACAACTTAAAAGAGACTGTTTGACCAACACAAGGAATGTTAAAAGATTCATGTTAAAAAGATAAAAAAATAAAAAAACAAATGAAAACTACAGACAAAAGTTCATTTTCTCCATCAAGACATTCATTTCTGTAGTTTAGTGCTAGCAGCAAGCAGAAATATTTCTCCTCTCGATGATGGCCATTTCCGGCCGAAACTAGTCAAGGAATCTAAATGGAATAATAATAAAAAAAAAACGAAAGAATATTAATCTACAACCCAGTGTGTCTGAAGATTTTAATTTTTTAATTTTTTTTTATTGTTCAATATATATATATATATATATATATATATATATTAGGTTGGTGCAAAAATAATGACATAATAATGTCGTTTTTGACGTTAAAAAATACGTCAAAAAACGACATTGTTACGTCATAATTTTTGCACTAATCTAATATATATACTTAAGACCAAGTTAAGCAAAGTCATCATAAAGTTTACACAGCTGTTCTAATATAATTTTACGAAGCCAGAATATAACTGAACATACGTATTAATAAACTAGGTGCCAATGAGAGTTAAGTGTTTACATTTTCGTTAAATATTTCAATCACAGAAAGTACGAGAATTTTCTAATACCAGCTACATAAAAAAAAAATATAAACTTAGAAATAATATGTTCATATACAGGGGGATTGAAAAGTAACTCTCATTTCAAAATACTTATGAATTATTGATTAACTACAATTTTTACAAGAAATGAATATGAAAGGAAAGCGTTAAACATAAGATTTTATTTAAAATTCGATATGGGCACCAGATTTCGCTACCAGCTTCTCAAGCCGCCCAGAAATCGCGTCAGCTGATTTCATCAGGAACTCTTATAGCCTGTAAGACATAACTTGTATCAGCACATCAAGTTCTTCCCAAGATTTTGTTTGGTATACTAAACTTGCCCGTTTAACCAAACCCGCCCCAAATTTCACGGTGTTAAATCAGGACTCCTGGCTGGCCACTCATACATAAAATATGGAGTTACTTTTCACTCACCCTATCTATCTATCTATCTATCTATCTATCTATATATATATATATATATATATATATATATATATATATATATATATACACCTAGTGAGCCAGACAAACCTGCCTAGGTTTAACCTAAACGGATCGTCAGGGAAAGTTCGTCAGTGAAACCTAGGTATGTTTGTCTGGCTCACTAGGTGTATCTAGGTCTGCTCTACGGTTGTATTGAGCTCTTTTGTTAGTTAGTTGTTTACTCGTATCGGGGTTTTTTCTTTGGGCTTCAGACCTGCATCTGTGCGATTTTTTTCGGCAGAAGTTCATGTTTGTAGCTCTTTCTTTTTTTAAAACCTTTTTTTCCCTCGAGATTGATTTGATTATTGGCAAATCAAAAATTCGAGGGTTTTCGAAACGAGTCTAGTTATCTATATTTGTATGTATATATATATATATATATATGTATATATATATATATATATATATATATATATATATATATATATATATATATATATATATATATATATATATATATATATATATTATTTTCACTCTACAACTACTTCCATTATCTCATGAAATAATATCTGATGGCTTAGTAAAAGATCTGGAGTGAACAAAAATGCAATTTTATCTAAATATCAAAAATATTCTTGTGCAAAAACGAAAAAAAAAGATATAATTTTAAAAATTACCTCCCAATATTTTCGACGGATGAAATTCTGTTCCCATAAAGTTTCAGCTCTTGAAGAATCTGGAAAAAATGTAAGCAATGTTCGGTTCAAGACAATGGTTATATCTTGGCGTCTATTTTAGCGCTTTTCATCATTCTTTTGTCATATCAAAGAAAAAAATATCATACATTTTACTGGACTAAAAATGCCAACACTTTAAACCAATGTTTCTCGATCACTTTTACTCTAAGCCGCACTTTTAGTAAAACTCTGCGACGGGCTTTAAATATTAGTAACGAAAAATTAATCATGAAATCTGAAAATCTGAAATTCTGGTTTAGCATTCCCAAATATGATTAGCAGTTTTCATTTAAAGAAATTTATGAAGAATCTCCTATGTTTTTATTAGGTTGGTGCAAAAATAATGTCGTTTTCTCACATATGTTACTATGTGAGAAAACGACATTATTTTTGCACCAACCTAACATGAGGCCAATAGTTACTAATTTAATTCCCTTAACGAAGACAAAAGGGGAAGGATTATTCACTCCTTAAAGATTAAGGAATTTAACATCCAGTTTAAAATATCAAAAGGAAAGGACTTGACTTAGACATGGAAGCGATGTGCTTGGTGTCTTCAGGTTTTTAAAAATATTTTTTTAAATATATTTAAATAATTTATAAATTACTTTTCTGTTAACTCTGGACGCACCTGGCTACCTTTCAGGGCGTATTAGAGTGCACCGATTGAGAGACGCTGCTCCAACAAGTGGTTTTCCTTGATTTTTCCAATGATTTCTTCCAGTGCAAAATCATTAAACCATAAGGAAACACCTGTACGACCTCATCTTCTCCAGGCAAATAAGTAGTTGTCACCATTAATTCAGTGTACGTAAGGTTTAAATTGAATTTTTTAAAATGAAAAAGCTTTCATTTTCGCTTTAATTGAAAGCTAAAGAATTTAAAATTTACTATTGCCAATAAGTAAAATACTCTGTGGTGTATTTCAAACAAAAATTATATTGATCGGAATCAATAAAAGCGACCATTTTGACACATTTGTAAACAAAAGTTAATTCTGAGTTGTAAAAATCTTGAAAAAAATTTCTGAAACGTTATTTAAAAAATTTAAAGTTAAATTAATCTGAATTGAAAGAAATATTACTTACTTATAGCATAAAAGGTTGTATACAAGCATTTATTAAATACATGGTCTTGTTTTCCTGACGTGTTGATTGATTTATTAACAGTCGGATCACCGCCAAACATGTTCATAGTTAAGTATGGTGGGTTAGGGTTAGGGTTAGTTAATTCAGTTGTTTAGTCTGGTTTTGGATAGTGGGTTGGGCCTTGACCTTTTCAGCAACTTTAGTATTAAATCATAGACAATTTCAATGGTTAACAACATTGTTTTATAGATAATTATTTTGAGTAGGATGTCTAATCTTCACTGAATGCTGCAATTATAAGGCTCTGTACTAGATTAGGTTATATTTGACAGAAATTTAAAACCTTTAAATTAAGTACCTCCACTAATTTGGTACAGGTAAGGTTTAAAATGAAATTTTAAAAATGAAAATTTTTCTTGAAGTTTTCATTTTAGCTTTAATTGAAAGCTAAAGGGTTTAAAATTTACTATTTCCAGTATGCAAAATACACAGTGGTGCATTTCAAACAGAAATTATATTGATCGAAATCGATTTGATTTTTTTCATTAAAATCGATCAAAACGGCCATTTTTAACATATTTGTAAACAAAGTTAATTCTCGGTTTTAAAAATCTTGCAAAATTAATATATATTTTCTGAAATGTTATTTGAGAAAAATTAGAAAATTATTAATCTGATTTGAAACGAATATTACTTACTTATAGCATCAAATGTTACATACAAACATTTCTTAACTCCGGGGTCTTGTTTTTCTGGCGTAGTAATCGAGTTATTGACAGCTAAACGTGTTTATAGTTAAGTACGGTGAAGCAGACGATAATGGATTTTTTTCGCCGTAAGTGGGGACAACCCTTAAAACACGTGACCTTTTAATGATAGAGTTATCAGTTTGTACATCCATACTTCAGAAATTTTGCACGTAATCACATACAAAAACAATTCAAAATTATTTTAAAAATATTCGGGAGAGCCAGATTATAATAAGCTTTATGATATATGATTAGTAAGTATAGTTTCACTTAATAACACTATTTTCTAAGAATTATCATATTGAAAATTAATTTTTAAAGATTTAAAAGCTTTATAAATTATTCAATTTAAAATTGTGAAAAAATGAAAACAACTCTAGTAAAAATTTATTTTTCACCGAAAAAATTTTCTTCTTCAGACAATATTGCTTTTAATATATACTATTCATAATAGCAATCAAAATTTTCTCTAATTAAATAATGTTTTAGTTTTATCGTTTTTTTGTTTTTTTTGTTTTTGTTTTTTTCGATTCAGAACAGTTTTTGGTAAGACCGGGTCCGATTTTGCAAAAAAATTCGGTGATTAAAATTCTTCAAAGAATTCTGCTTTTAACTAAACATTATGAGGTTAAATTTCTCAAATTTTAAATAATGGACTGAAACACATGTAAAAAAAAAATATTTTTACCAAGATTTCTAATAGAAAATTTTTTTTAAATAATTTCATTCATTTATGAATAAGTCCTGAAAATTATTTGATTTTTGCAAGAATTTCCAAATTAATGTCTATGCCACCACAAAAAGGCCTAAAATTTGCTATGCTAAAAATTAGTGCAACAAAAACAAGTTTTTGCAAGAAAAACAAGTTTTTCTTAATAAAAATTTCTAAAATGGAGTAGAAAATTTAATTAAATAATCCCAAAATACTTTGATACTTCCTCTTAATAATAACATAAGGATTTTAACGATAAAACTGTTTTCATTATGTTTGGAGCATGTTTTCATCACAGAATGTTGATTTTTTAGCGTGGTGGTACCTACAAATGACGCTTATGTTTCATTCCTAAACTCATGATAAAGCGATTGTATGAACTGCGACCAATTTCTTCATTGTCTCTTGACATCGTCTATCCAGGTATAAAGTGATGGACCCGATGGATGCGCGGGTGCTGTAATGGATAGGGGCTCAGAATGAGAAATCAGAGAGCCGAGTTCGAATTCTGTTCGTTACGTTCACTTCGGCGCAAATACCTTTTGAAAGAAGATATAAATCCGTGTATGGGTAACGTAGCCTCGGTTGGTCTAGGAGAAGCAAAACTCTGAATCCCAACCAGCCTGTAGAAGATTGGGCTTCTTCAGGCTATCTTGCTCAAGCCACCGCTGCAGCACATGCGGTGACTACGACTCTAATGACTTAACGGTACTTTTTCTACAAGAAAGTGTGGTAAATGTGAAATCGGAGAGCCGAGTTCAAATTCCTGCCTAACAGCCTAACCTGCCCCATTTCCTTTCGCAATAAGGATCTCAGAAAAAGAAATAAATTAAAAAATAAAAATAAATAAAGGAATAGCAAAGAAAACTGGAAACTCTAGTCTTGGGTTGCAGTCAGTTAATACATTGCTTCCCTAACAGTGCGGCGGAAGAAGATAGCCGGTGAGGCGGGATGATTGAATGACAATCAAAGATTTAGAAACAACTTCAAAAAATCCAATATAGCAAAAATAAATATGATTTCAAAATTTAAAATATTATTATGGATTTCTTGTAATCGCATGCATGAGTTCCAGTATAAATAGTTATAAATAATTATTGACTGATATTGTCATTGTCATATTTTTACATTATATCAAGTATTAAGAATATAATAACTAGGGTCTGCAAATTGGAGAAGAGAGTTATCAATGATAATGTTCTGACTTCAAATCCGCGTTTATCTCCTTTTAACCCTCTCTCTGTTTCTTTGTTTGTTTGTTTTTGTTTTTTGTTGTTTTTTTTAATGTACTTTTTATCACATAAAATTTGGTAAGATGCGAGCAAATTTCCATTCCGAAAATACGGCTCAAAGAAAAATGCTTGGAAACTACTGGTCTAAAAGGTCATTCAACAGAGTATAAACTGGAAACCATTCCACTATATTCCCCAATAGGTGATAGCAATTCACAGATAATAAAGAAACGAATTGCCTGGAAAGCCATAATCGCCACAAACGTAGATAATTTTTTAAAAAACACAAAATATTATTTACATGAGGATTTATTTAAAGTTCAATATGGGTAGCAAATTTCGCTACCATCTTCTCAAGCCGCCCAGGAATCCCGCCAACTGATTTCACAAGGAACTCTTGCGGTATGGAAGACATAACTTCTTGTATTCACCCTTCAAGTTCTTCCAGAGTCTTGATTTGGTATATCAAACTTGCTTCTTTAACCAATCACAAAGAAAAAAGTCACAGGGCGTTAAGTCAGGACTCCTAGCTGGCCACTAACTTTTCAATCACCCTATATATATATATATATATATATATATATATATATATATATATATATATATGTATATATATATATATATAATAAATGCTAAAAAACCTGGAACTACCTACCCTTTTCGTTTTAAAAATTGCTTGAAACTTTTAAATAATTTCAACTTGCAATATGCAGTTTGGTAAATAAAATGTTTGTTGTACTCTCGCAAATTGTGCAAACGTTTTACCGAGTTAATGATGTTATAGTGAGTCCCGGTAAAAATAAAATAAAATATAAAAATAAAATATATAAACAAAAATAAAGAGAATTTCAATTACAATAAGGTGTTTGTGATTTCCTTTAAAAACCTTATCCATTTCTCTCTCTCTCACTCTCTCGCCCTTCTCTAAACTTCTCTTTCTATACTTCTCTCTCAGCTAACGAGAAAGTCAACCCTCAAATAAAAAATAGGAAGAAGAAGAAAAGCCTGAACCAGATTTAAAAATGCTTGAAGTTTGCAGAGCCACAGCCTACCAATTTGTGACGGAAAACTACCAAAATAAGACAGGCTCCACGCATAACTTCCGTTAATGAAAATGAAAAAGAAAGGAACGCTGGAAAATAAAATAATTTTAGCCAATCAAAAAAATTAATACTGAGAGACTTTTGATGATAGCCGAAATCAGGGTTCGCGCCTGGTCAAAAGGATAAAAGCTGACAGCTCTAAACTAGACGTGAAGGGTGACTACAAGAGATGCGACTGCTAGAGACTGCGACGCGGGAAGTAATTAAGAAGTCATCTGCTAATGTTATTTCCTGCCTTTCCTAGGGCCGAGAAAAACATAGTAGATTGACACTGACCTATTTCTAAGATGACTACTACTACGGACAAGGTCTGACTACGAATGTACTCTCTACTGAGTCGAAAGGAACTTTTTCCTGACTGCTACCAATATCCGCCTTATGAGCGAACATTTTGCTACACCGAATATCAAAGTACTTATTCTAAAGCAAATAAATAAAAATATATTATTTATTTTGTACCCTTGAGTCAGTTCGTTTTATGTCCTATCTTCCCGATAAGCATCACCAAGAATATCTACAATACTATAACTACAATATTGTTAAGAAAACTTCACATGTTCAAATATTAATGACATTGTCGTATTGCTGAAATGTGGTCAGGTGAGGTATAATATTAAGAAGAAAAGCTCGTTATTAAAATTATATAGGTTGAGCTAAGACAAGAAAGCAATGGGTGGTAATCGTGAATGAAATATTTTGCCAGTTAATATTGGTTGACGAATGGATAGATTATGTCGAAAGGCAATTATAAAACTATACATGGCAAAGCAACAATGTTCGATATATATGTCGTGTAAATAGAAGAAGAGGAGAATCCAGTCATGACTGTCAGACAATTTCTACGACCACATCACCCCTTCCATTTGGCCACCTAACTCCCCAGACTGCAACCCCCTTGATTATTATATGTGAGCCTGAAACCAAAAAAAAAAAAAATCCTTGTAACACCAAAGATGAACTGAAGACAAGGATTCACCAACTTAAACAGGGGGGACAGTCCAGAAAAGTTGCAAGATATACCGAAGTCGTCTGGAGACCGTCGTTGAAGCCAGTGGCGATCTTATTGAATAAATTTACTTTTTAGTATTTCAAGATATCTTTGTTTCATTTTGGTAAATATTAAAATGAGATGTCAATGTTATTTTCATTTTTACGTAATTTAGATGACAATTTATCCATCGCCCCTTGTAGTGCTGCAGGCGAAACTAAAGAACTCTACAACTATTACGAGCAAGGTCTGACTACTCACTACCGAGTCGAAACGGATTTTCTCCTAACTGCTACCAATATCCGCCTTATAAGCAAACATTTCGCTACACCGAACATCAAAGGACTCACTCTAAAGCAAATGAATAAAAATATATTATTTATTTTATACCCATTAGTCCGTTTTATGTCCTATGTTTCCGATAAACATCATCAAGAATATCTACAACACTATAACCACAATATAGTTAAGAAAACTTATACATGTGCTAATATTAATGACATTGTCTTGTTGAAATGTGGTTAAGAGAGGTATAACATAGAGAAAAATGCTGGAAAAGCTCGTTACTAAAATTATATTGGTTGCGAAAAGAGAAGAAAGCAATGAGTGGTAATCTTGAATAAAATATTTTGCCAGTTAAATGACGAATGGATCGGTTATCTCGAAAGGCAGTTATAAAACTGTACATCGCAAAACACCAACGTCCGATATACAGTGTAACACGGATATAAGAGAGTTGTCGGGACCGGGGAAGAAGTCTCTTATATCCTGGTTTCTCTTATATCCGGGTTTGGTCTATTTTGTTTAGGTAAGTATGGCTCTAATTTGGGACCAGAGGAAATCTCTCTTATATCCGGGTTACACTGTATATGTCGTACAAATAAAAAAAGAGAAAAAAATAAGCTTAGATATAAAATATTCGTTTGCATTCTAAAACAGCCGACGAGTTAAAATACACGTATAAATACTAATTCGTTAAGTTACGACGTAAAAATCTACCAGGTAAGCTGGGATGTATATAGGAAAGATATTAAAATAAGCCCCAACATTTACTTGGAATTGAACCGCCTGTATGCGAATAGGAAACGAGTTTGAGAAACACGTTTCCTTATCTTCTCTTTCTACTTTTGTAGAAAGAGAAGATAAGGAAACGTTTTCTCATCGGATTTCTTTAATCCATACAGCGAAATGATCCTCAGAAAACTATTAGGTTGGTGCAAAAATAATGACGTAATAATGTCGTTTTTTGACGTTAAAAAAATACGTGAAAAAACGACATTATTACGTCATTATTTTTGCACCAACCTAATAAAAGACCGACCAATACTTATCTGGCACATGCCAGTTGGGGTTTATTATCTCTCGATTACGTCTCTGCCTTCGGACAAAGTGCGGCTCAGTTGTGTTTCTGTCTGGCAACAGCGACACAGCTGAGTAAAACAAAATATTGAGGTGTCCGATCTCGGGGAACTGCTGCCGGCGGCTGGACCCACCTTGCTGCACTAGAGATGGGGGATGGGTAATCATACCGATAACCGCGCAACCAAGGGCTGCGGGGAGCTGGGCAATTTTTGGCCCTGCCCCAGATGTACGCTCTCGGGTTCCCCACGCATTAAACCCGATCTTGTCTCGCATCACGGCTCAGTGGAGAGACAGGGTAAATATCATATTTACTTCGCACGGGGGTCAACCATTA
Organism: Acanthosepion lycidas; assembly: GCA_963932145.1. NCBI lineage: Eukaryota > Metazoa > Mollusca > Cephalopoda > Sepiida > Sepiidae > Acanthosepion > Acanthosepion lycidas. Next base: position 52,882,640 of record OZ010608.1, on the reverse strand, counting down.
GTCAATAAGGGTTTGTTGAGGCGTGGTTAATGCCCCTGTGCTGTAAGTGGAACTATGGTTCTCCTCATTTTAGGTTCGAGAAGTTGATCGGTCCCGGGGATTCCAACCCTAAGGTAGGACCTCCCTCATCGCACAAAAGAGGTTGGGTCGGTGTAATATCGATGCCAGCGTGGCAGTTGTCGCGGGGGTTGGGCAAAAATCAATTTCTGTCCTTGACTTATATGCATAAGTATGCGTATGTCGCTCCCCACGTTAAAACCACCTTGTGTCACATCCAGTCTTGGTGGGGAGGCCGGGTCAAAAGTACTAGAAGAATGACCAAGATTGTTTTTTATCAGTGCCTATATCAACAGCATAAAATAAGCGGATGATATACAGGGAGCGATGGATAAACTGACGCCATATTGTATTTTTAATTTCACGCATGGGCGTTGTTTTTTTGTTTGTTTGTTTTTTTGTTTGTTTGTTTTTTTCGTTGACTGCACAGTATAGTAGAGTCAGTTGAGCACTGTCTGTGATAAAAAAAAAAAAGATCACGATGACGCAATTCACTTCGCCAGAAATTTGGAAACAGCATACTGTACTGCTTGGCATTCACGCCGAAACATCCAATACAAACATTCCAGAATGTTGGGCGTCAATCTGAGAACAATGCAGAGAATTCAGAAAGAGTTAGATGAGCCTCATGGTCATTACGAAGGAATTTGGATTGATTACTAGTGATTATCAGACTCAACACGGAGGCCTACCTTGAGGAAGTAGTACAGCTCTGGGTGAAAAGGGTGGATGCTGGAAGACCCTATGTCTGGCAATAGGACTCCGCACCATGCCACACAAGCAGGAGAACCTAGTAATGACTGTCAGACAATTTCTGCGACCCCATCACCCTTTACATCTGTCCATCTGACCCCCCAGACTGCAACCCCCTTGATTATTATGTGTAGAGTGCAGTTGAGTGGGAAACCAAAAAAAAAACTCTTTGCAATACCAAATATAAAATGAAGACAAGTATTGTGGCAGCATTGACCAACTTAAACAAGGAGACCGCCCAAAAGAGTTGCAAGAGATTCCGAAGTCGTCTTGAGGCCGTAGTTGAAGCCAATAGCGATTTCATTGAATAAATTTACTCTTTCGTATTTCAAGATATTTTTGTGTAATTTTGGTAAATATATCTAAAATGAAATACCAATGTTATTTTCATTTTTGCGTCATTTAGATGACAATTTATTCATCGCACCCTGTATGTACTGACGGCGAGCTCAGAAGGAAAACTACAAAAACTCCGAGAGAAAATAACAAACGAAAATGAAAAATGCTATTAACTATAAGAAAAAATAATGTATTGTCGTCAGTGAAAAAGTCAGTGAAAAAGCCAGTCAATGGCGTAGGCTTTATATTGGAGACATCAGAATGGAGTAGATAAACAAATTATTTGAATCGTGTAATAACAGACGAAAGCAATCGTTACACAGAAATACGAAAACGTTTCGGGATATCGAAAGCTGTATTCCAGAAATTAAGCAAAGTATTAAGACTTGAAGTGTTGAAACTACATTATTATATGTTTGGCAATAAACGCTGAATTTCTTTACAAATGGCGAAGAGACAGAAATGTTGTTCTATAAACTGATGAGCAACACAAATTTTCTAAAGAAACTGGAAACTAGAAGGACGCTTGTAGTTAAAAATCAGAGACTCTTGAAATGACTGAGACATTATAAGGAAAGAGAGCTTAGAAAATTTAACAATCAGAAGATATATTGAAGGAAGGAGGAAAAGGGAGAATCAGAAAGTAACCTCCCACTGAGTCTATGGAAAATAGTAGACCAAGTACAACGAGGGAAGCACTCAAAAGAGACTGGAGAATTTATGTCAAAATTCTCTCTGGAACTCCACAAAAATGGTCCGTGCTTCGAACCTGAAGAATAAATACCATATATTTCCTCGTATAAGACGACCTTTAAATCTTAAAAAGTACCACCATATAGGGAGTCGTCTAATACAACAGTTACAATAAGCTAACCTTAAATCCTGTGGTGTATTGACACTTGTAAGTAGGATGAATCCGAAATGCGATTTGCAGGTCGGGAATACTAGAATTAAGCAGACGCAGAAGTTTAAATATCTAGGAAGCGTCTTGACAGAGGACGGTAAGTGCGACACCGAGATCCGTAGACGTACTGGGATGGCCAAGGACACAGTCCAAAATCTGGGCAGAGTATTGCGAGACAGGAGGATTTCTTTGGTAACAAAGAAAAGAATACTGATCTGTTACATCTCGAGGCGACAGAGATGTGTTTCTACAGAAGGATGCTAAGGATATCATGGACCGAGACTGTGAACAACGATTAGGTCTTGGAGAGGATGCAAACGAGGAGGAGGCTTATACTTAATATCAAGAAGAGGAAGCTAAAGTTTCTGGGACTCATAACGAGGAAGGAGGGCCTAGAGAATCTGATACTCACGGGTCGAATAGAGTGAGAGAGAGACAAGGGAAAAACAAATGACATACCTAGCGGGTTTAAGCAAGTGGATGACAGAACGTAGTCTCGGTGAGGTGGCAGAGGGAAAGAACTTGTTAAAAGGGATAGAAGCGGGTGGAGAACCATGATCGCCTACGTCTTGATAGGACAAGTCACATACAAAGATAAGAAGAAGCAGACTAGTATGCTTTCGCCATGGATCGCGGTAGGCTAACAACTGCCTCAGTATGGTATCTACTGTTGTAAATATTTCTAGTTGAAATTATTCACATTATAATGCTGTACTGTATTTATAAATATAATAAAACTATTTTTACTTTTAATCCACCTCTTCTCTCTACCACCCCAGCTATGGGTTAATTAGTAGGATTTAACTCATTATTATTTCCAAAATAAATTCTTGCAATCTAATAATATATTCTGGCTTTAAAATAACCTACAAAAGATTGATAAACCGTAACAAAAGGAAATCAATATAATCCTTCTCTGGTTACCACCTGAAGGTAAATGAGTCCGGTTGGCGTTGTTATTTAACCCATAGCTCGGCAGAAGAGATTGGTTCATATATTTTTCCAAGAGTATTTGTGTGAAAGCGAACGAAACAAATTCGGCAAGATTCAGAACACGGCTTGTTGGTTCCTCTTACTGAGTGGTTTATCATGACTCTACATCCTCCTATTTCTGAATAAAAAGATTTTTAGAACATTCTTTGTGGAACTTCGACAACTCCGACAAGTAAAGATAGAATTCTAATCTGGTGAACTTTCTATGCGACAGACTTACATCAAATGTCCCGCTGTCCAGCTAACAGACCGTTTTAAAACTGAAATTAGCAGCAAGCCAAAATGGCCGTACAGTTTCTGAGCGAACGGCATTAGAGGTCGATGATAGGGCGAGATTCGTTATGAACGAATAAACTATTTCCAGCATTATGGCGAGGTTCAGAGTAAAAGGAAAAGGTGAATACAGAGAGTCAGAAGCCAAAATCTTCCCCAGCTGATGCTCTGTCTATGAAAAATATCCTTACAATGAAATGTGTCTATCGAACGTTTCAAATTCTATGATACAGGCGTCAAAAGATTCTGCAACTGCTTTTAGTTACTTTAATAACACGCCTCTTCAGAAAATAATAAATCATATCTCTCCACAGCTTCCTTTTTCTTTAATCTCTGTGAATTGCTATTAATGGGAAGTTGTAATATTCAATACCCCCGAATTCAAGATTTCATGATCGCGGTGAATTTTCTTCAGTCAAGATGAACGTTTGTAGTCCCAAATGAGTGTCTTTACTTTGAAGTTCCTTCCATACCTCAAATGGAATATATATATATATATATATATATATATATATATATATTAGGTTGGTGCAAAAATAATGTCGTTTTCTCACATATGTTACTATGTGAGAAAACGACATTATTTTTGCACCAACCTAATATATATATATATATATATATATATATATATATATATATATATATATATATATATATATACACGATGCATCGCTGAAGATGCTGACCAAAATGTTCGCTTCCTTGTACCGTTTCAAAAAGCACCTGACTTATCCAAGACTGCTTTATCTTTACAAGCGTCAGATCAGACCAAAAATGAAGCGCTGCTACCTGAGCTAGAGTTTCTCAGTTTTAGCTCTTCAGCCTGTGTCGAATTCAAAATCGTCTACGCAGCCTTGTGGGTGATGAATAATTTCGACCCAACCGTCTCATCCCACAGACGCAAGTCTATAGCTTCTATATTGCTATTTCCATGGAAATTGTTCCGACGAGCTACATTCTTTACTTCCACCAGTTCAGACCTTTACAGTTAGGACCTGCCATATCACCTATGCGGTGTGAATCATTTGTATTGCCTTCGTATACCATTAGTAAGGAGGAAGTCCCACTAGGTCTTTTCCCGATAACCGCTACTTTGTGGAACAAACTCTGATGAAGAAACTTTACCGATTACTGTAGAATTCCCTTCCGTTTATCTGCTTCCCTGACTACAATCTTCAAAAATTTAAATGCAACGTCAATCGCCTATCTTCTTGAATCCCGTTCATCTTTTGTTCTTTCCTCAATCCTTCCTATTGTCTATTTTCTCTTTTACTCTCTGTAAGACACTGCGTACTAGTGGCATTTCCGCACTGCTTGGTGTGAAATTATTAAAAAAAAAATTAAAATTAAAATGTCACGTTGAAACACCAATTCCCGTCCGATCACCGAAGTTAAGCAACGTCGAGCCTGACGAGTTTTAATCGGGGGTGTTCAATTCCAGTTGGATCCGTTGTATTCCCTTATGCGCAACTTCTCTTGGAAAAGGTATGGGTTCACCTCTCACCCCGAACTATGGGTTAGTTAGTAAGACTTGCATCAGTAAATCATGATTATCTAAAAAAAAAAAAAAAAAAAAAAAAAAAACTTCTTACAATCTAAAATATTTTTGGCTTTAAATAACCGGAAAAGGGTTGATAAGCTGTAAAAAAAAAAAATTATTTATACAAATGTACCAGTATTTCAAATCAATCAACCCGATCACTATAATTTTAACTTCTTCAAGTCTAAGGTCAAGTGTTATCTATTGCAGATCTCCTCATAATCTTCACTTATTTCCTCCTTTTACATCAATAAAACAAGCTAATTAAGTAATGCTCTACTTTGAGTGGCTCTTGGGCATTATATTGAGTGAATATTTTGAATTTTTTAAAAGTAAACAAGAGGCAACAGCCATGAATCGACGGTTACCAAGCATGTCCTATTCTCACTGGATGCTCTAACCTTTTGGCCCTGTGCCAGCCTAAGAAAAGCTAAAGAAACATAGCTTGAAAAGGAAAGTGGTAATATTTCGAGGTGAATGTATTTGTAAGCAGGTCATAATACCTTTAATTAGTCTTACTCATTGAAACGCCATCAAGGTTTCTCTATTGGCTTTCACTCTTATTTAATAAGAGACGAAAGCTTGGCAGTTATGCAATTACTGGCATTCTGCCTTCTAGATGCTTTCATTCTTTGGGCAAAGTTCAAAGTTAGTTTTACAAGTTACTGCAACTTGCAGGTTTCGAACAAATGGCAGCAGTCCTGTTGGTGGTTTCAGTTTAAGAGGTTTATTTTTCTCCAATTATTTTTTTAATCATTTCACCATAAGAAATGCGATAATGCCAATATGACGCTAGGGGTTAATGAGAATTAAAAAATAAGTGAGAAGACCTTAGTAAGTAGATAGGACAATAAAAGAACGGTGTACATGAAGACAAAAGATGGCGATTCACGTTGCATTTCAATTTCTGAAGATCCCAAGTGATAGAGAAGCAAGAAATGTGAAGAGAATTCGACAGATAAGAAATGAGAGAGAAGAAACTATTGGAATAGAACTTACGGTTGCAGCTATCTATTTCATCAGTAAATCGGTGAAATCTGAAAATGTTTATAGAAAAGACACAAGGCAGCCACGTGACGGTGGTGAGAAATTGACTGAAGTCAAGATGCCAGGTCAAGACCTATAACATTACAGACCCTTCTTTAGACTTTGTCGAGAATCTCGAAATATACAGCAGGGGCCAGATATGGCAACAATATTCAATGCCTGTACGAATAACAGAGTCATATATGTGTAAGATGAATTCTGTTAAAAAAGGATTGTCTCGCGTGACACGGTGAACCAACTTTCCTAGCAGCTAACCAAGCAATTGATTCAATATAATCATTCGACTTCATGTCAGGGGAAAACGTGAGCTCAAGGAGGTGAAATAAGTTGCTCTCCTGGAGGCTAGCATCAGTCATACTGAAGTAAGGCAAAAATAGATCTCCGTGATGGCTAAATGATAGTTTTCTTTTGAAGGCGTTAAAATTTACAAGCCATTTCTTGCTTCAATTAACAACTGATTAAAGATCCTTTTCGAGAACAGCTGTCAGTGTTACTTACAGAAGTAAATAACTGTGTTATCAGCATAAATAATGTGCTGGTACCTGATGACATTGGAAAGATCGTTGGTGAAGATAAGAAAGAACGCTGGTCCAAGGATAGAGCCTTATGAGAGACTTGCATTAATGTGAAATGATTTAGAAAAGCGGCTGTTCAACACAGCTTTCATTATTCGATTTATTCAGAACGCTTGGAGCAAGTCAAATAATTGGCCACAATCACCATAGCCATTGAGCTTATGAAGAGGGCCAGCATGCCAAACCCTACGAAAATCCCCAGAACCATCTTTTGAATAATGTTCTACTTCTTTTATATGCCGTTTCCCTTCGGGTCATGAGCGATCATTGCTCTCTACAGCTTCCTATCCTTGGTAGCTTTATTCAATATTTTAGTATCCTTCCAACAACCCTGTCGTCATTTGTTCTGTTAAGCTTGTTAGGTAGGTTACTCACAATTTCCCTGTCATTCTTCCCTTCAATATAACCTCAGGCTTACGGCCATTCTTCTTTATGTACCCTGTCCCCTCAGGATGCCGGTGATTATGGCTCTCCACAATTTCCTGTCACTTGTAGCTCTTAATAAATTTTGTCTTTCTATTATTTCTCCTAAACCCTGTCCCTCCCGCCATCCACTTACTCAAGCTCACTATTTTATGCGTTGTTTTTCTGTTCCTTTTGCCTTTAATCTGTCCTGTGAGTATCAGATTTTCCAAGCACTCTTTTCTCATTATGTGTTGATGCTTGTAGAAAGCATCAAGTGTCTCTTGGTGATGGTAAGTATCAGTTTCCTTTTTGTTTCCATTTTCTCTAAAACTTCGTCGTTGCTCACATGTTTGGACCATGCTATTCGCAGCATCCTTCTGTAGAACTACATTTCTATGTGCTTCATCTTTGAGGAGATTGTCTAGCACCTACTGCCATACAGGAGAACAGATATCATGTAACAGTTTAGTACAGTTTTCCTTGTTTCTAGCAATTTTTTTTGGGGGGGGGGTTAGTAATCTGCTAAGCTTTTGGAATTCATCTTTCGCTATCCCAATGCGTCTTCGGATTTCACTGTCACACTTTCCGTCCTTTATTAAAATACTTCCCGGATATTTAAATTTCCCTATTTCTTAATACTTTGCTTAGCTTTTAGAAGGCATCTTTCGCTATCCCAATGAGTCTTCGGATTTCAGTGTCACACTTTCCAACCTCTGTTAAAACAGATATTAAAATTTCCTTCACTTGTTTCATTCGGTGTCTCCAATTTGCTATTCGCTCTTTGGGTTTCATCCTTTTGCTAACAACCATACTTTCTGTCTTCTTGCAGTTGATGTTCTCGATTTCCTTCGCTACCTTCTGAAGGAGTTTGTGTTGTCTTCTTTCTGATTCTGCTATCAACAGTGTGTCATCTGCATATTTTATGTTGTTAAGACCGTGTCCGCCATTAATTAATCCTGGTAGGACTTCTAGTTCTTTCCGAATCGCCTCCCTCTATAGGTTAAATAAATCCAGTGAGAAAACGCATTATTTTCGTACTCCCCTTTCTTTATTCTTCTGTTGTTGTTTTTTTAGCACGTAAAAATACCAGTTCTCGTATGATCATCGATGTTAAGCAACGTCGAGCCTGGACAGTACCTAGATGGATGACCGCTTGGGAATACCAGATGTTGTAAGCTTGGATGTGATATTGGTGTAATGGATAAGGCTCAGAAATGTTAATCGATGAGCCGTGTTCCAATTCAAATCAGGATCATTATATTCAATTCCGCGCAAATACCATTAAGAAAGTTATGAATTCCCTTTATCTCCTCTCAGTTAATTAGCACAATTTGTATCAGTAAAAATCATTAGTATCTCAAAAAAACCCACTTACAATGTAAAAAAGTCATGGTGCGAAATAACCTGCAAAAGGTTGATAACTCGTAAAAAAACAAATCAATCGATATGTCCTCTAAGTCCTCTAAATTCTCCAATCGCTCTTTCTTCGTTATGTCCCCAAATTCTAAGTATAATTGTTCATTTAGTTTTCACTTTCCTTAAAACTTCCTCCTTATTAACATATTCAGTCTATGGTATTCTCAGCATCCTACTGTAGAAGACCTTTCTGTTGACTCAAGTCATTTCTTCATCTGTGAGTATATTGTTCGACAATATATATATATATATATATATATATATATATATATATTAGGTTGGTGCAAAAATAATATCGTTTTTTGACGTTAAAAAATACGTCAAAAAACGATATTATTTTTGCACCAACCTAATATATATATATAGGAGGATTTATATTACATAGCAGATGAACACTCTTTTTTATTTCTAATTAAATTTTTCTGTTTCTTAATACTTTATTTAGTTTTCTTTTATGTGCTCCATCAATTTCAACTGCTCCTTCCTGATATTAAGTGTATGTTTTCCATTTTGTTTCAAAAACCTCGTTGTTGATCACATGTTCTGTCCATGGTATCCTCAGCATCATTCTGTAGAACCACATTTCTGTTGCTTCAAATCTCTTCCTCATCTTTGAGGAAATTGTCCAGCATTCTCTGTCATACGGGAGGACTGATATTACGTAACGAAGAAAAGAAATAATCTTCAAACAGATCTCTACAAATTTAAATAATTTTATTTTGGGTATAAAAATAATCTTTGTTTTCGTTCAAGTTGAAAGAAACAAGTTACAAGTTCCTCGCAAACAAAGTTCAATTTTTTTTCTTTTTACAACACAAAGAAAAGAATTGCGTTATTATAAGTGAAAGGATGTATGTGAATGCTTAATGCGAAATTCACGTATTTACGTTGCTTTATGTATGCGTGAGGTTTCCAGTGGTCGGCCGAATAAATTCAGTCAGTTGACCTTATTTTTACTGCTCCTGCAATTCGCTTTGTTTCTATATCTCGCTCGTATGCATTTCTTATTGTATGAAATATTTAAAGAGTGAGAAATAGATTTGAAATAGAACATACGTAGCTGTGCATCAGCTGCAAACACACGCACACACACACACACACACACACACACACACACACACACATATATATATATATATATATATAGTAAAATAATAAGTTCAAAATCTTATCTTCCCGACTTCATGTTTCCACACCAAGAGATTAGTTTGATTAAAAGAACACTGTCATTTCAAGTCTCTTCTTAGCTGGTCAGACATTTTCCAACATTTACTGCCATATAAGAAATTGGATTTTTTGTGGGGGTGATTCGTTTTCTACGTCTTATCAAACCTCTGCAGGTTATTTATAAACAGAATATATTTTTAGATTGTAAGATTTTTTTCTTAGATAATAATGCTTTAGTAATACAAATCTATTACATTCACTTACGTGCTAATAGCCTTGGGAAAGGTATGAATCCTATTCTTCTCACCACCACCACCCCAGCTATAGGTAAATAGCAGGACAGACCAAGTTCTATAGCCTTTGATGGCAACTGGTCTACCGCAAAAAGATATAGCAACCTACTGCTGGAAAAGAATCTGCCTCGTCAGTCATGTATCGTCAGTCGTGTATCACGAATGACCCATAACTGAACTGAATACAAATCTGACTTATTAAACCATAGCTAGAGGGATACAAGGTGGATTCATACTTCTCCTAAGGGTATTAGCGCGTAGGTGAATATAATGAACCCAATTGGAATTGAAACTCAGCTCTCCGATTAACAATTCCGACCCATTATCTACTACTCTACCTGCATATCCAAGCTTACAGCACCTGGCATTCCCAAGTAAATTAGATCTCTATCTATAAAAAGCAGGATGTGTGCGTGTGTGTGTGTGTAACGAATGCACGGCCGCAATTTTTGACGGATTTGCACCAAAATTTACATGCACATGCTCCAAGTTAGCCGAAAGGTCAAGACTGATTTGCATTTCCCAACTCCCATCGAAAATAATCGATTTTTCTATGTTTCTACAGCAGTTTTTATGTAGTTTGAGGCCATTTTCTACTGTCCAGAGTGAGAGCCTATCGCTGGCTGCCACGAACAGGCAGGAAGATTCTATTGGCCAGCGTGAGAGCCAACAGCTGACAGACACGAATGTTAACTAACATGCTAGCATGCAAAAAAAATCGATAGCTGCATTCGTCACAAGTGGAAAAAATTTAAATCTGCATGGCACTTTACTCCAATTGTCTCATTCACTTGCTTAAACTCAACTTTGAATCTGATTCCGCCGAACTGGGTTGAGTGTGAAAAAGTATTTGTTGTTAATATTCTTTTTTCATTCGGTTTTTCCAGTTACGAGTCCTTTTTCAAAGCTGACCGTTTTGTGTTCATTTTGTTTAGTTCTTTTTCCGTAACAGATTTAATGTTTAGTATAGAGCTTAGAAAAAATTCGCAGTGTGAGATAAGCAAGAAGTAAGGCATGTAGCAACATCAGCACGGCAAAGGGCACTCCTTTAAAGGTAAGGAAGGGCAAAAATATTTTAAGTCAAGTGATAGCTATTGCTGTATGAGTCGTACGATTTTTGAATCAAGCAATGACAACGCCAGGCCATGCTGCTAGTATTACCTAAGTTTCGTTTTTTTCTAATAACATTTTCCTACCTACTGAAAGCTACTGTTTAATAACCCCTGTTTTCCAAACAAAAATCATCTCTTTCTATATTCATCGGCGGTGGCGTAATGGATAGCGGTTCGGATTGAGGAATCGGAGTTCGAATTCGTGCTAATACCCTTCGGTAAGGTATGAAACCCCGTCTTCTCTTTGTGGGTAAATAACAGGACAGAACGGGTTCTATGGTCTTGGATGGCAACTGGTCTACAGCAGAAAGAAATGGCAACCAAACGCGGGAAAAAATCTGCCTCGTCAATCATGTATCGAAAGATACATGATCGCTTAAGCGTGTATCACGCTTGACGTATAACTGAATATAATTGTTCCGTTCGTGTGCAGAAAGTTGACCGAATGCGTGAAAACATCTGAAGATGATAATAATTTGATCTTAGTTCTGAATGTTTTGGTGAAAAATTGTTGAGTGTTTCGTTATTTTGTTTTATATTGTTTTTCTTTCTTTTTGTTTTTCCTTCTTTCTTTTTTGTTTTTGTTGTTGTTTTTTTGTTGTTTTTTTTTTTTTTTTGTCGGGAGTATGGGGATTTTTTTTATTTTGGTTTTGGAAAAGTTGCCAAATTTAGATCCACATGCCATTAAAAAAATATTTTTGGAGAAAAATTGAATTTTTTTTGTAATAACTCAACAGCTGCCAATAACCGATTTCAAAATACCCGACAAAATAACATAAACTCTAATTTAAAATTCGCGAAGTAGGGGATCTTAAGTATAGCGAGCATAACACCTGCCCTGGGAAACCGTTTAACAAGCTATCCCCCTTTATTGAAAAAGAATTCTTTTCAGATGATAATCTGTCTTTGACCATAGTTATGTGCCACGCGTGATACATAAGTGACGAGGCAGATTTTTTCCCGCAGTAGGTTGCCATTTCTTTCTGCGGTAGAACAGTTGCCATCCAAGGCTTCCCGCTATTTACCCATAGCTGGGGAGTGAAGAAGAGGACTCATACCTTTCGCAAGGGTATTAGCACGTAAGTCAATGTAATGGATTCGATTGGAATTTGAACTCGGCTCTCCGCTCTTCAATTGGAGCCGCTATCCATTCCGCCACAGTGCCTCCTCGTCTTTGATTATACAAAGCGAGAAACACTAGAAGAGACAGATTGTTAAACTAATTATTATGGGAAAACAATTTATTATTTCCCCCAGACAAGGCAATAAAGCCACTAAGACGCAAGGGGGTTACTGAGTGTGAAATAAACTGAGAAAAGGTTACTGAAAAGAGATGAGAATAAGAGAACAAGATTCACGATGATCATTAACATTGCTTTTAAATCGTTGAAGATCGAAGTTGACAGGAAAGCAAGAAAGACTTCCACGAGTAAGAAGTGTGAGGAGAAGAAACTATTAACATAGAACTTATGGTTACATTTAGTAATTTCAGTAGTAAGATTACGAGACCTCACTGCCAATCTAGTACTGCGCTTAAATTCAAGAAGTTGAGTTACAGACGAGTAACGCTCATCAGAACAATTTCCGTGAAGATATTTATAAAAAAAAAACCCTCAAAAGTGAAGCTACGTTAGTATGGTGGGAAATTAACTGAAGCCGAGATGCCAGGTTAGTACCGGTAACGTTGCAGATTTTTTTTGGGATTTTATCAAGCATCTCTAGATATATAACAGAAGCAACAGACCAGATGCGGCAGCAATATTCGATGCACCGCCAAATAGTAAACTCACAAACTTGCGAGGTAGATTCTAAAATAGCTAGAAAAATTGTCTCGTACGTCAGGGAATCAACTTTCCTAGAAGCAGATCTAGCACTTGATTCAATATACTCATTCTACCTTATGTCAGTAGATAACGTCAAGCCGAAACGGCAAAAGGAGTTAATCTAATGGGGGTTAGCTTTAGGTATGCTGATGGAAGGTAAATAGGGATTTCTCTTAGAAAGGTAAAATGAGCAGTTTCGTTTTGAAGACGTTAAAAGTTTAACGTGCTTGACTTGTATTTTTGAGTTGATATTATGCTAAAGTTATCTAAAAGATTGGTGCCATCGGGTCCCAAGAGGTGTGCAATTTCAGTGTTTGCCAGAGGCGCTATTTCGATTTTTCTAATCCCATACGTTTTATGAAATCAGATTTAACGTTTGTTGTTAAAATATCAGATGCAGACAGGCGTAAGCTCTGCAGCGATTGTAGAGAACCTTTTTAATGTGGCACTCGTAGGCGGGAAACAGGTTTTCAACTATTTAGTCAAATTCTAGTTATTAAAAAAGTGTGCTGGGATCTTGTGTGCACATCTAATGCCTCCATCTTTGTTATGCCGAGTTTAATTCGGTTGGTCGATTCGGCAGTAAAAACTTAATATCCAACTTCAGATAAGTTATGGTATTCGTTGGCTGTCATAAAATTCTACTTCCGGCTTTTCTTCTTTTTTTTTTTTTTTTTTTTTTTTTTTCACTTTATATACCCAAACTCACAAGATATTTTTCTTCAAATCTGTTTTTAAAAAAAAAAGCTGGGACACTAAAATCAAGCAGGTGCTTAAATATCTGGGAAATGTTCTTATAGAGGATGGTAAGTGCGACGCTGAGATCCGATGGCCAATGACGGATTCCAAAAGTTAGGCAGAGTATTAAAACACAGGAGGATTTATTTAGTAATAAAAAAAGAGTACTGAATTGTTACGTGATATATTTCCTCTTTAAACGGCAGGGAATGTTGGACGGTCTCCTCAAAGATGAAAAAGAGACTCAAGGCGACAGAGCTGTGATTCTACAGAAGGCTGCTAAGGATATCATGGACCAAGCGTGTGAGCAACGATGAAATCTTAAAGAGGTTGCAAATAAGGAAGAAGCTTATATTTAACATCAGGAAGAGGCAGCTGAAATTTCTGGGGCACGTAATGAGAAAGAAGGACTTGGTGAATCTGATACTCACAGGGTGGACAGAGGGAAAGAGAGACAAGGGAAAGCAACACGTGACTTACCAAGCAGGGTTAAGCAAGTGGATGGAAGGACAGGGTTTGGAAGAAGTAGCAAAAGAATAAAACATATTGAGAGCTACAAGGGAAAGGGAAATGTGGAGAGCCATGATCGCCTACGTCCTGAAGGGACACGACATATAAAAGAAGAAGACGTGACATCCCATCAGTCTTTTTATTCTGTTCATCCGTTCATTCCTTCTTCAAATATTTTCAAGTTAGAAATGATTTCAGAAAGCAAATACCCGATCAATTCAGATTCTATCTGGCTTCAGATACAGATACTAATTGTGAAACTATTAAATTTAAATAATACCGAAAATAATGCTAATATCACAAAATATTTACATATATATATATAATGGACTCTCCCATCGTATTCGACGTATGAGTGTCAACCGACAGCTAGACACCACCACATATGATTTGATTATAGTGGTGAAGGCTTTGTGCAGAACAGACCACACTTTTTGAAGGGACGAATACAGAGACCTGGTGTACTATGTCCCACAATGTCCCACAATGTCCCAAACGACCCTCCGCAGGTTTTGAATAAAGAGTTCTCCTTCTCCTAGATCAGTTGCCATCCAAGGTTATAGAACCTAGTCTGCCCTGCTAATTACACATAGCTAGAGGGAGAAGATGATTTATACTTTTCCTAAGGATATTAGCACGTAAGTGAATGTAATGAATTCAACTGGAATTCGAACTCGGCTCTCCGAGCACTCAGTCCGAGCCGCTACCCACTACTTCACCGTGCCTCTCTCTCTCTCTCTCTCTCTCTCTCTCTCTCTCTCTATATATATATATATATATATATATATATATATATATATATATATATATATATATGACAAAGTGGGAAAAAGTTTTCGTGTGACGCGTTTCGTTCTTTAGGACTTCATCAGACTACAATTGTTATGTTGATGTGAGTACATATGCATACGATCGAGGTATACTGGGAAATTTTTTTATTTTTTTATCTAACCGATTTTATTTAGACTATTTTTGTGTTTATTTCCATCATTTTTTTCTAATTAGATAATCCTATATTGTGATAATCGGACTACCAGGAATGGTGAAATGTTGTAAGAGCCAGAGCAAAAAATTTACTGTGGATGATCTTGTGATCAAGGCACTCTCTAGACATTTAACTCTATTTGTTTTCTACTTTGATCAGAGTAGCATTTTTATGTCAAAATCGTGATCAGTCTCGATACGATGGGCAACAAAAGCATTTCATGTATTATTTTGTAAAATATCCCTTTTTCGTTCATATAATCTTTTATTTGAATTCCTTGAGGTTTCTCCTATATATTTTTGGGGACAATTATTAAAGGCGATCGAGTAAATTCCTCCTTCAAGTTCTAGATTATTGTTTTGTCTAGTACTGACCAAGTCTTTTATTGTTTTAGATGTAGTAGTAACAAACTTTATGTTGAATTTAGATAAATTCTCTTAAATTTAGATATGATAGAGTTAGTAGGATTTTTTTAATTCATTGGGTTTGTCAGGAGGAGCAGTTTATTTTATTTTGTAATATTTTATAGGCCTTTTGTTTCGCATTGAATATAAATTAATTAGGTTTCTGAAGAAGCGTGAAAGTATTTTCAAATGTATTTCTCCTTTTCGTGTAAATATTGATGACTGCAAAAGTGATGGAAGCAAAAAGAAAAAAATCTAAATGAAATCGGCTAAATTTAAAAAAAAAAAAGATGAAATTAAAAATTTAAAATTCCCAGCTTCCCACGTTCATCAGCACAACAAATTTAGTCCGATGAAGTCTTAAAAGACGAAATACGTCTGTAAAAAAAAAAGGAAAAACTAACAAAACCAAAAAGAAACCCCCTTGAAAATGGTTAAAGCAGTGTCCGAAAGCGCTTGGGACAATGAAAATTATGGAATATGTTTGTACTCCGACCAAACGGAAAAACGGAAGAACGCTGGAAAAAAAATAAATAAAAAAAATAATTAAATTTTCCTTATCTGGCATATTTAAGGAAAGATTTTTAAAAGGTTTCTGCACAAATACATACATACATACATACATACATACATACATACATATATATATATATATATATATATATATATATATATATATATATATATATAAATTCCCAAGAGGATAGAATCCAGGTAGAACTTAATGTCCAGGACAGGACAAGAATATAATATAAAAAGCTCAAATACTAATATTCCATGGTTATAAATTATTACACTGGAATCGTAATCACGATCCAATTCATCAAACCTACAATATAATAATAATATTTTCCGATTTCTTTTTGAATTTGTAGGTCTGATGAATTGGATCGTGATTACGATTCCAATGTAATAATTTATAACCATGGAATATTAGTGTTTGTGTTTTTCTATTATATATATATATATATATATATATATATATATATATATATATATATATATTAGTTAATGATATTATTAGGTAATCCGTATGGATAATTCCAAAGAGGATATAATCCAGAGACCTCAATGTAAAAACAGAGCAAAAAATATTATTAAGAAAAAGATAACTTGAAGAATACATAGTTATAATTTATTTCCTTAGAATCAAGATTTCGATCCTAATTCATCAGACCATCCATTCTCATAAAAATAAAACGGATGACACATTTTCCCAGCCAATAAAAAACGTTTTATATCATTAATTTTTAATTTATACACGCATTTGTTTAATAAGGTAGGTTTAAAATGGGGGAAGGGGCAGATGAAAAAGCTTATATATTTAGAAAGGGATAAGGTAAAGCTAAGAGAGGAAGATGAAGGATAGTTTAACAAAATTTGGAAGGGAAAAAGAGAAAGAGATATTTATATCCATCTGTATAAAGAGATATATCGAAATAGAGGTGGGGGAGTAGACATGTTGACCTATTTATCAAGTATGTGTACAGGAGAAAGTAGAAAAGAAAATTAGACAAAGAGAACGAAAGAAAAGGAAGTAATAAAATAAAGGAAGTAAACCAGAATAGAAATAAATTAAAATAAAAGGAAAATGCAGGACTCCAGCGATTTTTAGAATAAAAATGAATACATTTTCTCTCCACAGTTCGTAAACAGGAAGTTATGACACGTTGACATTTTTAAGGACAATAATAATAATAACAATAATAATAAAAAATAAAAATTCTTACAATAATAATAATAATAATAATATCCTTAGTAAAAAATGTAAAGAATTTTTTTTTAATTATTGGATGTTTTAATTTGTTCTTATTTCTTATTTCCATAAACATATTCAGGGGATACATGTTTTTGAGTAAACATCTTCCGGTTTGGATAATCAAAAAGAAAATGTGCCCCTGTTTCTAAAGATTTTCCGTTACCCAGGCCAGTTACACTGTGCTATTAAAAAAAGACAATGATGTCGACACAAACACTCCCTTAAATATAATGCTTAAAGCAATACGTTTAGCTTTACAATAAATACCCGGTTGCTTTTCTGCTTGTTGGAGATCCTCTTCTCTAGTTCCACTCTTGAAGAACTCGGGCGAACCGTCTGATCCTTCTATCAACCTGTTAGACCTCTATCTCTTTTTGGCAAAGCACTAGAGGCTCTAATCAATTTTGAATTGTTTAAGCATCTCACCACGCAGGGTGTTCTTTCAGATAAGCAATATGGCTTTCGCTTCTCTAGGTCAACTGCTGATGTGTTAACGATTATTACTTAAAGAGTCTGTCAAGCTTTAGATAACAATGGTTGTTGTTTTGGACATCTCGAAGGTATTTGACAGGGTTTGAAAATACCGGTCTTCTTCACAAGTTGAAAGGTTATGATATTTCTGAATGATTTTTTGAACTGATTCAGTCTTTCTTATCAAATCGGCAAATGAAAGTTCTCCTGAAGAGCGACTCTTCTAGATTTTTTTGCATTAATGCAGGTAACCCACCCAACCCCAGGGTTCTATATCCTTGGATCTATATTGTTCCTAATTTTTGTCAATGACCTTTCTGAGAGCCTCACCTCTTAACTCAGTATCTATGCTGATGACACAACTATTTACACCTGTCTTAATAGTAGTTTTGATCAATTCGATAAGCTTAAATTCACAGCTGATCTCAAAAGTGCCCTAAAATCAGCTGTTAACTGGGGCAAGGAATCGCTTGTTCATTTTAACGCCTCTAAAACAAAACTGCTTTCTATTAATCATCTGAGAAACCTATTTCTGCCTTCCAACAATATGGCTTATGCTAAACTCCAGGAGAGTGACTCGTTACGCCTTCTCGTTCAAACATTCTCCACTTCCCAATAACTGTTACGTATGACGTCACAAAACAGAATAAAAATAGGCTTGTGGGCTTTGCTGTGATTAACCAATCGGATTTGACCAATGCTAAATTCAAACTCTCCTAAAAAAAATAAAAAACAATAAGCCTATTTATATTCTGTTTTTTCTTGAAAAAAGAGGAAGTATTCTGCTTTTGAAATTAAATTAATCGTTCATTCGTCAGTAATTTAATATCATCCGAGGAGACACATTTGTAGCGTTGAAACAGCATTTGTAATTTTGTAGCGATTTTTAACATCTCTTTGTTTTAATATCGTAAAATAAATAATATTTAGCTCTACTATGCATTGAGCCCCCTTTAAATTAAATACAGTGAAATTATACTCCCTTTTATCGTGTTACTTGTATGTATATATATATATATATATATATATATATATATATATATATATATAATTTAAACTAAAAAAAATTGGGACATCAGGTGATTTTTCGAGTTTTTGAAGTTAAAAAAGCTCTACATGTTATTTTTACTTTTATTTTATTTTTTTCACGCGTGTATTGAACACTTTTTAATGCTACTGTTTCCTAGTCTGATTTAACTCAAACCATTAACCTCATATGTATTACATATATTATTATTATTATTATTATTATTATATATATATATATATATATATATATATATATATATATATATATATATATATATATATATATATATATATATATATATAATCTTGGATGCAATTAAAACTTTTATAATACGAATTTCAAGATATATAAAGTCCAAGTTCAAGTGGAATTCGTGTCATGAATGGACAAACGGTTCAATTTTGGCACGCGGTAATTTTTTACAATAAATCAATTTTTCGCATAAATTCATTAAAACTGAGCAAAACTATGAAAAAAAAAAATATTTCTTTCAATTTTTGACAGCAATAAACATTCTGTCAACTTTTTTTCGGCATTTTTGCCAAAAGAATCAATTGATCACCAAAATCTTTAAAAAAAAAAAAGTAAACGAGATCTATGAAAAAAGTTAAATTTTTCTGGTATTTGGATCGGAGAATATAACAAGTCATTCCTTTTTGTCTCTTGTTTTCCTTTTTTCAAACACTTGAATTTAATGACAATATAGAGCTAGATGTATACAAGACGCGAAGGGCACCTTCACGTTGTGAAATGGTTAGCAAGTTTGTCTCGTTAGATCAGTTACGACTGAATAGTGACGTCGATCCTCGCTGTGTGCCCTATACTTTCAGCTTTGTGCTAAGTTTAAGCTACGCTTGGCAAATCGCTATACACGGTGCAACAAAAGTAACACCCTTTTTTTATTTATCAAATTTTATTGGGTAAAGATAAATTCAGTGGATTAAGATTAACTATGGCTTACAAGTTCAGTAATGGTTAAATCTTACTTTCAGTCTGAGGTAGATAGGAAGACGTGGAGAAATTAAGTGGCCTTCACGATGATCAGGCCTAACATCACAAGCTTTTTATTTTTTGTCGGATGTACTTAAAGATCTCGTTTACAAGCTCAAACAGGAAACAATTGCTGAATTAAAACAAGCAATGTCTGATAAAATTTCTGTAATTAATGTAGAAATATATCGAATGGTTTGTAGAATTGTTTCTGATACGATTCGGCGTTGTGTTGAAAATGAAGGGGGAGAACATCTAACCCTTTTGAATATGTCGAGAACCGGTGGTGTAGTATTAATTCTAATATGCATACGGGAACAGACTCTTCCATTGGGTTGTTCAGTAACATGCCACTGGGTGAACTGATGTAACCATTAAATTCGCAATAAACGATCGAATAAATTCTTCGCATCTCGTAAAGGGATTTTTTTAAAACACACACACACACATATATATATACACATACACACACACACACACATATACTCACTTTCTGGTTCACCATGAGTTACTTGAACGCGTTTATTTAAGCTATTAAATTCACTATGTTTCAATATTTATTTTACTTAAGCGAAAAACCAGAAATGGCAGGAGTCCAATTCTTGATTTATGAGTTTTTTTTTAATCATATCACCAAAGGCAAGGCAAGAAAGCCACTAAGGTACAATGGGTTACTGAGTGTGAAAGAATAAGAAAGAACACAAACATTATTAAAGAGCAAGAACAATAGAAGAGTAATCAAGAGTAGCTAATGATCGGCATTGCATTTAAAATTTTAAAGATCAAAGTTGCCTGAAATGCATGAAGATGGAAGAGAGTTCCACAAGCGAGGAGTGCGATAGAAGAAACTGTTAGCATAGAACTTACGGTTACAGCTAACCATTTCAACTGTAAAATGATGAGACCTTGGCACCAATCTATTACTACGCTGAAATTCAGGAAATCTACGTATCATAGCGAAAGGTTCATCCGAACAATTACCATGGAAGTAACGGGTGTTCCAATAAATTGGACTGATTTTAAATGTGAATTAAGTTTAAGCGCTTAATGATTTTTTTCTTTTTCTTTCAGATTTGGCGGACATTTGGGCGATATTTTTTCACACATAATTGCCATGACTTAAATACCATGATCCAATAGAGAAATAAATAAATTTTTACCAATAACACTGATTAATTTACCACTGACATTGATCCGTCTTAATGAAACACTCTTATATATAATCCGTCTTAATGAAACACCCTTTGTTTATAGAAAGGGCGCAGGGAAGCAACATTACGGTGGTGGAAATGTGACTGAAACCGAGACGCCAGTTCAGGACCACTAATATTGCTGAATCTTTGGATTTTATCAAGAATCTTTAAATATACAGCAGGAACACCGGACCAGGTGTGACAGCAATATTCAAAGAATGGACTAATGGTAGACTTATATTTGCAAGATAGATTCCTGAGAAAAAAATTGTCTAGCAATACTCAGTGAGCCATCTTTCTTAATCGCAGACATAGTAATGAATTCAAAATAGTCTTCCCACAAATATTTTTTTTATTTTTTTAAAAAATTTTTGGTGGTCTGGTTTTTCTTGGAAGCACCCTTACAAACATTCAGGAAAATAATGGGTCATTTTATTTTTTTAAGCAAGCTGTGAAAGATAATTTTACTAACACACAAGGAATTGAAAGGAAATGGAGAAATGTTAGTAAGCAGAAATCTCAATAAAATAACAGGTTTATGGAAGACAGAAATGGCGGCTGATGTCAGCCGAGAAAATGCCACGACGGACTCACCTGGAGGTTAGCATCAGCCATGCTGATGGAAGGCAGAAAGGGATCACTCACATGATTACATAATTTTATGTCATCCTTTAAAAAAAAATCCTGAGCGACCCTCTAAAATAGAAATGAACCAGAAACCTGTTAGGCAAATTAAATCAATCTTAAATCCAAATGAATAATTTAGAAATTGAAATTAACAAAAAAGTACCATATATAGTAGCGTTATCATGTGTGACTTTTGAAGACCTAATTTTGAAGCTAATTTTAAGGGGGTCGCATTATACATGAGATATAAAATTAGCGTATGTACTGCTGGCCCTGGCTACATCGTTGACCAAACTATATATCCATTTACTCGTAGTTAAAAGTACAGCTGAATTTAAAATAAACATCTCGCGTTACACGGGTATGTACGCTATGTTTCCAATGATAATAATATGTAGAAATTATTGGGGGATCAGTTTATTACTTGATAACGATAGAATACCGGTCCCTCATTTTATGTCCAATTGAAACTTTAATTACCGCGAATCATGCGACTTTTGAAGACGTCATTTTGAAGCTAATTTTAAGGGGGTCGCATTATACATGAGATATAAAATTAGCATATGTACTGCTGGCCCAGGCTACGCCGTTGACCAAACTATATATCCATTTACTTGTGGTAAGCTGAATTTAAAATAAACATCACGCGTTACACGGGCATATACGGTATGTTTCCAATGATAATAATATGTAGAAATTATTGGGGGATCAGTTTATTACTTGATAACGATAGAATACCGGGTCCCATTTTATGTCCAATAGAAACTTTAATTAGCGCGAATCATGCGACTTTTGAAGACGTAATTTTGAAGCTAATTTTAAGGGGGTCGCATTATACATGAGATATAAAATTAGCGTATGTACTGCTGGTCCTGGCTACGCTGTTGACCAAGCTACATATCCATTTACTGTAGTGAAATTAACTTCAAAATTATGTCTTTAAAAGTCGCATGATATGCGAGTATATACGGTAAATGTTTCACCAGAACAGTCTTGTGCCATAGAATTCGAACTACGAGGTTTGGTATATCTATCAATAGCCCCCAAGAGGAGAAAGTTCCGTGCAAGTCTTGTTCATTTTAATTGAATTAGCCGTTTCCCAAGTTAAATGGATACGGAGAAGAGAATCAATTTTCCTCAGTAATTGGTTGGTCTTTCCCTTTGGAGAGCGGGAATTATCATCAAAAGACCAACACCTAATGAATGCCAATAACAATTATTATCAGTTTGGAACATAAGACTGTCGCAATCATACGAGGATGAGCTTACAAGTATTAAATTAACCTCTGGGAAGAGTTGATTGTGGTTTTCGTGACGGGCATCTGAGAAAGTCTTGCCTCTGCAGATGGCTAGTGTTATTTTTCCTTCTTTTTACCGAAAGAACTGAAAAGATCGTTCGGAAAGCCACTCTCTCTCTCTCTCTCTCTCTCTCTCTCTCTCTCTCTCTCTGTGTGTGTGTGTGTGTGTGTGTGTGTGTGTGTGTGTGTGTGTGTATCGTTTACGAATTATGTCCTAAGAAAAAAAACAAGTGGAAGATATTACTATTTAAACTGTATTCGCTTTTATCCAATCCTTGTCCATAAACCTGTAATATATATAATATCCAATCCTTGTCCATAAACCTGCAATATATATATATATATATATATATATATATATATATATATATATATATATATATATACATATATATATATATATATATATATTATGAAATGGACAAAGTCCGACAAATTTTTAAGATATTTTTTATGTTCATACGTATAGATACAAATATTTAAGTAAATGATCTGTTTATAATAAAGGAGCGTTCGGTTAGCAAGGTCGATTATACTATTTTTAAACACAATTCTCATTTTCCTATGAAAATTTCTCAGATATTCAGGCCGGTAAATGTTGTTAATACTGTTTATTATAAACAGAGCATTTACTTAAAAATTTGTATCTATAAAAAGAATGTATAAACATAAATAAATGTCTTTAAAATAATTGTCGGACTTTGTCCCTTTCATAATATATGACGTCATTTGTTTACATTTGGATACGCATTGAGCAAATATGTATGAATGAGAGAAAACCATGTAGAATTGTGTTTAAAAACAATAAAATCGACCTTGCTAACCGAACGCTCCTCTGTGGCCCAATCGGTTAAGGCACGTCAGGCTATATGACGGTTCCGTATAGGATACAGGATCGATTACTTTCGGAGAACGCATATTTTCTATGAAAATTTCTGGAACATTCAGGCCGGTAAATGTTGTCAATACTGTTTGTTATAAATAGAGCATTAACTAGGCATGTCCACTGTTTTCGCGGAAAAACAGCATAGCGTAAATGAAAAATGCCACAAACTTAAAGAAAATAAAGTATTATCGTCAAAATGCTTATGTTATTATTAAGATGAAAGAAAAAAGTATTTTTTAATTATTGTTTGAAATTTTTTAATATTTTCTAACACGTTCGAAATTTTGGTTAAAATCTTCTTTTGTTTACGTCATCGCGGGAACGTCAAAATAACATAGTTTGTTTTTTTTTTGCGCTTTTTTCCCGTTGAAAACACATTGATTTGGAAATTCTTGTAAAATTAAAGTAATTGTCCAATTTTAATGAAATTTTCAGGACTTATTCACAAATAAATGAAATTATTTTTGAAATATTTTGTTTTTAGAAATTTTTGGTAAAAAATATTTTTTTTTAAATATGTTACCCCACACTTATTTAATTTCATGAAATTTCGCCCAAAACCTTTTTGGCTCCTCAATTTTTTTTTTTTTTTTTTTTGTTAAAAGGAGGAGTCTTTGGAGATGATAAATAACCTACTTTTTTTTTTCAAATTTGAGCTATTTAACTGAAAATCTTGTCTGAATTGAAAAATAATGAATCCAATAAAACAATGATATTAATTAATTAGAAAAGTTTTTAATTGCTTTTGTAAATAAGTAATATTAAGGACATTATTGTCTGAAGAAATAATTTTTTTCTGATGAATAATTAATTTTTACAAGAATTTTTTCGTTTTTTAAAAAATTTTAATTATAATAATTTATAATAGTTTAACATCGTGTAAAGCTCTATTAGGAGGGCTCCTCGATATTATGTAGTAATTAAGTAGGAAAAACTTTACGAATCCAAAATTGCTAAGTTTAATAAATTTAGTTGAGCTACTTTTTTTAAAAATAATTTTTTATGTTGTATTTTTTTACTTAATACATTCCTTATTTCCGTGTATGATATACTGAAATTGCCAGTATTATTACAAGGTCACGTGATTTAAGGGTTTTGTCCCTTTACGTGGCCTTTTCATAACATTTTTTATTTTCCATTCAACTTTAAAAGTGTAAACTTTAAATTTTAAAGTAATTTTTCTTTTTTTCATTTACTATTTCACTAAATAATTTTATTTTATGTATTGTATTTCCATTAGTGTGGGTCATACTCAAATAGAATAATTTTTTTTTAAAACTCAGACTTTTAAAAATTATGTCATTGATGGTAATCCGTAGTAGCTGTCATCACCTCGTCATTCAACAATCCATCAATAGGTGGGTCAGATTAACAGGATCGATCGTTAATAATTGGTTGTATATTATTTTTTTACGCTATAAGTAAGAAAGATTTCTTTCAAATCAGATTACTTTAACTTTAAGTTTTTTAATTTTACTAAAATAACGTGTCAGAAATTTTTTTAAATATTTTAAAAATCGATAAATTTGTGTTTGTTTACAAATTTCTTAAAATTAAGAAAATGGCCGTTTTTAAGAAAATTTAAAAATTTAAAATTAAATTTGACAATCAAATGTATATAGTTTCTATCTGAAATACACCAGAATTGTTTAATTAATAGAAATCGTAAATTTAATCATTAAACTTTCAATTAAAGCTAAAATGAAATCTTCAAGAATGTTTTTTCGCTGTAAAAAATTCATTTTAAACTTCAATATAGAAAATTTATGCCGAAATAGTGGAGGTACCTAGCATTAACATATATATATATATATATATATATATATATATATATATATATATATATAAACATATATTGTTAAATATAACAGACAATGAATGTCTATTATGTCTGATCAGGAGCCGTTCGAATATTTGCTTTAATTTCTGGTGAAAATAAAGACAAAAATTGTCCAACATTTGGATATTTTTTTACTAAGTTTGTCCTAAGCTTTTGGCTCATATAAGCCATCTTCAGAATGGTTATACAGACTTGAAACAAAGATATCCATTGTCAAAGATGATATTTTGCTATTTTGACACATAAAATTGCTTTGCGACGATAACGGTCGCGGAACAGCAGACGCAGATCGGAAGTTCATGAGGCGGTTCTATGACGTCATACCATGCGATAGACCGAAGTATTACAACAGAACCAATGTCTAGATGCAACGTAATGTGTTGTGACTAGTTTGAAATGTAATTTTGTTGAGTGTGGGTTGCTTTGTTTTAATGTAGGTGGCCTCCAACATCTGAAGGTTCTTTTTACTGTGTGTATGTGTGAGTATTATTGCGTTATCAACTAATATCTGTCTAATATTATGTACTTGGCTATCTTTTTCTAAGAAATGTTGTTTAATGTTTTAAGATCAGAAAGGTGACAGGTAAGTCAACGGGAGAGCGTGGTTGTAGTAAAACCAATATATCTAGAGGGTTTATTATTAGCACCAGAGATACAATCTCTGAATGGGGATGTAAATTGATACACTACATGAGTTTTTTGTAGAGGATTTAGTTGTGTGGTTGTGGGGTTACTAGAGACTATGAGGTAAGTTAAATTAAAGCAAATATTCGAGCATAAGAACGGCTCAGGATCAGACATAATAGACATTTAACAATATCTGCTTAAATAATGATCTTCTGACCCAATACTCTAAATCCAAGTGATATATATATATATATATATATATATATATATATATATATATATATATATATATATATAAATCTATTCTTTACATAAATTGCTAAAACCCAGCCTCTTTCTCTTTACTTCCATCTCCCTCTTCTTTCTTTTTCCTTTTTCCTTTTCTCCCTTCTCATTTCAATATATCACTTCCGTTAAGTTAACCGTCTAAATAGGTCATGGTCTGGTCACTTCTCCTCCCCCAATACAAAGTTTACTTGAGAGAGATATGAAATTAATCCCTCCCTATACTCTACCATGTCTCTTTAACTATCCCTCTTACACTCTCTGTTAAATTACAAAAACTTACACTACCCATCAATTTTAATTTCATTTTTCGTTTCATTTCATTTTTAGAAGTGCTATCTGATGATCCGGCGCCCTTTAAAAGGGCTCTGGTGAAATAAATTATTATAATGGTACCTTAAAGTGGTCTGTTTTTCTTTTAAATATTAGCTCTGGATTTACATTGAGCTCTCGGGATTTCATCCTCCTTGGGATTACCCATACGGATTACCAAGTTCTTCATAACTTATATATATATATATATATATATATATATATATATATATATATATATATATTCAAACCTAGAGAGCCAGACAAACCTAGAGAGCCAGACAAACCTACCAAAGTTTCACCTAAGTGGATCGTCAGTGAAAGCTGGCTAAAGACGTAAAGAAAACTGTATACTTATTGGCGATAAACCAAAGACCAAGACCACGTGACCAAACATAAAAAAAACAACTACAACAATTGGGAGGGTGAAGACAAATTTATTCGAAACGGCTTAAAAGGGAGGGGGTGATTTAGAGACAAACACGGGCAAAAACGGTTAAACAACTATATGATCCCGTGGAGACGAGGCTTAATCTAATAACCAAGATCTTCTACCTATAGTTACCTATATATATATTCTGTTTATATGTCTTTTTTATGGATACAACTTATTTGAGTAAATGCTCTGCTTTAATTAAACAGTATTAATTACATTTAACGTTAATAAGTATTGAGTCAGCGCATAAGATTATTGCAATACGGACTAAAAAGGTTGCAATAATCCATTGACTCAATGATCATTAATGGTTCAGTATCCCTGTTAAACTTTGATATGTCCCGGAAAGGGATATATTTGTTCGAAGTAGCAAAGTGATTTTGGACCACTGTAACCGGGTAGGACAATCTAGCAGGTAACCGTAATGAACTGGTCCTCGTCGTAGTGGTAGGCAATAGGCGTAGGCAATAGGTGTAGTCAATAGGCGTATTCCTTGTACCTTCACATCAGTCTGTATTTATGGCTGACACCAGCCAATCATATTACTGTGAGGGGAAAACCAGGTGTATGCATATTCATTACATCAAACCTAGATTCGGAAGTTTAAATATCTGGGAAGCGTCTAGTCTGAGGACAGTAATTGCGACACTGAGATCCGTAGACGTATTGAGATGGCCAAGGACGCATTCCAAAAGCTGGGCAGAGTATTGCGAGACAGGAGGATTTCTTTGGTAACGAAGAAAAGATTACTGAGCTGTTACGTGACATCTGTCCTTTACGGCAGCGAATGTTGGACGATCCTCAAAGATGAAGAAGAGACTCAAGGCGACAGAGATGTGGTTCTACAGAAGGATGCTAAGGATATCATGGACCTAGCCTGTGAGCAACGAGAAGGTCTTAGAGAGGTTGCAAACAAGGAGGAGGCTTATACTTAATATCAGGAAGAGGCAGCTGAAGTTTCTGGGACACTTAATGAGGAAGGAGGGCCTGGAGAATCTGATACTCACGGGTCGAATAGAGAGAAAGAGAAACAAAGGAAAACAACGTGTGACAGACCTGCCGGACTTAAGCAAGTGGATAACAAAATGTGGCCTGGGGGAGATAGCAGAGGGAAGGAACTTGTTGAGAGCTGCAAGAGATAGAGGGAGGTGGAGAGCCATGATTGCCTATGTCCAGAAAGGACATGGCACATAAAAAGAAAGATCCACCTACCAACACTTTATATTTTTAATTTATTCCTCAATACTATATAATATGTATAGTAATTTTGAACTTTCAACCCATACACAAAGTAGCATCGCTCCCATGAGACCCAGAAATTAGAAAGAAAACAAACGTAATTCGTAACTTCTTGCACCTGCTAATTAGCAAAACCATGTCATATTGTAAACGTGGGTATATGTGCTATTATTAATATATATATATTCCCCCCAAGCAAGCACGTAATGGGGTTACAGAGGTTTGAGAACAAAAGTAAAGAGACGTGTTTGAGAAGGACGGGGAACAAGCTCAGGGTGTCAGGTGTTGATTGACACTACATTTGGATATTTGACTATTATAGTTATCAGGGAAGCGAGTAAGAGGAAGGGAGTTTCACTGTCGGGAAGTGCGAGAGAAGAAGCTGTTTGAGTAGAAGAGACGGCTATATTTAACCGTTTCGACAGTGAAAGGGTGGGACCGGGATGTCAGCCTAGTAGCTAGCTTAAATTCATGCAGTCTGGGAACCAGAGAAAGTAGCTCGTCGCAACAGTTGCCGTGAAAATACTTATAAATATATCATCTTCTAATACGTTTTCACAACATCGCCCACGTGACGACGACGTGATCATATTTAAACGGAACGCTGATCTTATATAAAAATTTCAGTTATCTGTTTGGATTAGTCGTTCTCTTATGTCCATCGTCTTTTTCATGTTGAATTGAATATAGTCTAATGTCAATTATGTTTTATGGATATGTCCTGATGATGGTGTAAAATAGAGCGAAACGTCTGACGTTGACATTATATTAACATTAATACAGCATAATTGCATATTCAGATTTTTGTTTGTTTTTTCTGTATATTTTTCTTCATATATATATATATATATATATATATATAAAATAATAACGCTCGCTATTGATATACGTACTATATGTGTGTGTGTGTGTGTGTTTGTGTGTGTGTGTGTGTGGTTAAATAATGAATGATTAGTACTTTTTCCGCTAAGCTGACGTTTCTCCTGATGGAACAAATTTAGGTACAAAAGAATGCCGACAATACCATGGGCGGAAGATGGGAGCAACGAAGAAGTTTTAAGGAAAAATGGCAATGAAAAGGACACTTCTCCTTAGAATCAGAAAGAGACAATTGAAATGTCTAACACACAACGAGGAAAGAGGGCTTGGAGAATTTGACACTCCCAGAATATACTGAATATAAGAGGAGTAGAGGGAAACAGTGAATAACTAACCTAACTTCCATGTGTCATGTCCCTTCGCATCGTAGCCAATAATAGCTCTCCACAACTTCCTGTACTTTGTGCCCCTTAATAATTTTGAGGGACTATATCTCCTAATCCCTGTTGTACCAAACTTGAACACAAGCTCGTTAGGTAGTTTATGCACTGCTCTTGTCTTTAATATATCCTGTAAGTGTCAAAGTTTCCAAGCCTTCTTTTCTCCTTATCCACCCTAGAAAATTCAACTGATTCTTTCTGATGTTAAGTATAAGTGTCCTTTTTGTTTCCATTTACTCTCAGAATTCGTCGTTGCTCGCGAGTTCAGTTCATAGAATTCTCATCATCCTTCTGTAGAACCTCGTTTCTGTTGTCACAATTGTCCAACATTCACTGCCATATAGGAGGACCGACATTGCATAACAGTTCAGTACTCTTGTCTTTGTTTCCAATTAAATATCCCTGTTTCTAAATTCTTTTTTTTTATGCGCCGTGTCCCTTCAGGACGTAGGCTATCATGGCCCTCCACATCTTCCTGTCGGTTGTAGCTCTTAATAAGTTGTCTTTTTGTTATTTCTCCCAAACTCTGTTCTGCTATCCATTTGCTCAAGCCCATCAAGTATGTTATGTGTTGTTTTCTTCTGTCCCTCTTTCTCTCAATCTGCCCTGTGAGTAATAGATTTTCCAATCCTTCCTTCCTTATTACGTGACCCAGAAATTTCAACTGTCTCTTCCTGCTAAGTAT
The DNA here is from genome assembly GCA_963932145.1 of Acanthosepion lycidas. Lineage (NCBI taxonomy): Eukaryota > Metazoa > Mollusca > Cephalopoda > Sepiida > Sepiidae > Acanthosepion > Acanthosepion lycidas. The sequence goes on along the minus strand of OZ010608.1, from coordinate 52,852,369 downwards.
GTTTCCTTTTTGTTTCCACTCTCTCTAAAACCTTGTTGTTGCTCACATGTTCGGTCCATGCTATCTTCATCATATTTCTCTAGAACTATATTTCTGCTGTTTCAAGTTTCTTCATCTTTAAAGAGATTGTTCAGTATTAGCTGCCATTTTTTTCAATGTAGGTTGCCATGAAAAAAGAAATGTTAATATTTGAACATTTCTTTTTTTCTAGAAAACATAAAAAATTAGTAGCTTAAAAAAAGTTCAGTTTTATTCCATTTAGGATACAAGTTCAAATCTCATTAAAAGCTACATTTTTTTTTTAAATTTCACAGCGTTGATTCTCATAATCAAACAGTGTGTATTGTGATAAGAACCAACAATACAATAAATAATAATGAAAAAATAATCCAAGTCTGATTAAATCTTAAGATGCTAGACATTGTAAATTACAGGGAAATTTTTCTTCTTTTATGTGCCATGTCTGTTCAGGAGGTTAGCAATCATGGCTCTCCACATCTTCCTGTCCCTTGTAGCTCTTAATAGTTTTGTATTTTTGTTATTTCTCCCAAACCCTATTCTACCATCTATTTGCTCAAGTTTATCAAGCAAGTTATGTGCTGCTATCCTCTGTCTCCCTTACCCTCAATCTATCCTGTGAGTATCAGGTTCTCCAAACCCTCCTTCCTTATTATATGTCCTAGAAATTCCACGAGCTTGGGAATGCCCGGTGCTGTAAGCTTGGATGTGCGGGTGGTGTAATGGATAATGACTCAGAATTGTTAATCGGAGAGTCGAGTTCCAATTTCTGTTAGGTTCTTTATATTAACTTACGCACGAATAACCTTGAGAAGAGTATGAATCCACCTCATTTTTCCCAGCTATGGGTTAATTATTAAGAGTTGTATCACTAAAATCATTATTATCTCCAAAATAATCTTACTATCTAAAAATATTTTCTGGTTTTAACTAACCTGCAAAAGTTGATAAGCGGTAGAAAACGAATCAATCAACCAAGCAATAAAAAATAATAAGCTAGACAGTTATGTCTTTTAGATTTACATAAATGTATAGAAACTACTGTGACCACAAAGTGGGAGATCATTTTATATATTGGTTGTAGTATAGAACTGAACCCTCACTTTATATCCACATTATCATTTCTGTTGTTCATCAAATTCTGATTAGGTTTAGATCCACCTCTTCTCCCGACCCAGCTATGGGTTAATTAATAAGAGTTACATCACTAAAATCATTATTATCTTAAAAACAAAATCTTAGAACCTAAAAATATTTTCTGCCTTTAAATGACCTACAAAGGGTTGATAATCAGCCCATCAATGTCTAATGTTGTTAAGATTATGTCCGCCAATGGATGGCAGGACATCGCCTAGAATGGAGAGTATAGGGATAAACGTCGCTTAGAGCGACAACAGAGAAAGTTGTGATTTGATTTGTTTCTTTCGCAGCATATATCATTATGGGCCATTTAATTCCAAAATTAATAAAAATATGATATATGTTATTCTGCTTTCACAATTGAATACATGGTAAATGATACTCAGCTTTTGAGTCTATACATGTTTGTGTGGACATAATTACAAGAGGTGTGTTTTGTGTTGTTTTGTTGAAGTTATATTTTAGAATACAGTTTATTTTCTTTAAAAAAAAAAGATATTATATGGGCTAATGTCATGAAAGAGTTATTTCATGTTGGTCGTTTGGTTGGCTGGTTTTGTTTAGCGGCATATCAACCTCAATGACATATTTAATGCCGAAATCTAAATATTTTGAACGCAATTCTATGCCTTCAACTACAGATAAAAATGTATTGATAGTCATTTTGTTTTAAAATCTGTATTATTGTCATATTACGATAAATATACATTGTTGGTAAATTTTTTTATATAAAAATGTATTTCTGGTATTTTTATACTTCCATAGTGTTTTGTTTTAGTGTGGGGGTCACTATTTGCCCTCGGACCCTAACAAGTGCTATCACCCCAGTTCAGAGTGGACCTGAGAAAAAAAGCAATTAAGAGGTGGTTCCGCGTTCATCAAAACGCCCAATCTCCCGAGCAGAGACCTTGCTACCGGATTTTAGTTTATCGTCATACCCAGGACTAAGAAAGTTGTGAACAGCTATGAAGTGATACGACATATAGAAAAAGAAGTTTTTTTTGTTTGGATCTAGGTCCATAACCAGAAACTTACATATCGTAAGCTGATACAGATGACAGTGTCTTCTAAACCAAACTTCATGAATATTCCTCTCAAAGCAGATAAAGGAAGCGAAATCTATTTAGTTTGCTCGAGATGTCCGGATGTGCGGGTGGTGTAATAGATAACGGCTCTGGATGAGGAATACGAGAGCCGAGTTCGAATTGCAGCCTAGTTCGTTGCATTCACCTCCGCGCAAATGCCCTTGAAAAAGGCATGAATTCACCTCTTCTCCCCCTCCCCAGCTATGGGGTTTTAATAATTAATATGTCTTGTTTCATTAAGTTGCTATCTCAAAAAAAATTTTACAATCTTAGAATCTAAAAATTTTGTTTGGCTTTAAATAACCTGCAAAGTGTTGATAAGCTGTAAAAACAAACCACTCTATCAATTTAGAATTTATTCCCCACTTTATATCCACATTAACATTTCTTTTGTTTATCAAATTCTGATTAGGTATGAATCTGCTTCTTCTTAGCTATGAGATTGGTATATAGGAATAAAGTATCACTGCCGACACTTAAGTTTGAACATAGATCGCCAGTGTGCGAACACGGACGACCACATTAGTGGATTAAGTAGACCACGTGACCATAGAGGAAACGCATATATGAGAAGTAGCGTGAGTCTAATTGATCTGTATCTCTATTCTATTCTCTATTAATATAGGGACCCCTATTCTACACTCTATTGACAATACTATTTCTCTATTCAGATCACTATACGGATTACTATTCGAGCAAGTATTATCGAGCAAGTATTATCGAGCAAGTATTATTAGTGCGAGTTCAATTCGAGAGGCGTCTGACACCAGTATTGTTCAACAGCGTTACTATAGTTGTATCTGCGATTACAAAGTCTCTACTACAACGAGCATTACGAAAGTGAAAAGGAGTATTCGTTGACAATCCAAAGGTGTCAAATGAGTGTTCGTTGACATCAAAAAGAGATAATTAGTAGGAGTTGTATCACTCAAATCATTATTATCTCGAAAAAGAATTCTTACACTCTAAAAATATTTTCTGGCATTCAATAACCTGTAAAGGGTTGATAAACCGTAAAAAACAAACCAGTCAATCTTTGAATATAATCTCTGATATTACTGATTTTTTGTTCTCTTTAAACATTTTCAGAAGATTTCATTAAAGCCAAATGATATGCTTTTATATAGGCTAAATTATTAAGGCTGTAAAAATTAAATAGAAAAGCATCTAATGTTTTTAGTACTGCTCAGGATATGTCTTGAAAATAAACTGCAGAATGAATGAAACAGCGTTTTATTAATAGTTAACAAATAATCTTTTTCTATTTTTAATGGATATCGGCTCGGAATAAGAAATCTCAAAGCCGAGTTCGAATTCCAGTCGGGTTCGTTACATTCGCTCACGCGCAAATAACCATGGGCAAAGTATGTATCCGTCTCTTCTTCCAGCTATGGGTTGAATAGCAGGACCGACTTGGTCCTATAGCCTTGGTTAGCAACCGGTCTACCGTAGAAAGAAACGGTAACCTAATGCGAGAAAAAATTCGCCTAGTCAATCATGAATCGAAAAAGGCATGATCGTCCAAGCATGTATCACGTAGGAAACTTGACTGAATGACTGCTACTCAATATCATTTAAAGAGAGAGAAAAAAAAAAAAAAAGAAACGAAAATAAAACACTAGCAAAATTTAACAGCCGCATTATTCTTTGATACAAAACTATGGGAAAAGGTAACTTTAAATAATTCTTTCACTTGTTGCAGTATTTTTAGAAGAAAATATCTCAAGGATAAACTGAAGCTATTCTTGCAGATCAGAAACGCCTCATAAATAAGATATAAGTAAATTATCCCGACAATCGCGAAAGTTGCGTTTTGCTGAACATAAAGAAGAGAAAAAAAAAGAAATTATTTCCTTTTTCGAAATCCAATGTGAATAAAATCTTTTCTCAGCCCAAAATAAAATAAACGTATGCGATTAACTCTCAGCGGGGGCGTATTTACAGCTTTGAGTAATCCACCAATCTTTGGTGATGTTTAGTTCATCTTGAGATAAAAGCTATTTTAGAAGCATTTATAGATGATCTGTAAGATATCACGTGCGACTTAGAGTTGATTTAGTATCCAGTCGTTATGAGAAGGATGCTGAAAAGCTAATAACCTGACCAAGAAATGATACAAACAAAATGGTGCTTGATCATTTAGCCAGATTTTGATCATTTGGTCGGATCGATAACGTTTTAGAACCTCCTGTCATACGTTTAGAAGGATATATTTGTCGTGGACTGAACGCCATCTATTTCCGACGAAAAATAGGTGTATAAAAACTCTGCAACTATTTCTGTGGAAACACAAAAGGCGAGGGAATATTATTAGTAAATAAAATAGAGATTTTAAATTTTCCCTCCAATCACATTCGTTGTTACATTCGACAGCGTTAAATATAAAAAAAATAGTGCTAAATTATGAACTGAAATAAAATATTTATTGGTATAGACTCAGGTAAAAACCTGACCGTGTTTGCATATAGATACACGACCCAATGTTTGCGTTTAAACTCAAGCATAAACTCGACCCAGTGTTCTTGTATAGACATAAATCCGACCCAATGATGTTGTACAGACGCAAGCATAAACCTGACTCAATGTTCTTGCATAGACACAGGCATAAACCTGACCCAGCGTTCTTGCATAGACTAATGCATAAACCCGACCAAATGATGTACGAACCCAGGCATAAAACCGACGCGACTCAAGCATAAATCTGACTAATGTTTACTTATATGATGAAGCATAAACCAATTTATGCGAAATAAACCCATCCAACTTATGTTTGTGCATAAGTTCAAATATAATTTCAAAAATCCATCGACATTACAAAACCTTACCCTAATCAAATGTTATTGATTTAAACGCGTAGAAGTTTGTAATCAGATGTTCTCGGAGTAGACGAGACTCCATTTCTTCACTTGAACCTTAAAACCTGACTTTCACTTTATGCTTAAAAATTACTTCGACTTGACTCTTCAAATTGAGCTTTACTCCTGACACAATTCATCTGCCGACATTCATGAAAACCTGACCCTCAGCCGAACAATAGTAGCAACAGGGGACAACACCATAGCAGCGGTGAACGTATCCAACATCAAACCATAACAAAACGGAGGTAATTAAAAATGAATTTGAATGAATACCTTGTCAAACATAAGCGTTGCAATAATCGGCTTTAAAGGAACTAGTTTCTTCATAAATATCCGGCCAGAGAAAACTTCTACATACAGATTCTTGCTGCATCTAAGTTCCAAACTTTTTTTCTCTGAGCCGCATTTTCGGAAGGAAAATTTGCTCGCACCTCACCAAACTTTATGTGATAAAAAGAACATTTAAAAATAATAAAACAGAGAGAGAGAGAGTTCAAGGGAGATAACCACGGATTTCAATTCAGAACATTATCATTGATAACTCTCTCCTCCAATTAGCAGAGCCTAGTTACTATGTTCTTAATAGTTGATACAATGTAAAAATATCACAAAGATAAAATCGGTCAATAATTATTTGTAACTATTTATACTGGACTCATGCATGCAATTACAAGTAATCCATAATAATATTTTAAATGTTGAAATCATACTTATTTTTGGCACATGAATATTTTGAAACTGTTTCTAAATCTTTGATTGTCCTTCAATCATTCTGCGTCACTTGCTATCCTTCTCTGCTGCATCTATGAGGTGCACTGCACCGTTTAGGAACCACTGGGTTATGTGCTGCTTTCTGCTGCCACCTTTCTAAATTTCCACCATGCTGCACCTTTGGAAAGTGCCTGAAAAGCATACCAAAGGTTGACCCAAGCCTTGTGAGTGAAATTGGGTAGACGGAACTCTTGAGTGCCGTCGATAGGTGTGCTAGCATAAAGCCACAAGTCATTGTGTCCGAGGACTTGAGCGTGATGGCCTTGTTCAAATTGTTGATCATGCTAGATAACACGCTCTTACCCAGAAACTGTAACTAAGGTCTGCTCAGCATAGTTGCAGTATAAACCACAGATGGGCTCTGTGGGTGTTGAATAAACACAAATGTGCCTAATTGAGCATCTGCAATAGAGATTGTCTAACCGCCCTAGTAGACGGGTATCTTCGAATGCGAGTGGCCAGCTATATATATATATATATATATATATATATATATATATATATATATATATATATAAACGTTCAAGTAAAGGTAGGATGACATTGTAAAGAATCAAAAAAATATTAACAAAGTAAAATAAAACATTACATTAGAAAATGATTGAATTCGCCCATTTGAAGACCGGCATGTTTATAAGAGGAGGTTGAATAAGTGTTGGTAATTGTTTGCAAAGTTCCAAGGAGACATTGAGTTCAAACAGAAATTGGTTCTAATGCCACCCTGCTGTCCCTATCATTACATGTTTTACTAACTCCTCTCCACCACCCTGTTTTTCCTATTCGTCCCCCTCTATGAATATCCCCACTGCCCCGGATGGTGCTGTACCATTAACTTTGGAAATCCCATCATTACCCTAACGATTCAATTTTTTTGGTTTCCGGTGGTAGAGAACAGATTCTTGAATTTAATTAAACGACTAGTTAATTAAAGAATACTAATGAAGAACTAGAATAATTAGCGAGTCGTTACAGCTGCCCACATTGTTCTATAATTAAAACTGAGAAATAATCTTCTTCTTTTAAGAGAAAATACCTTAGAGGCGAATTGGAGATGTTAACATCAAACTGCTACAGACACTTAAAGATCTGGGAAGTGTTTTAACAGAGGATGGAAAAGGCAACACCGAAATTCGAATACACATTAGATTAACGAAAGATTCCTTCCAAAAGCTAAGCAGAGGATTAAGAAACAGAAACACTTCGTTAGAAACAAAGAGCGCTGAACTGTTATGGGATATTCATTCTCTTATATGGCAGTGAATGCTGGACAATCGTCCCACAGATAAAAACAAAAGTGTGGTTCTGCAGAAGGATACTGAGAATTTCATTGACGGGGCGGGTAAGTAACGAGGAAGTGTTAAAGAAAATGGCAACAAAAGAATATTTATACCCAAAATCAGGAAGAGACAACTGAAATTTTTTGGACACCCAATGAGAAAGGAGGGCTCGGAAAACTGTAACGTATTCAAGGCAAGAGACCTAGGGGGAAGCAATGAGTCTGACAAGCCTGTGTGAAAGGGGGTGGGAAGGATTGGTAAAGGAATAAATACTCAGAGTCATAAGGAATATGACCCATAGAAGAAGAAGAAGAAGAAGAAGAAGAAGAAGAAGAAGAAGAAGAAGAAGATTTTCCTTTCAAGAGAAAAAAATTTAAAGAAGTGTCTTACCCTGCAATTATTGAGATTTTCCATTTTGGAGATACTGTTACAAGAAAGGTCAAGAACTTCAAGTTCAGGGAACTGTTGAAGAAAGAAAGAAAAAAATAATCTAAGTCAAAAATCAAAATAGTAGATTAAACAGGATTAACAAAACAGAAATAACAATCAACAAACATCAAACGAATCGCTACATCTAGAAAAGCAGAATTACTTTCAGTGCTTTATGAAAACTATGTCGGAATTAGGCTTTGGTGTTCAAATAATAGTTTCGTCCTGGGTGTGACGATAAACTATATCTGACAACAAGGTCTCTGGACGAAGGTGCGTGGAACCATCTCTCAATTGCTGTTATTCACAGGTCCAGCTTAACCCAGTGTGGTAGCACCCGTTAGGGTCCCAGCTATGATAGTTAATACAATGAAAGTGTAAAAAGATTTTATAGTAAGAATACCAGCAATATATTTTCATAATAAAAAAAATACCAGTAATACATTTCTGTAAGAAAAACAAATATTATCAACAATACATTTAAAAAAATGACTCATGCTTCCAAGAAAATTAAATTTCGGCATTGAATGACCCATGAGGAATTGATATGCCGCTAAAAAAAACAAATCAAATAACAGTTCAGTACTCTTTTCTTTGTTTACATTATTTACAGCGTTCGAACTCATCTTTATTGCCATATTCAAAATGTTTCGACCCTTGTACGCTCCGGCCTTCTTCAGGTAATATTTGTTGGAATCTGGGACTGAACCCTTTGTTTACTCCGCGTCGGTAGATTGTTTTAATTCCACGTATCATGACTTTGGATGTTATCCTTGATAACTCAACCAAGATTTTGTTCTCGTAAATCTTTGGCTCAAGTCACTTTTGGATCAATCAATCAAAGCTTTTATCCACTGAATCATGTGTCCTTGGGGACATCAGAGAGCGAATTTTTGTGACTTATAAACCAAATATCTCAGTCATCATTTTTTACCAGAGCTCATATTACAATTTTTGCTATTGTTGTTTTTTCTCTAGCTTTCTGGTTCCCATATTGTAACCATATCTATTTTTAGTCGGCTTAGGAGATTTATGTAGCCTCGCATATGCGCTTTAAGTTTTCGTATTTTCCAGCGTTTCCAATGAAATGTTCCTGTTTTTTAATACTTTGCTTAAATTTTTACGTTTTAGGCTTCAGTGTTCAAATATACTGACATCTAGCTCAGTTGATAATATGTGCAGTGGTTAGAAAAACAATAGTCACACTGGAGTGACTGGAGTTGAAGTAGAGACAACAACTAGTAGTCAGCAAGCGAAGCCATGTAAATTCTGCTGAAACCTTACACTCACACGTCCACATATATTTGTTACAGAGAAAATAATGATTAAAAAAGAAGAAAATGAACAACATTTGAACATTTATAACAAAAGAAAATATAAACAAGGGAATGTTTGCAAAAGTTTAATTATTAAGAATTTTAATAAATTTAACACACATACGTGTGAGCAACAGTTAATATTTTAAGAAAAATATGAACGAAAAGGCCAGTTATACTTACACTCAGAAAGAGGCTGTTGAAATTTCCAGGGCAGCTAATGAGGAAGAAGGGCTTGCTGAAAATAATACTCACGGAGCATACTGGAGACAAGTAGGGCAGAAAGAAACAGCGAGTAATATATGGGTGATGCTTTTATAAGTGGGTGTCAGGACTGGACATGGGGGAGATTGGTAAAGGGACAAACGTTGTTTAGAGATACAAAAGATGGGAAGCTGGAAACACAGAAAAGGGGACACGAAGCATAAAATGATATTTAAGCATGTTTTAGTAATGAACAAGTTTGATAAGTGTATTTTTCAGCGCGCCCGCATCGCTACCGAATGTGACACAAGATTGAGGTGAGTTTAACTGCAATACCGTGGAAAAATTGCTCAAGCCCTCTCGGTATTTTTCTTTTTGAAGGACACCTCAGGCGTTGGGTAATGACTCCAGTCCCCTCCCGAAGGAGAGATATTGCCTGGCAGGGGTGACTCTTGAGGCTTGATCAAACAGTTTTAATTCTTACGTATTTCTATTCACTCTGTTTTTAATGCCATTTCTCTAAAGGGTGTAGACTAGCCATAGATTCCCTTTTCTTGTGGCGAAGGGGATAGACAGGTGGTTTCCAACTGCCTTTGGAATTCGAATTAGTCACCCCACTAGACTTCTATTACCCCTGGGAAAGGTCTAAATTCATTACTCGGGGATCTCTAACCGTGGGTGCCAGGCGAACAGTCTAGAAGGTGGATTTTTTCAGTGCACCCACGTCGCTACTGAATGTGACACAAGGCCGAGGATTTACCGGCAATAGCGTGGAAAAATTGCTCAAGTTCCCTCTGTACTTCCTCTTTTGGGTATACATCATGTGCCGGGTAACGACCTCAGCACCTCCCGAGGGAGAGATGCTGCCTGTGGGGTGGTCCGTGGGGCTTGATCAAATAGTATCGAAGGGATTTCTCAGTGCGTCCACGTCGCTACCGAATGTGACACAAGGTCAGTTTAAAGTGGGTTTAACGGCAGTACTGTGGAAACATTTCTCAAGTCCCTTCAGCACTTACCCTTTTTAGAGACACCTCATGCGCTGCGTGATGACCCCAGTCCTCTCCTGAAGTAGAGGTATTGCCTGGGGGAGATGATTCACTTGGGCATGAGCTTAATATTATTTTGAAACTTTCCCGGCGAAAGTGCCATGTCAATATAAAAGATTTACTAAACCTAACTTAATTGTGACATATAAGATATTCAGAATGTCAAAAATTCTTGCATTTATATATTTTTTGTAGTAACCATCTACATTTGTACACGTACAGAAAGTACAAATAATTATTTTTACGTGAAATCCTAATTTCACCACTTAAAAGTCGGTGTGGGTATGACATGACTAGCGTCATTAACTGTATGTACACAACATTTATTAAAATTTATATAAAAACAACTTTCATATATTATTTATATAAAACAGCAGTTCCAACCACCGGGTCGTGGACCATTTGGTACAGGCTGCACAGGAAAAATAAAAAAAAAAAACATTTTTTCTATTTTATTGACTATCGCGGCTTTTTTTTTTATGCGAATGACCAGTACAAAGGTTCGATGAAAAGTCGTCTTTCATGACACTGGTCCGGGGAACAAAAAATGCTGGGGACCGCTGATATGAAATGTAAAGGTATATCGTGTTTATGGTTAGGTTCTATTCTCAATTTGCCCCATTTTATAGATGCTATGTACAAATTAAATAACCTTTATTCCAAAATCAAAAAAAAAAAACCCTGAAAACCGAAACACATCCGGTGAGAAGATTTTCGAATAAAGGATTCTCAACTGGTCTGACAAAAAATAATACCTTAATATTGCTAACATTAATATTTAGCCGAAAACAATAGGGACCAACAAATTATTGCACATTTTTTTACATTCATTAAGCCCCCAAAACAGGAGACATGTACGTAGACAAAAGCACAATAAAAAAGCCAAACAAATGTACCATATCAGTTTTTTTCTTTTCTATGGCTTGTGAACCCTTTTCCAGGTTAATGAAAACCGAAAAATATTTTTAGATTGTAAGAATGTTTTGTTCTTGTTTTTTTTTTTCTTTTGCAGATAATAAATATTTATTGATACAAGTCTTGCTAATTAACCCATAGCTGGAGGAGAAGAGATGGATTCATTCTTTTCCCAAGGGTATTTGCGCGTAAGTGAATATAACGAACCCATCTTGAATTGGAAAACGGATCTCCGATTAACAATTCTGAGTCATCTATTACACCATCCGCACATCCAAGCTTACAGCACCTGATATTCCCAATCGGTAACCCATCTAGGTACTGAGTAGTCTCGAGGTTTCTTAACGCGCGCGCGTGCGCGTGTGTGTGTGTGTGTGTGTGTGTGTGTGTGTGTGTGTGTGTGTGTGTGTGTGTGTGTGTGTGTGTGAAGCTAATTATTCAAAACGTGAAATATTAAATGGTTTCGTTTTCTTACCATGTCAAATCTGTCAATTCGATCAATACCCATCGCGTGCAGATCTATTTCTGTCATAATTTTGGATTTGTGAGATTGTTGCAAAGGCACCTAATAAAAACAAAAGATGGACAAACGTAATTTGAGAAAAGAAATTTCAACCGTTTCCCGGATTATTAATCGTATCCTTTTTTTTTAATAACCCTCTACAATCAGGCCAAGAGTTGTTCGGATTATTAAACTAATTCTTTCAATTGCTACGCCATAATAAATGAATCAACCGAACCAGTTAGTATTTTAATTGCAATAATCTTTTTCCGCCATCTCTAAAAGAAAAAAAAAACTTCTCTTTCTTTACAAGATTTTGAACCTGAGAAAAACCGACATGTTGTGGTATCAAAAACACTTTATTTACTTATGTATGTAAAGTAAACGAGTGTACAACTTTTCTGTGTCGAATTTCGTGCAGTGCAAATAAAAATATTAACAGCATTTTTGGAAAGGCATTTTTATGATGGTTCTTGTTTGACTCCTGTTTTTGGTTAGTAAAATATATATATATACATATTGATACATATAGGGTGCGATGGGTAAAATGTCGCCATTTTATATTTTTAATTTCGCACATGCGCGTCGTTTGTTTTTGATTTTGTCGACTGCGCAGTATTGTAGGATCAGTTGGGCGCCGTCTGTGT